>CAJHNH020003139.1:241403-443903 GCA_905116865.2 Candidula unifasciata | reverse complement strand
ACCGTAGTTGCTAAAATGAGTAAATCGTAAAAAAAATTAAAATAGGTTAATCAATAACTGAGTTATGACAGTCTGAAAATTCAGAATACATAATCAATGTCTTATTGTCAAACCCTGATAGTGTTCGACTTTTGACAGTCTGGAAAACTAATCTAAAGTCAGTAAAACCACATTAATACGAATTCCAAGCCAACAACAAATATAGAGTTTGTGTTGAAGAAATTTGTGGGGCTAATAATAATAGTACATCACTGTGGGGTGTCTATGGTAACTAAGTTTGTGTTAGTGAGGTTTCCTCATGTTAACTAAGTTTGTGTTAATGAGGTTTGAGTATAGAAATAAAGTCATTATTTATAGATATTGGCTAATGTTTATTTTCTTAAATTGGTGTAGTGACTGTCCCGCTGGCCTGGTGTCTCAGCTGTCTAGAGCCGTGTACAAGAGGTTTGAGGATTCGTTGAACTTGTCCCAGTTCTACCTGGAGCCAGATGACAAACACAGCAAAAGTGACGAAGATGATGATGCAGATCCTGTGGATGACAATCGCAGTCAGAGCAGCTCAGAAGAGGGTGATGTTGACCATTCTGGTCCCCCACGTAAGAAGATTGTCTGGTTATGTAACCGCAATACTTGCACCCTAGTGTCCAGTATGTAATGGTCATCCCTCCCCATGTCATTATGTGTGATGGTCATATTCTGCTCCCCAGTGTTAATTATGTGAGAGTCTTATTCTGCTCCCCCGTGTTAATTACATGAGGGTCATATTTTTCTCCCCAATGTTAAGTATCTCAGGATCATATTCTTCTCCCCAATGGTAATTATGCGAGGGTTATATTCTTCTCCCCTATGTTAAGTCTGTGAGGGTCATGTTCTTCTCCCCACGTGTTTAGTATGTAAAGGTCATATTCTTTTCCACAGTGTTATGTATTTGGGTGTCATATTCTTCTCCGCAGTGTTATGTATGTGAGAGTCATATTCTTCTCCGCAGTGTTATGTATGTGAGGGTAATTTTCTTCTCTCCATTGTTAAGTTTGTGAGGGTCATATTCTTCTCTGCAGTGTTATGTATGTGAGTGTCATTTTCTTTTCCGCAGTGTTATGTATGTGAGGGTAATTTTCTTCTCTCCATTGTTAAGTTTGTGAGGGTCATATTCATCTCTGCAGTGTTATGTATGTGAGTGTTATATTCTTCTCCTCAGTGTTATGTATGTGAGTGTCATATTCTCCGCAGTGTTATGTATGTGAGTGTCATATTCTTCTCTGCAGTGTTATGTATGTGAGTGTTATATTCTTCTCCTCAGTGTTATGTATGTGAGTGTTATATTCTCCTCAGTGTTATGTATGTGAGTGTTATATTCTCCGCAGTGTTATGTATGTGAGTGTTATATTCTTCTCCTCAGTGTTATGTATGTGAGTGTTTTATTCTTCCTCGCAGTGTTATGTATGTGAGTGTTTTATTCTTCTCCTCAGTGTTATGTATGTGAGTGTTTTATTCTTCCTCGCAGTGTTATGTATGTGAGTGTTATATTCTTCTCCTCAGTGTTATGTATGTGAGTGTCATATTCTTCCCCTCAGTGTTATGTATGTGAGTGTTATATTCTTCTCCGCAGTGTTATGTGTGTGAGTGTTATATTCTTCTCCTCAGTGTTACGTATCTGAGTGTCATATTCTTCTCCTCAGTGTTATGTATGTGAGTGTCATATTCTTCCCCTCAGTGTTATGTATGTGAGTGTTATATTCTTCTCCGCAGTGTTATGTATGTGAGTGTTATATTCTTCTCCTCAGTGTTATGTATGTGAGTGTCATATTCTTCCCCTCAGTGTTATGTATGTGAGTGTTATATTCTTCTCCGCAGTGTTATGTGTGTGAGTGTTATATTCTTCTCCGCAGTGTTATGTATGTGAGTGTTATATTCTTCTCCGCAGTGTTACGTATCTGAGTGTCATATTCTTCTCCTCAGTGTTATGTATGTGAGTGTTATATTCTTCTCCGCAGTGTTATGTATGTGAGTGTTATATTCTTCTCCGCAGTGTTATGTATGTGAGTGTCATATGCTTCTCATAATGTGTTATGTATGTGAGTGTCATATTCTTCTCGGCAGTGTTAAGTATGTAAGTTCATATTTTTCTCTGCACTGTTATGTATGTGAGGGTAATTTTTTCTCCACAGTGTTATGAATGTGAGGGTTATTTTCTTCTCCCCAATGTTAACTTTGTGAAGGTCATATTCTGCTCCCCACGGCCTACAGTTATGGTCATACACAACCTGACAATTAAATAATGAGACTGATTTTATTATGGCCAAGACAGAAATGCCATCCATAAAGTATAGTATGTCATCCAGACTAACAGATTTAATCTGTGATCTGGACAAATCATGGCCATTGAGTTAACCGTATGTGTCGATTACTTCCCACCCAAAAAAAAAAAATTGTTGACACATTCCGTTTCTGGGGACAGCTTTTATCAAGTTTGCTCTCTAGACAGTTGCAGTCCCCTGCTGACGAGATTCTGTCTTTCTGAGTGGGCCGACGCAATCAAAACATTGCGAAGGCAGCCTTTTTGAGGCTGCCAGAACTATTAGTCATAATCCCGCCCCAACACAGCTCAACCACAATACACGCTGCTCCCATGAAAACACATAGTATCTTGCGTTGGAAATGCACACAAAATAGCTATCCATGAAAAGGAAACAGAACAATCCGAGAGAATTGACGGCCAGCAAAAAAAAAAAAACCCACCGCTGCTACCCGCCATTTTGAAATCCGAAGTCAAACTATACAATTGAAAGTTCTATATTTTGTTTAGGCTTTTGAAAACTGATAGTGTCTTGCCATGCCTTGTCATTTCCTCTTTGCTGATACTTGCAAAACTTTGCCTTGTCATTTCCTCTTTGCTGATACTTGCAGAACTTTGCCTTGTCATTTCCTCTTTGCTGATGCTTGCAGAACTTGATGCCTGCAGACTGCTGCAGGAAGTGGTCTGCTGCATCCACAGCACCGTGAAATCCTGGAATACAAGTCCACCCCTGTTGGTCACCCAGCCCAGCACTCTACAAGTGTACTCCCACGCCATCAAGAACACACGCCGCAAGATGGAGGATCGCCATGTCCTGATACCAGATCTCAACGTCCTGTATGATCTAAAGGTAAAAGAACTGTGGCTGTTCTGTGGTACTACATGACACACCAGCCTGTGCATATGACACATACATATGGCACATACATATGACACATACATACGACACATACATATGACACATACATACGACACATACATATGACACATGGCATGGGCTGTAATAAGACTACTCGGTGTAGTACTGCAGCTGGTGCTGATTATCATCATTACCAGGAATGTTGCCACATATTGTAATCTACAAAAGCATGGACCTGCTTATCTGACACCCATCCATACCATGACTGTGATATGAGTTGTCAAGGATCTTCCGAGGTTGTCTTCCTCTATCTCAGTTCTCCCATGTTCCAGTTTTCCTGTTCTCATAATGTGGCCAGCACAGAAACATATAGCCTCTTCAGAATATTTCCAGTTCTCATTTTTGTCTATCCAAGGAGTGTTAGGCATTGTTCTGTAAAACTACATCTCTGTGGCCTCAGGGGATGTTTCAACATTTTTGGCTTTCTTGCTGATTGTTCTAGATGCTTCTTCTTCCACATTCACCCTTAAAAGGGTGGTTGGTAAATTATATTGCATTTTACAGCTAAGCACTAACTCTTCTCATACTTCACCTCTCACAGGACAGTTACTGTTGTAGCACTAACTCTTCTCCTACTTTACCTGTCACAGGACAGTTCCTGTAGTAGCATTAACTCTTCTCCTACTTTACCTCTCACATGACAGTTCCTGTAGTAGCATTAACTCTTCTCCTACTTTACCTCTCACAGGACAGTCCCTGTAGTAACATTAACTCTTCTTCTACTTTACCTGACACAGGACAGTTCCTGTAGTAGCATTAACTCTTCTCCTACTTTACCTCTCACAGGACAGTTCCTGTAGTAGCACTAACTCTTCTCCTACTTTACCTCTCACAGGACAGTCTCTGTAGTAACATTAACTCTTCTCCTACTTTACCTCTCACAGGACAGTCTCTGTAGTAACATTAACTCTTCTCCTACTTTACCTCTCACAGGACAGTTCCTGTAGTAGCATTAACTCTTCTTCTACTTTACCTCTCACAGGACAGTTCCTGTAGTAGCATTAACTCTTCTCCTACTTTACCTCTCACATGACAGTTCCTGTAGTAGCATTAACTCTTCTCCTACTTTACCTCTCACATGACAGTTCCTGTAGTAGCATTAACTCTTCTCCTACTTTACCTCTCACATGACAGTTCCTGTAGTAGCATTAACTCTTCTCCTACTTTACCTCTCACAGGACAGTCCCTGTAGTAACATTAACTCTTCTTCTACTTTACCTGACACAGGACAGTTCCTGTAGTAGCATTAACTCTTCTCCTACTTTACCTCTCACAGGACAGTTCCTGTAGTAGCACTAACTCTTCTCCTACTTTACCTCTCACAGGACAGTCTCTGTAGTAACATTAACTCTTCTCCTACTTTACCTCTCACAGGACAGTCTCTGTAGTAACATTAACTCTTCTCCTACTTTACCTCTCACAGGACAGTTCCTGTAGTAGCATTAACTCTTCTTCTACTTTACCTCTCACAGGACAGTTCCTGTAGTAGCATTAACTCTTCTCCTACTTTACCTCTCACAGGACAGTCCCTGTAGTAACATTAACTCTTCTTCTACTTTACCTGACACAGGACAGTTCCTGTAGTAACATAACTCTTCTCCTACTTTACCTCTCACAGGACAGTCCCTGTAGCAGCATTAACTCTTCTCCTACTTTACCTCTCACAGGACAGTCCCTGTAGTAACATTAACTCTTCTTCTACTTTACCTGACACAGGACAGTTCCTGTAGTAGCATTAACTCTTCTCCTACTTTACCTCTCACAGGACAGTTCCTGTAGTAGCATTAACTCTTCTCCTACTTTACCTCTCACAGGACAGTTCCTGTAGTAGCATTAACTCTTCTCCTACTTTACCTCTCACAGGACAGTCCCTGTAGTAGCATTAACTCTTCTCCTACTTTACCTCTCACAGGACAGTCCCTGTAGTAGCACTAACTCTTCTCCTACTTTACCTCTCACAGGACAGTTCCTGTAGTAACGTTAACTCTTCTCATACTTTACCTCTCACAGGACAGTCCCTGTAGCAGCATTAACTCTTCTTCTACTTTACCTCTCACAGGACAGTTCCTGTAGTAGCATTAACTCTTCTCCTACTTTACCTCTCACAGGACAGTTCCTGTAGTAGCATTAACTCTTCTCATACTTTACCTCTCACAGGACAGTTCCTGTAGTAACATTAACTCTTCTCCTACTTTACCTCTCACAGGACAGTCCCTGTAGTAACGTTAACTCTTCTACCCCTCACAGGACAGTCCCAAACAGTCTTACTTTGCAGTATTTGATGGTCATGGTGGCCTAGAGGCAGCAGAGTACGCAGCAACCCACCTCCATGGACACTTGGTCAGTGACCAGCGGTTCCACACTGACCCTGAGGCAGCAATGACACAGGCATACAAAACCACAGACATCAAGTTTTTGGAGAAGGCAAAACGAGAGGTATTCATACAGTTAGCAGTGGTTATTATGTGTGGTTCTAGAGTCTCTGCAGTGTTTGGGGTTTTTCATATACTGGATCATTGGGTGATAAATTTTGGCCACTTGTTCTCTGTTTTTGTCACCTTACGTACTCAAGAAAGTTTCTAAGAGAGTGTGAAATGTATCCAGTGGATATCGTTTGTTTTTAAATGTGTGGTTTAGAAGTCATGAAGCACTGAAATGGGAAACAAATGATTTGAGCAAGCATTGACATTGTAGAGAAAAACTCCGACAGACAGTGGTGAGAGAGATCTGAGGTGCCATTCACGATTCTGTACACAGTATTGAAAAGACTGCTGAGGATGGGATGGATGAATCATCTGGGGTCATAGGTGAAGAATACCTGGCAGAAAGGGATGATGATGATGGTAGAAGCCTTATACGGGTCTGTGGGAAAGCTTTAAGAGCCATTTTTTTTTTTTTTTTTTTTTTTTTTTTTTTTTACGTATCCAGAAACCATGAGTTGTAAACCCTTTGGCTCGGTACTATGGATATCGTAACCCTTCGGCCTTGATTCCATTATAGGTACCGTTAATCTGGGAGAAATGTGGCTTTTCTGCCTACCCCCGGGAGTGAACCCGGACCACAAGGAGTTCGTCACCCGGCCGCCGCGAAAGTCAGGTTTAACCAACTTCGCTAGAGAGCCGGGCAAAATTTAAGAGCCATAAGATTATCTTCATTAGACTGGGTTGTATGCTCTGTGTGGCTGGCTGCCTGCTGAACTGTCCCACAAAACAGCTCCAGGGATGATCCTCGAGTGTTGGAAATAATTGCACTAGTATACTAAACCTACAACAACAACAAAATCATACAACTTCCCGCATCTCCTGTGCTAAAGCTTCCTCTGCGTTGTTTATGATGTACATGCAAATGAGTGAGGATGTGTCGTTTAACAGAATCACATCTCGTAAAAATGTGCCAGCGTCTTATTATTATTTTTTAAATAATAGTTCCTTTATGCTGTTTCCTGAAGGTTATCTTTCCTTCAGCATCAACATGTGCCATGCCAATACACTTACCATGCTAAGCCATCCAGTTATGTTTCTCTTTGCCTTACCCTTGCTCTCCTTCCATCAATCTTGTTAGTCCTTATTTAGTTTTCAAGTCCATGTCATATTGTGTCTGAAAAACGCAGTCTACATCTAATTTTTCTGTAAAGATTCATCTTCTCGGTGAGGACTGTCTTGTTTTTTTTCCTATCAGTCTATGCTTTTCTTGGCGTTCTTGTCAAAAACCGTACATCTGTTGCAAGTAAATGCTTTTTTGGCTTGTATATTTATTGTCCATGTCTGACATGCATATAACAACCCAAGTTTTTGTACAGCACGTTATCTCTTTTTTCTCATTGTAATTGACATCTTTTTTGTTGCGTCTTGCTAAAGGCGCCTTTGCCATGATTGATACTTGTCGGAAGGTATGAAAGTTGTGTCTTGCTGAAGGCGCCTTTGCCATGATTGATACTTGTCGGAAGGTATGAAAGTTGTGTCTTGCTGAAGGCGCCTTTGCCATGATTGATACTTGTCGGAAGGTATGAAAGTTGTGTCTTGCTGAAGGCGCCTTTGCCATGATTGATACTTGTCGGAAGGTATGAAAGTTGTGTCTTGCTGAAGGTGCCTTTGCCATGATTGATACTTGTCGGAAGGTATGAAAGTTGTGTCTGTTGACTTGCAGGAGATTTTGTGGTTGTTTATTTCACACTTTGCTGTTTCTTTCTTCTTGGCGATGACCAGAATTTCTGTTTTCTCACAATTTAATTCTAAGCCTAGTTACTCGTTGTGAACTTTTACTGCATCCACTAAACGCTACAGGTCATGTTCGTTATATTTGTAGTCATCACTATCATCTCCATATTTTAAATTGTGGATATATTATATCCTCCCATATTGATTCCCCTTATGTCTTTTAGGTGTCTCTTACTTTCACTGTAAAAAGAGACATGGAGGTATTGCACATCCCTGATTTTCATACCAGATTCTTTAAAGTCCACCAACCAAAGTCTTTCATGTGGTCAGTATAAGCTCACTGCTGGGAAAGGTTGGCCGGCTGCAGTTGTTTCAGTTATGTGAGAGACGCATCATAAATATGTCTCTTTCTTTCCAGGGCTTGAGAAGTGGAACAACAGGAGTGTCTGTGCTTATCCGAGAATCCGAGATGTATTTGGGGTGGCTGGGCGACTCCCAAGCACTGCTGGTCTGTTCGGGTCAGCCGGTGCAGATAATGACCCCACACAAACCGGAGAGAGAGGTAAGTAGTTGTTAGCGCTCTTTTGACTGAATCAGATATCCATAAGGATTGTGCCTTAGCAACTTGATAATGATGATAATACTGAATAATTTCTGTTTTGCCTTGTGTGGCAGTTTTAGCGTGAAGATTTTGTTGTTTGCTTTGATTGTCTAATTCATAATTGACAGAGTGGATTCTGCTTGACAGTGTGTTTCTGGCCACCATAAGTCCATTCTATCCCTTGTGATTGTATTTTTTTTTTTAAAGCTGCAAGTGAAAGTTAAAGAACTACTAAAGGACATGGAACAAACATTGAATGCAATAAAAAATAAATGGCTTAGGAAATTGAACATTAAATAGAATGAATTCAAGAAAAGTGAGGGGGGGGGGGGAAGAGTAATGTCTGTGGTGTCATCAGTTATAAGACAAAGCAGATGGTGGTATATAAGGCACATCAGGGAGAGACATGGACTGAACAGACTGTGATGTCAACATTTATAAGACAAAGCAGATGGTGGTATATAAGGCACATCAGGGAGAGACATGGACTGAACAGACTGTGGTGTCATCATTTATAAGACAAAGCAGATGGTGGTATATTGGGCACACCAGGAAGAGACATGGACTAAACAGACTGTGGTGTCAACATTTATAAGACAAAGCAGATGGTGGTATATTGGGCACATAAGGGAGGCACATGGACTAAACAGACTGTGGTGTCAACATTTATAAGACAAAGCAGATGGTGGTATATTGGGCACATTAGGGAGGCACATGGACTAAACGGACTGTGGTGAAGACAAAGCAGATGGTGGTATATTGGGCACACGAGGGAGAGACATGGACTGAGAATCACTAAACTGGCACTTAAGTGGAGAGCAGATGAGCTGATGAAATTGAGATGTGTTTCCTTGGCTTTGATATGCAAGTCATAAAGGAAAATGAAATAGTGCGGATATAAACAATACATTGCACAATTTATTACTGGTCATATTTCGCTGCATCTCATCAGGTGCGTTATACTGCAGTAACATGAATACATAATAAAATATAACAATGAATAATGCAGCAGAAATACAACAATTGTCTCTTGTGATCCATCATTGTCAAGTCACTGGAAGTCCACGATAGCCATGTGACTTACCAGGGCAACTTCAAATAAATAGCCATGTGACTTACCAGGGCAACTTCAAATAAATAGCCATGTGACTTACCAGGGCAACTTCAAATAGATAGCCGTGTGACTTACCAGGGCAACTTGAAATAAATAGCCATATGGCTTACCAGGTCAACTTCAAATAGATAGCCGTGTGACTTAGCAGGGCAACTTCTAATAGATAGCTATGTGACTTACCAGGGCAACTTCAAATAGATAGCCAAGTGACTTACCAGGGCAACTTCAAATAGATAGCCATGTGACTTACCAGGGCAACTTCAAATAGATAGCCATGTGACTTACCAGGTCAACTTCAAATAGATGGCCATGTGACTTAGCAGGGCAACTTCTAATAGATAGCTATGTGACTTACCAGGGCAACTTCAAATAAATAGCCATGTGGCTTACCAGGTCAACTTCAAATAAATAGCCATGTGGCTTACCAGGGCAACTTCAAATAAATAGCCATGTGGCTTACCAGGTAAACTTCAAATAGATAGCCATGTGACTTACCAGGGCTCATCATACAGGAGTGCTTGGGAGCAGCACATAGCCATATTTGTGTCTGTCTGTGCAGTGATTTACTGATCATACAGGAGTGTATGGGAGCAGCACATAGCCATGTTTGTGTCTGTGCATTGATTTGACACTCCCATTGCTGTCAGGTGTGACGCCTTCATAGCTGTTGTACAATTGAGGTTCATAGACCTGCTATGCTGATTTCATTCATCACAGAATGATTGTGATGTATATGTCCATGATTAAACAGGGCTGTCTGTAATCGTACAGCCTGTTTTCTGTGTGGTTAATTCTGTGCAGCAGCGTGATATTGGGACATAACCTGTTAAGCCAATGTTGCACGCTTGTTGTACGTTGCCTGTGATAATCATACCCTAGAATTGGCATCATTGCAGTGTGTTGATTGTACAGGATTCTGAGAGAAACCCCCAAGTTGAATGTTAATGAGGGAGGCCAAAGGTGCTGGAATGGATTCCGTCCATGTTATTGAAATGATTGCCCAGCATAGAATAGAATAAAGGAATAGACTGCGAGCCGAATGTTGTGTATAAACAACACAGAGAGATGATGTTGATAATGAAAGCTGACCCCTTTTTTTTCTGCATAATGGCCACAGCTTTACTGCACCTGAGCCCATTTCATTGTTGTTGTTTTTTTTTTTTCAGGATGAGCGAAGGAGGATAGAAGATCTTGGTGGCTGTGTGCTGTTTTTGGGCGTTTGGAGGGTCAACGGCAATATTTCTGTTTCCAGGGCAATAGGTGAGTTAAATGTCAGTTTTTATTTCTTTATTCTGTCCACAGCTGCCATATCTTCAGGTTTATTATTTCCCATTTTCAGGTTTATTATATCACAGCTGCCATATCTTCAGGTTTTTTATTTCCCATTTTCAGGTTTATTATATCACAGCTGCCATATCTTTAGGTTTATTATTTCCCATTTTCAGGTTTATTAAATCCCAGCTGGTGTGTCTTCGGGTGTATTATTTCCCACTTGTCTTACTGTTTCCAAGTGTATTATATCCCTAACCATTATGTTTATTGTTTACCAGCTGTTTATTTCAATACATGGCTTCTCTAGCTGTTTATCCATGGTTGTTTCCCAGCTATTATCCTCGGTTTTATCATTTCCTAGCTGCTCTTTTCAGGTTTATTGTATTTGCTGTGTCTTCATAATTACCAGCTGATTATTTTAATACATTTTATTTCTGGCTGTATTGTCTTTAGCTATTTACCATCCGCTGAGCCTTCAACATTTTTGGTTTCCTGGCCGTTTATTGTAATACATTATGTCTCTAGCTGCATGCATATAGTTGTTTTCCAGGTGTTTTATATATATATATCTAGCTGTTTATCTATAGTTGTTTTCCATCTGCTTATTTTATTACATTGTATCTCTAGTTGTTTTTCTATAGTTGTTTTTTTCAGCTTTTATTGCAATTGTATCTCTAATTATTATATCGCTAGCTGTTTCCCAACTGCTGTTCCTTTGTGTTTGTTTCTCTGCCTTTTTCTCTGAAATTGATTGGAAAGGTCAGCTGCGGAAGTGACAGAGGCAGGCTGAGAACAGATATACTTGATGTTCTAAAAAGGTAACATTGAAGAATCTCCAAACACTGAGGACCAAAATTCACCAAAAGTCAAGCATCTTCACCAGGGTTTTTTAAGTAATTGAGTCAAGAATTGACATCACAGCTCTCAGACATTCCCATGGTTACTCCGTCCTCATCTTCAGCAGCCAGCACAGAGTTCCTATACTAATAATGGTCGTAATCTGGTTATATGTACATCTTGCCTTTCCCCTGAGTGTAGTAAGCTGGCCATACCCCCGGGTTACACCCAGGTACCTCATTCTGTCCAGGCTAAACCAGGGCTATTGAACTGGCAACCCCCAGGCAGAGTCAGGCTCACAGATGCCTAGCACGGATCATAGCCAGAATTGTTTTATTAGTAATCTTTCTCTGCTTTCAACATTTTGACCCCGGAGTAGAGTTAGTTGAACAATCTGATCCACACCATCTTCTCAAGGCAGTCCCGCAGCAAATAATGCGGTATTTTCTTTTTTAGTTATCCCAATGACGTCACAGGATCAGTCAAATAATTTTGAGGTTGGTAAGATAGGGCTTTTCTGGCAGTGCAGTTCTACCTTCCTTTTGGAAGAGCGCGTTGCCAAGGTTATGGTGGGCGTTACCAAGGGGCGCCTCTTACTTGTGGTCTTGTTCCAGTCTTCATCCGGGCTAGGGCATGTCGTCGAACACAACTGTGGAATAAAGCACAAATTCTTACAGAAGATTGTGCCAATACATTTTTATAGAATCCTGCAGTGATCAGCGGAGGAGAGAACACCTCTGTTGAAAATAATGAAAGTCTGTTTGCAAGGCAAAAAAATCATGTAGGACATGTGTGTTTCCACAACAGTGGGTATTCGTTGGAGTCTGTCATAAGACGGGAGAATGCTGTCTATGATCTGCTTTCCAGACAGAAAAGCAGAGTCGCTTCTGCCCATCATTAGCACAAACATCAGACCCGGCACTCGATAGTAGTCTCCGACCTGGGGCGTGCGTACAATGGAATTGAGAATATTCCTGGATTGACGCATCTCAGCGTCATTCACTCCATCAATTTTGTCGACCCCACCACCGGTGCGCAGACACAATACATCGAATGTATGCGGATGTCGGCAAAGGAGAGAAGAAATAAGTGCCACACTAAAGCCCACAGTGGTATAGATGCCTTCAACTTTGCTTACGTGTAACATTGTTGTGATTGTCAATTCGTGCATGAACCTAGCAGTATACATCTAGAATGATTGGCACCCTTTCAGGGCCCCCATAGTACTCCAGTTGGCAATTTCTGATTGCACATAGTTTCACAAACATATTGCTAATCATAATTAATTGTATATCTGTGTTATTACTCTTATGTTTGTTTAAATAATAATACTTGGGTCATCCATTGCTGAAAGTGTTCTAAGAGCTGAAATTTACAATAATTTTACATTTTCAATAAAGAGCAAGAAAACCAAAAATATCAGATGTGTATTTGTTGAATGCGGCACCTTTCGATTGCAAGGCAGATGTGCTACCAACTACACTAGACATTCACATGACAAGGAGACCTGAAAATATGACCAGTATTGTACACCAGCCGACCGACTGCGCACCAAAACACAGAAATATGCCACACCAGTACACAGCACACTTGGGCCTTGCATCCCCTGAAATAGTCAAGTGCCCCATCAACTGTGGATTTCCCCTGACTTTCTAAATAGATAGCTAACAAATTAATAAAAGATAATGTTAGTTCTTCACATATTCTAGACTGCGACACTTCAACATGCGGGAGGCAGTGGGTCTGTTCTTGTGTTTACCACAATGGATCCCAGGAACCCACAAGGGGACTTCAGGCTGTTTAACGTGCTTGGTTAGAAAACAAGCTCCACCCCGAGGAGACGTGAGATCACATCTTTGAAAAGCATGATTATGCAACATTGCAGGTGATGCCCCATTTAAACCCTACGTCTCCAGCGATGCTGATGCCATCAGGATTCCTTTGACTGGAGAGGAGGAGTACCTGGTCCTAGCCTGTGATGGCCTGTGGGATGTCCTAACACCGTCTCAGGTAAGCATCCTCTTTCTTTCTTGAAGGTTGCTACATCTAAACAAGATGACTCTAGTTTAAATTATACAGAAGATTGTTTGTGTTCACTGGCTGTAAACAGAAAGTCCTGGCTGTTGGTCCACTTTTGGACTTTGACTGGAGTTTTCCTCTCATAAATTGCCAGAGAATGTCAAATATATTTAACTTGTCCATCAGTTTCCCGAGGTGTCATGTGAGATTATTCAGCCTGCAGACTGACATTTAGCTTTTTGACTCATTCATAATTGTCATCTTCATCATGTAGCAGGTATTTTGCAGAATGGTGCTCTTGTCACAGTCTACCTAAAATTATTCTCAGTTCTTCACTAGTTCCTCTGCCTTAAACATTTTCCTGTCCAGGAAATCTTTATTCTGTCAAATTGATTAATCCCTGCCTTGTTTCCCAGTCACCATGCCTTCATTACTGATCTGTCAAAACCACTGGGATACTTAATATGGCCAAAGTTTTTCACTTTCAAAGTGTTTAAAAGTTTATATAGGTATTGTCGAAGTACAGTTAGAATAAATCAGGGGAAATATCAACCATTGACCATAACATCCTGTCAGTGGCGTTGTTTATGACATACATAGACAGTATGTTATGCAAGGTTGCCAAGCCAGGAAACAGAAAATACTAGTAAGATCCACAAATGACTCTTTGCTGATGACCAGGCCTTGACAGCAGATACAGCCATGAAATTGCAACAGCCTCTCACATCTGTGACTGAAGAATGTAAACATAATAATGTAAGAATCAGCATTGAAAAGACCAAAGTAATGTCTGTAGAACCAAAGAAGCAGACACTAAATATACTAGCAGAGGTGTTAAACAGAGATGTGAGTTTAAATATCTGGCAACATTCACTACAGATGGGAAATTGGATGAAACAAATTACCATCTGATGCAGTAAAGCAAAACAATCAATGGGACGGCTAACCAGCCTCTTTAGCATAAGACAGTCGTGATCAGCGCACAAATATACAAAGCATATTGATTCCCACCTCTTGCTGCCGGTGTCAGACATGGCCACTCACAATAAACCACCAAAGAAAATTAGCAACCACAGAACTGAGATGTTTGAGAAGGGCCAAAGAGGTGACCAGAAGAGATAAAATCTGAAATGAGGTCATAAGAGAAAAGTCGGCACAGACCAATTCTTAATTACATACAGAGACAGCAAATCAAATGGTTTGCCTGCTTAGAGAATGCCTTCTGACGCCATACCATACAAGGCATATACCAAAAGAGAAGGACATGGAGCAAAAGGTAGACCAAGAACAAGTTGGAAAGATAACATAACAGAGAAACTCTACAACAACACAATGTGTCTATGGTTGAGTGAGCTAGAAGAGCAAGAAGCCGAGCCTTGTATCTCCCTCGACACCCAAAACGGTACAAGAGGAAGTGAAGACAAGATTTAAGACTCTGAGGCATGAATATGTTATTGCACTGCCAGACTGTCTCATACTTCCCTGTTACTGAAAACGTAAGGTGCCCCTACTCTCCAGTTTACATTGGTGTTCGCCGTCTGGTAAAAAGTTAGCATTTCTCTTCTCCTTGTTGCATAATATTCCCTGAATGTATGTAATACAAAGTTTACAAGGCATCATAGTGTCCTTCTTGTAAGGCGACTGTAAGACGGTTTCACTAACATAGGAAATCAGGGGATGGAGGATCACAGGAAACTCTGAAATGAATCTTGGTGAAAAGGGCCAAAGGTGCTGGACTGGATTCCATCCATGATGTCAGAGAGATTGCTCAAGATAGAACTGACTGGAGGAATAGACTGCTGGCCCTGTGTGACATGTAATGGGACAATAGGACAATGATGATGATGATATTATATACTCAGTTCTTGTAATATGTTGTTCATGTGTGTTACTTGTGAATGTGTTTTACATTTTTACAGGTTATTTGTTGTGGAGTTAGGTTTATAAATTATTTGTAAATGTGTTGTATATTTTATGACCTGTAAATGTGTTATATGTGTATCTTGTTTATATGTGTTTTCTATATGTAGAAGTATAGTATGAGAATATTGAACACTGTAATCCACTGGGACAGTGTTGTGATGCATGAAGTGTGAGAAAATGTAACACTTATTTATTTACATGTACTGTATATTTACATATATATTTGTTATGTTGTTATATGTACATGTTGAGTCATCTATATGCTATTAGTAATTTTCTTTCTGCTGTCTGTTGTACTTACACACGTGTGATTTGCTGCTGCTTGCAGGTAACCAACATTGTTTACAAACATTCCAAATCATCTTCTGGAGGCACCCGTAATGTTGCTGTTGAACTGGTCAGTGCCGCTCGGGATTCAGGATCGTCTGACAACATCTCCGTCGTTGTAGTCCTGTTCAAGTCCTCATTGTGTGCCCCAAAAGCAGCAAGTGCTGGCAGTGTTGTGTTTGGGCTTAGCAATGTGTCTTAGAATGATGCCGGTAGATGCCTTGGTTGTCTAAACCTGCCACACTGAACACAAAAGTCAAGTCTAGGCCCAATGGAAATAACAAAAGAGAAAGCATCTCTGGGATTAGCTGGCTGCTGCCAGAAATTTCATTCCATATCATGGGAGAGTGCTCTTAATTCTGGCAACAGAAACTACAGCATTGACTTTAACAAGAATGGTTTCACACTTGCTCGCCAGGAGCATTTAACAAGAATGGTTTCACACTTACTCGCCAGGAATATTTAACAAGAATGGTTTCACACTTACTCGCCAGGAACATTTAACAAGAATGGTTTCACACTTACTCGCCAGGAACATTTCCTTCAGAAATCTGGAGAGCTGGACTTTGTTAGTTTGTGAAGAAGGTTGGGCTGCTTGTTTAGCCAACAGGTGAGGACTATGAATGAACAGAACAAACACCAAACCTCAGCTGAGAACAGCAGGTCTGGCAATAACAGCACACTTTTCTCTAACATCAGTCACTCAGCACTAGTGCAGACTGCCGCAAGTCTCACTAACTGTGACACATGTCACAACTGTCAGCACACTTTTCTCTAACATCAGTCACTCAGCACTAGTGCAGACTGCCGCAAGTCTCACTAACTGTGACACATGTCACATCTGTCAGCACAAGTTGTCATTAACTGTGAAAGAGTTTCTCCAAGGCTGCGGGGGGACAAGGGCACAGATCACTCGCTGTCAACACTATTGCCTGGTCTACTAGCACAAATTTTATGTACACCTTACTGGTCATGTATTCCAGGCCCATCCTATTGAACTAGAACAGCTTACTGATCATGTATTCCAGGCTCATCCTATTGAACTAGAACAGCTTACTGGTCATGTATTCCAGGCTCATCCTATTGAACTAGAACAGCTTACTGGTCATGTATTCCAGGCCCATCCTATTGAACTAGAACAGCTTACTGGTCATGTATTCCAGGCTCATCCTATTGAACTAGAACAGCTTACTGGTCATGTATTCCAGGCCCATCCTATTGAACTAGAACAGCTTACTGGTCATGTATTCCAGGCCCATCCTATTGAACTAGAACAGCTTACTGGTCATGTATTCCAGGCCCATCCTATTGAACTATAACAGCTTACTGGTCATGTATTCCAGGCCCATCCTATTGAACTAGAACAGCTACTGGTCATGTATTCCAGGCTCATCCTATTGAACTAGAACAGCTTACTGGTCATGTATTCCAGGCCCATCCTATTGAACTAGAACAGCTTACTGGTCATGTATTCCAGGCCCATCCTATTGAACTAGAACAGCTTACTGGTCATGTATTCCAGGCCCATCCTATTGAACTAGAACAGCTACTGAGGGTGTACATTCGGTAGTCATTACTTTACTGCTTGAGAGAACATTATTGTTAGCTGTGGTACAGCTTGCTAGCCTGCAAGGTCTTTGTTTGTTAGCTGTGGTACAGTTTGCTAGCCTGCGAGGTCTTTGTTTGTTAGCTGTGGTACAGCTTGCTAGCCTGCGAGGTCTTTGTTTGTTAGCTGTGGTACAGCTTGCTAGCCTGCGAAGTCTTTGTTTGTTAGCTGTGGTACAGCTTGCTAGCCTGCGAGGTCTTTGTTTGTTAGCTATGGTACAGCTTGCTAGCCTGCGAGGTCTTTGTTTGTTAGCTGTGGTACAGCTTGCTAGCCTGTGAGGTCTTTGTTTGTTAGCTGTGGTACAGCTTGCTAGCCTGCGAGGTCTTTGTTTGTTAGCTGTGGTACAGCTTGCTAGCCTGCGAGGTCTTTGTTTGTTAGCTGTGGTACAGCTTGCTAGCCTGCGAGGTCTTTGTTTGTTAGCTGTGGTACAGCTTGCTAGCCTGCAAGGTCTTTGTTTGTTAGCTGTGGTACAGCTTGCTAGCCTGCGAGGTCTTTGTTTGTTAGCTGTGGTACAGCTTGCTAGCCTGCGAGGTCTTTGTAGATTTCTGCAAGGTTGTGACTTCAACTTTTTCAGTGCCAGGCATGTCCCCATATATATAAATTGATTACATAGAACACAGTTCTCGGCTCATTCTATGACCATGTTCAATTCCGTTACTTTTAACTTCTTCACTTCAGTCTCAGAGTTATGTTAATTAAGCTTTTTTTAGTCTCAGGCATGCTGTTTAAACTTTGCCATCGAGTTGAGCATAACCTTTTGTAGCGAGTTGAGCTTAATGAAATAAATAGGTTAGTGTGTGTGTGGGAGGAAGGGAAGAGTGTGGTGTGTGGGAGGGAGGGGGTGTGTGAGAGGGAGGGAGGGGGTGTGTGAGAGAGAGAGTGGGGGAGGGAGGGAGGGTGTTGGTGTGGGTGAGAGGGAGGGTGTTGGTGTGGGTGAGAGGGAGAGAGTGATAAGAATAAAAGGATCTACTGTGTGCATATTCTGCTATGTCGTATGCACTGGTTTTCATCTCTTTGTTCCTGATGCTGTCATCACATGTCCTTGCATGGTCTTCCCTTTCTTTCCATTGATTATATATCTTTAACGAGGCACTCTGAGAATCACCTGTGCTCTCTTTCTGATATTTTAAATAAGCTGGTCTTCATTTCTTTAAGCTTGTCTTTGATGCCCTCGCTTCGTCTTTTTCATGGTCTTTCCCTTGCTCTGTGTTCTTCTTTTTTTCTTCTTTTCTGTCATGGTAGTTGCTGGGGCATTCTGGTTAGATGACAAAACCATCTCCTCCAGATACAAAGGGTTAATTTGACCTCTCTCATGGTAGAAAAGACCTTGAGTTGTTTGGTACTAACCAGTTTACTGAACTTTATCACTTTTGGTACTAAATGGTTTTTAACTTTAACTCTTTCTTTCAGAGAAGTTTTTTATGTAACTAATCAATTCTCTAGGTTTGGAGAGTTGAAATATTGACACTGTGGAACAGTAGGAGTTAAAGTATGAATTAGAGTTGTTAGATAAGCGTAAGCACTGAATAATTAACATCTAGCAGATTCAGGATAAGACCTGATGAAAGTAGGTCTGTGGTGGCAGCAGTTGCACTCTTTCTTCTGATATTCTCTGGATTCTGCCATTTTGAGTGAGATTAGAGGAGAGGTGAGATTGTAACCTTTCTTTGGGCGGCGTTTTTTTTTTTTTAATTAAAGGAATATGCTGATTGGTTGTTTCCCGACATCTGTTTGTCAGTGGTTCATCTTGATCACGATCAGTTAATGAAATAAATGTGTGTCATCTCCGCAGTGAAGGTTGGCTCACAATGTCCTCACTGCTGTACTAGGAAGTATGTGGTAAAGCCTCAGTCTCTCCATGTTCAGTACACTGTAACATCTGCAACTAACATCTGCAGCTTAATGGGGCTATCAACATAAATATTACTTGCTGCACTAGACTGGACAGTATGGTGAATGTTTCCCCGATGAGATGCACTGACTTGTGAGGCACCTAGAAACAGGGCAGCTGGACCGTGTAGGCAGGCTAGAAACAGGGCAGCTGGACCGTGTAGGCAGGCTAGAAACAGGGCAGCTGGACCGTGTAGGCAGGCTAGAAGGACCTGTATCACAAGCCCTTTACCTACATACACTGCTCCCTGCCATGATTGTCCCAGATCCTTCTGAGTCCGGCTTATGTCACCTCTGGGCTCACAGATATTCAGGTATAGTTTCCCGACGAATGGAAGTAACAGTGGTCCTCTTCACCTATGATGGATGAAAAAGGACAACACATAATAATAATATCTACAACTTTAACAAAACTGTTTCCTGCATTTGCCCTTGAATGGGTATTTGATTTGTTGTGGTTTACAGCTGGGCTGCCTTTGAGTCCATACATCCCATTCCCTCAATTGGTCACCTTTTACAGTGTGCTTATTAAGGGCCACTGGGTCAGTTCTTGTTCCTGCCCAAAATAGGATCCCAGAACTCGTATGGGAGTCACCTTGAGAATGATTACATCGGCAGTTTAATGGAAATATCCTGTACAGTTATGATAATATTACCTTCCACAACTTAACAGTAGTGTTAACCTTTAGACACCCTATGCTACTGCTTAGAACTTATGGAAAATGTTAACTTCACAACTTTTGGGAATATTAACATCTGCATTTCATTGGGTATGTGATCATCTAGTGCTTATGTAAAATATTAACTTGCATATATTGTAGTTATAGTAACATATACAACTCATCATATTTGCTACCATTGACAGCTCATGTAAACTGTTAATATTCACAACTGATGAGATATTAACATGTACAGATGAATGCTCAGGGAGATGTCATGTGACTTGTGTTTGCTTACGATCATTAACTTAACATTGTTCATTCAATGTTGAATTGACTGTTGCCTCGGTGTTGAATTGATGGAATGGGCAGGAAGCGATGACAGTATTAGTTTGTGTGCAAAGGTTTTATCATTATCTGTGTTTTTGTTTTGTTATTTTGGTGACTATGTTGTCAACACAACATTAAGTGACTGCCTCAGGTAATTTTGACTAAAGTCTGGTGTTGTCTGCACCACTTTAAATGACTGGTACAAGTGTTGCAGTGAAAACTGACTGGTACAAGTGTTGTAGTGAAAACTGACTGGTACAAGTGTTGCAGTGAAAACTGACTGGTACAAGTGTTGCAGTGAAAACTGACTGGTACAAGTGTTGCAATGAAAACTGACTGGTACAAGTGGTGCAATGAAAACTGACTGGTACAAGTGGTGCAATGAAAACTGACTGGTACAAGTGTTGCAGTGAAAACTGACTGGTACAAGTGTTGTAGTTAAAACTGACTGGTACAAGTGTTGCAGTGAAAACTGGCTGATACAAGTGTTGCAGTGAAAACTGGCTGATACAAGTGTTGCAGTGAAAACTGACTCTTGGCAATGAGTAAAAGTTGTGAGCACAGTCTGGTGACTGCACCCCTTTAACTGACCGGTTCAAGTGTTTCAGTGAGAGAAATGTATGACTCTTGCAGTGAGACAAAATTGTGATATGTTTAACTGTCAACTTATAGCACTAACTGGAAAGATGCCGGCCAATGTTGCAGTAAGCAAAAGTTGTGAGTGTTGTCATTTTTTGAATCTGTCAATTTGAGCAATGTTTCAGTGTAAAATAGGAAAAACTGGCAGTGTATGAGACTGAGTTGCTTGCCTATAGGCAAACAGCACTCTCATCTCATGCATTCTTGTAAGTTGCTCCATGTATGTGCTGCATGTGGGTACTGAATGTCTGATGTCATTTTGGGGAGTTGCTGGGACTTATAACTTTACATTGAGAAAAATTTATACTTAACAAGCTTTACTGCAGTGGAAACCTTGATTAGTCCTCACTTCGTTATAGTAATGGGTGGGGGTTTTTCTTTCACGAAGGAGAGCAGAGGTGTTTGTCTGAGCCCTGACACATCAGTATCCCTGTGACAGTATTAGCTCATCAACTATGAACATTTTTGTGAAACAAATGTTTTGCACTTTGAAGTTGTTTTCATTCATTGTTGTCATTGAAAATAAGCCACCACAGAACAGGAGTTCCTCTTCTGTTTACAGTATTATGGAAATCCTTATTTGTTTTGTTGCAGGTCAAGTATATGATCCTTCTTTGTTGTGTCGCAAGTAGTAGATTCAGGTATAAGATCCATTCTTTGGCAGGCATGCTCCGTGCAGAGTGGCAAGCAACAATTCAGAGGTCCTGGGTAGTTAGCATTCTTTGGATATTTTCTCCAGCTCAAGCCAGTGTCTTGGGAAATGAGCAGGCAGATAGACTAGCCGGCTAATCACCACTTGGTGGTGAACGTATGTATGACAAGCTAGATATTGTGAGTGCTCTTTGGGAGCAAGTGAACTGTGGGGATAGATCATTACAGTCTGAGGAGAATGGCTCTGTGAGGAGTTACCAGGGGATCTGGCAGATGGTCAACACTCAAAGGAAAAGCAAGACTGATATTACAGTCAGATAGTTACTGGTGCTATCGCAATTGGAAATCTTCACTTACTGCTAAAGATAGGGGAACAGAGTGCTTATGGGAGTGTCTTGAGTGCTGTGATGTCGATTCCTAATTCAATATTCAGTATCCCTTCTTTGTTTAGCAATTTGTGAAGTCAAGTATAAGATCCTTTCATTGTTGTGTTGCAAATGGGGAAGTCAAGTATAAGATCCTTTCATTGTTGTTTTGCAAATGGGGAAGTCAAGTATAAGATCCTTTCATTGTTGTTTTGCAAATGGGGAAGTCAAGTATAAGATTCTTTCATTGTTGTTTTGCAAATGGGGAAGTCAAGTATAAAATTCTTTTACACCACTGACACACTGACCATATGGTGTTGGCTCCATATTGTTATAGGAAAATGTTCTCAACATGCTGTCTTTCTTTACTTCCCATGACATTTCCTGATAACAGTTTTAGGCTGAGGTGCTCTGCAAGCCTTTTGTCAGTTATACAAATCTGCCAAGTATGGAAGTGTTTAATTTGACATGAAAAAACATGTTACACCTTCACTGCATGACAGTAGCCAGTGCCAGCCAGGGTGCACTGGATTGCAAATTGTTGCTTCCCACAACACCTCATGGTAGAAGTGGTTTATGATGTAGAAGTGTCACTGTGTAGTTTAGTCAGTGTTTGAACTTCTCACTATCAGTTGAAGTGTTACCTCTGAACCTTGTGGTCTGAAGTGTCTCACTGAATCACCCTGAGTGATGTAAGCGTGCAACCGTTGAGGAAATAATGACAAACCACCAAGCATGAAATCACCTTGTAAAACCACAATTCCCCCCCCCCCCCCTTTATATATAACACAGGTGATCGGTTGTGACTTCCTGTGAACTAAATGCAAGAAGCTTTTACCTTAAATGTAACTTCTATCTGCACTTAGAGAATGGGTTAAGACTTATACTGTGCATGACAGATATTATTGTAAATAGAATACCTTGGCTATCATTGTTTAGTATGCCTGAGTTTGTGTTATGGGGGAGAGTTGTTTGCAGTGAAATTTGTTTCTGGTGTTTCAGACATTCCAACCCTAACTTTCATGACTGGCCCAGTAGCCACCACCATCAGTGTCTTCATGTTCTAGTCATGTTGTGAGTGTGGCATGTCTTCACATGTCACTGTGATATTGTTTGTCAACAGTCACATGTCACAGTGATACCATTTGTCTGCCAACATTATTAGTCACAGTAGTAATATTTGTCATCATTCGCATGTCACAGTGGTAACATTTGTCTGTCAACATTCACATGTCACAGTTATAATATTTGTCTGTAAACATTCACATCTCACAGTTATAATATTTGTCTGTAAACATTCTCAGTCACAGTGATAACATTTGTTTATCAGCATTCTCAGTCACAGTGATAACATTTGTCTGTCAACATTCTTAGTCACAGTGATAACATTTGTCTGTCAACATTCACATGTCACAGTGAAAACATTTGTATGTCAACATTCACATGTCACAGTTATAATATTTGTCTGTAAACATTCTCATCGCACAGTGATAACATTTGTCTGTCAACATTCTCAGTCACAGTGATAACATTTGTCTGCCAGCATTCATAGTCACAGTGATAACATTTGTCTGCCAGCATTCATAGTCACAGTGATAACATTTGTCTGTCAACATTCACATGTCACAGTGATAACATTTGTCTGCCAGCATTCTTAGTCACAGCGATAACATTTATCTGTCAACATTCACATGTCACAGTGATAACATTTGTCTGTCACCGTGATAACTTCTGTCTATCAACATTCACTTCTTCTGGTGTTATCATTTGTCAGTTTTCCTATGGCACAGTATGTGATGTGTCTGTTTACATTGACACGGTTCAGTACTACCATGTGTCTCTTTACATTGACATGTGTCAGTACCACCATTTGTCTCTTTACATTGACACATGTCAGTACTACCATTTGTCTGTTTACATTGACATGTGTCAGTACCACCATTTGTCTCTTTACATTGACATGTGTCAGTAATACCATTTGTCTCTTTACATTGACATGTGTCAGTAATACCATTTGTCTGTTTACATCGACACGTGTCAGTATTGCCATTTGTCTGTTTACATTGACACGTGTCAGTACTGCCATTTGTCTGTTTATATTGCCACGTGGCAGTACTGCCATTTGTCTGTTTACATTGACACGTGTCAGTACTGCCATTTGTCTGTTTACATTGACACGGTTCAGTACTGCCATTTGTCTGTTTACATTGACACGTGTCAGTATTGCCATTTGTCATTATATTTATATGGTTCCCTCCTGGTGACAGAACACCAACTTTACTAGGGTGAGACTGTTCCTTTTTTGTATCCTTGCATTTTGTTTTATCTGTTTCTGTTTGTTTGGTTAGTTTCATTTTTGCATTTAAGGGAGAACACAATTAGTGATATAACATCACAATGTTGTGTTACTTTAGAATCGGCATGAAATAGTGATATAACATCACAATGTTGTGTTACTTTAGAATCGGCATGAAATAGTGATATAACATCACAATGTTGTATTACTTTAGAATCGGCATGAAATAGTGATATAACATCACAATGTTGTGTTACTTTAGAATCGGCATGAAATAGTGATATAACATCACAATGTTGTGTTACTTTAGAATCGGCATGAAATAGTGATATAACATCACAATGTTGTGTTACTTTAGAATCGGCATGAAATAGTGATATAACATCACAATGTTGTGTTACTTTAGAATCGGCATGAAATAGTGATATAACATCACAATGTTGTGTTACTTTAGAATCGGCATGAAATAGTGATATAACATCACAATGTTGTGTTACTTTAGAATCGGCATGAAATAGTGATATAACATCACAATGTTGTGTTACTTTAGAATCGGCATGAAATAGTGATATATCATTTAGGTGACCTTAGAGTCTGAGTGAAATGACTGATAAATCATGTTATATGACCTTAGAATCTGAGTGAAATGATGGATAAATCATGTTATATGACCTTAGAATATGAATGAAAGGATAGATAAATCATGTTATGTGACCTTAGAATATGAAGGAAATGATTGATAAATCATGTTATGTGACCTTAGAATATGAATGAAATGATTGATAAATCATATTACCTGACCTTAGAATCTGAGTGAAATGATTAATAAATCATGTGACCTAGAATCTGAGCACAATGATTGATAAATCATATTGTGTAACCTTAAAATCTGAGTGAAATGACTGATAAATCATGTTAGGTGACCTTAGAATCATGTCGAATCTGAATGAAAGAAGTGATGCATCTTATGTTAAAATCTGATTGATATGAATGATTTATCATATTTTGTGTGATATTAGAATCTGAATGAAATGAATTATGTATCATGTGTTATGTTACATTAGAATTTGAGTGAAAGGAGGGATGTTTCTTGTGTTACATTATCTTAGAATATGGGCGAAATAAGTTGTGTTATGTTGTGTTACATTAGAGCCGGCTTGAATAAAATGAATGCTGTATGTAATGTGTGTTATGTTACCCGAGAATCATCTTAGTGAAATGAAGGATTTATTATATGTCATGTTACCTGACAATCAGTCTGAACAGTTTGTATGGCCATCAAATTGTGAAAGAAACAATGTTTTATGAAATGGCACTAATGGACTGTTGTATGCTGAATTATTTGTTTGTATTGTTTGAAAGTCACATGGGTCACAGACTGATGTTGATCCTGTTATGAAACCACTCTGTTATCGCATCGTGAGATAAGCAAGCAGCTTGTTAGCTTTCATTCCCCTGACAAGTCTCAGGTACCCATTGTTCACGGCTGGGTTAACTAGAGAAAGACTGACCACTAGAAACTATGGCTTATTTGCTGTTGACCAATGTACTGACTACCAGATAGGTTACGACTCGCCGTAGAAGGCTTGCTGTACATAAGCAGAGCACTTATAAATGTATTATTGGGCTGTAATATGTATCAAACCAATTACTAAGCACAGCTGTGAGTGCTGTAATATGTATCACACTGATTACTTAGCACAGCTCTGAATGCTGTAATATGTATCACACTGATTACTTAGCACAGCTGTGAGTGCTGTAATATGTCTCACACTGATTACTTAGCACAGCTGTGAGTGCTGTAATATGTCTCACACTGATTACTTAGCACAGCTGTGAGTGCTGTAATATGTATCACACTGATTACTTAGCACAGCTCTGAATGCTGTAATATGTATCACACTTATTACTTAGTACAGTTCTGAATGCTGTAATATGTATCACACTGATTACTTAGCACAGTTCTGAATGCTGTAATATGTATCACACTTATTACTTAGCACAATTCTGAATTCTGTAATATGTATCACACTGTTTACTTAGCACAGCTCTGAATGCTGTAATATGCATCACACTTATTACGTAAGAGAAACCACTTACAGATGTGATAATATATCATA
Source organism: Candidula unifasciata (assembly GCA_905116865.2). Classification (NCBI taxonomy): domain Eukaryota; kingdom Metazoa; phylum Mollusca; class Gastropoda; order Stylommatophora; family Geomitridae; genus Candidula; species Candidula unifasciata. The sequence goes on along the minus strand of CAJHNH020003139.1, from coordinate 417,882 downwards.
ACAAACATTACATTGATTACATACGAGCAGCGTTTACAGTCGTATTACTGTGTGATAACAAACATCACACTCATTACATAAGAAAAATGCATAAATATTACTGCAGTAAAACATCACTTTGGTCGCTCAAGCGTAGCTGTTACGCATATGCATGATTGTAAAATAGGTCAACCAATGATTACATAAACTTGCTAGGTTTCCGTGGTACACAGGGGACATCAGTATGTTATTTACTATTTTATGATGTTCCTGCATACGATATTTTGTTATATGTTGATGTACAGGTGTGAGAAAGGGTAAAGACCTTAGCTTGTTGCTACCTGGTGAAATAATCATCATCTGTGATGACTTTGATTTGATGTTTTTGTTCACATGCGATATGTTGTGTAATGACTTTCACTTGATGTTTTTGTTCAGATGCGATGTGTTGTGTAATGACTTTCACTTGATGTTTTTGTTCAGATGCGATATGTTGTGTAATGACTTTCACTTGATGTTTTTATTCACATGCGATATGTTGTGTAATGACTTTCATTTGATGTTTTTGTTCACATGCGATATGTTGTGTAATGACTTTCACTTGATGTTTTTGTTCACATACGAGGTGTTATGTAATAATTTTTACATGATGATGTTCACATATAGATACTATAAAATGAATTTCACAAGATTTTGTTCACATATGAGATATTGATAAAATGACCTTTACGTGATGTTGTTCACATATGAGAATTGTCATTAGCACAATGCTTTGTATGAAATAATGTGTAATGACTTTCACATGATGTTATTGACATATGAAAATGACCATAGCACAAGATTGTTTACATTTGAGATACGGTGAAATGACTTTCACACGATGTTCACATAAGACAGTCTGTGATAATGACTATGATGTTTCCTGCGTGGAAGACTGCCACATAATGTTTTCACCTAGGAAATATGTACATTGTCCAGACTACTGTGTCACACTGTGGGGCCTGGAACTATCTTTATGATGCAACTCTGTCACACTGTGGGGCCTGGAACTATCTTTATGATGCAACTCTGTCACACTGTGGGGCCTGGAACTATCTTTATGATGCAACTCTGTCACACTGTGGGGCCTGGAACTATCTTTATGATGCAACTCTGTCACACTGTGGGGCCTGGAACTATCTTTATGATGCAACTCTGTCACACTGTGGGGCCTGGAACTATCTTTATGATGCAACTCTGTCACACTGTGGGGCCTGGAACTATCTTTATGATGCAACTCTGTCACACTGTGGGGCCTGGAACTATCTTTATGATGCACCAATTATCTGGAAAGTGTTATCATTTTTTTACTGTTGAAAACAAAAGAAAGCACATACTTGTTTGCTGGTACTTTACTACTCAAAAACTGAAACAATTAAGCTACCGAAAGGAGCATAATTTTTGCATTCAAAATCTGTGTAGTTTAATGAGGGAAATCATTCGAATTGGGCACAAGAATACCTTAAGATTTAACTAACTGCGTCTGTGTCAGTGATGGTTTTCAGGAATACAGGTTTTCCCGGTCAACGTATAAGCTGTTTCTTTGTTTAAATAGGAAAGTGTTATCAGGTAACTTGTTTCTTTGTTTGAATATGAAAGTGTTATCAGGTAACTTGTTTCTTTGTTTAAACAGGAAAGTGCCATTAGATAACTTTCTTTGTTTAAATAGGAAAGTGCCATTAGATAACTGTTTTTTGTTTTTTTTAAACAGTGTACTTGTCACTGGCATTCTATATTTGGAGAAGTTATAGTGCAAGAATGTGTGACAAGTCATCCATTTGTTTGTGTGTCATATTGGTCAAATATTTGTGTCTGCCTTTTGTAGCTTCCCTAGACATCTGACATATCTTTACGTATATTCCTCTTATCCATCGACATTTATATTTAATACGTCACTATAATGGCCACACAGACTGGCCTGTATTTAGCGTATTCCTGATGTATTTGCCACGCATATATCACATACTGTTTTACTATACAATGACATTTATCAGTGAGTCTAATTGTAAGAACTGATGTATGTAACCACTTGTAACGCCTAATTCTGTGTGTGAATTATCATAAGTTGAAGCAACTGATATATTTCCATGCTCTAACTACTGTAACCCTTTTGTCAGGTTCAACAAGGATGTGTTCATGTTGAATTGGCATCTGAATCGAGGCTCATTGGGTAACTGGCATGAAACTGTCAGAAACGGAAGCACAAGTATAGCATGATGGTCTGGCGAGACTGGTGCAGCCAGGAGTGTCCAGGGATCTGGCCAACAGTCGACACTCAAATTAATGATAAGATGGACATACAGTCAGAGCTGCTGGTACCTTTGGAATTGGAACTCTATGCCGGTTGCACGAAGATGGGGACAGAGCACTTATGGGAAAGTCATGAGTGCTGTGGTGTCAGTTACTCAAGTGAACATCTCCAGAAAGCAGATGTCAAATATAGTGGTGGAGCAGTCTACCTGGTATCAGAAAGTGGATGAACAGAACACAAATTTATGACTACGACTGTGACAAGGGACAAATGAACAGAAATAATACAACTTAACATTCTGACCAAAGCCTTCTAGCAGTGAATATTCATTGATAAGGTCTTTGTTGCAAATGTTTGGTTGTATCCATCTGTGTTTTCCTTTGTCTTCTTTGAGATTGCTAGCCATAGTTTGTGTTGTGTTCATTGATTTATTCTAATAGCAGACGTGTAACCATATGCAGGTTTCCCTGTAGTTAGCCTTCTGTGGACATTGTCCCCAGCTTGTGCAGGTGTGTTTGGAAATGTGGCTGACTGTTGCCTGACAAGCTAGATGCTGTCAGGGTCCTCCAGGAGCTAGCCAACAGTGCAGAGGTACAAATAGATCACCACAGTCTGAGGTGAATGGTGCTGCCAGGAGTGGCCACAGTCTGAGGTGAATGGTGCTGCCAGGAGTGGCCACAGTCTGAGGTGAATGGTGCTGCCAGGAGTGGCCACAGTCTGAGGTGAATGGTGCTGCCAGGAGTGGCCACAGTCTGAGGTGAATGGTGCTGCCAGGAGTGGCCACAGTCTGAGGTGAATGGTGCTGCCAGGAGTGGCCACAGGATCTGGCTAATGCTTGAAACACAGGGCAGAGGTGGGATGGGCATACCCTCAGTCAGATACTGGTACCATCAAAATTGGAACTGGCTGCTGAAGATGAGGATGATGCTTATCGGAACGCCACGGGTGCTGTGATGTCAATTCTAAACTCATCTCAACCGTATGTATGTTGGATGAGTGGATGGCCAGGATGTGGAGTACTTTTCTGATACATGTTGCTTCTAATCAGTAGTAAATGAAGTTGTATACCACTCTTCACAGAAGATGCAGGAGCAAGGTGGCGGGGGAGCGAACAAGGTGGCAGGGGAGCGAGCAAGGTGGCGGGGGAGCGAGCAAGAGGAAGAGAGATGAGTTGGTAAATTGTTCAGACTGAGGAACTGCTGTCCGAGGGATTAAAGTGATAGCTCTCGTGTGGACGATGACCCAGATTCGATCCTTGGTGAGGAGTGGATTTTTATTTTCGAGTGAAGGCAAACATAAACATGTCTGCATACACAGTTCGTGGCAGTGCCGCTAGCCATGCAGCCTTCAATCCTAAGGATTACAACCCTCCCACCCTCACCTCCCTAAAAATGGTAAATGCAGGAAGTAACGAAAAGACAGTTGAATTGTTGGATATGTTGTGTGGCTGTACTGTTTGACGGATTAGACCATGCCATAGGTAGGCAAGGTTTGTATTGCCACGGACTAGCAAACAATGATGGTAAAATGGGTTTATTGTGGAGGGGGGGGGGGGGGGGGGGGGGGGGGCAGATATTGTTCTAGCCTTCCTTGGGGAACTAAGAGTTGCTCTTGTACAAACATAACAGTTGCAGATAATTTGTTATTATATGGTGTGTGCCTCAGGGAAAGAGTAGTTCCTGTAGAGACACAACAATAGAGAGGGGAGGAGAGAGAGGCAAACCATTATATGGAATAAGAGTAGTGGTTGTATTATGTTTTAGGGATGGAGTGGCATGCTACAGAAGAGAGGAGGAACAATAAGCCACTCTTCATGGGACCAGAAAGTGATGACTGTATTTGTATGTCTTGTGTCTGGGGATAGATAGAGGGAGGCAGGAAGTTGTAGAAATTGTGCAGGAGCATTTCTGATGAGCGGTACCAAGCAGATGATATGTCAACTGTGCAATGCCACAAGCATGCCACAAGCAAGACTAGGAACTGTAAACCACTCAAATGAAACCAGAGAGTGGTACTTGTAGGGGCATGCCACAAGCAAGACGGGGGGAAAGGTAAACCACTTGTACAGAACCAGAGAGTGGTACTTGTAGGGGCATGCCACAAGCAAGACGGGGGGAAAGGTAAACCACTCGTACAGAACCAGAGAGTGGTACTTGTAGGGGCATGCCACAAGCAAGACGGGGGGAAAGGTAAACCACTCGTACAGAACCAGAGAGTGGTACTTGTAGGGGCATGCCACTAGCAAGGTGGGGAGAGGCAAACTACTCCACATGGTACTAATAAGTGGTACTGTTGTCTCCACAACAAAACTGAGTTGATATTAATGAATAGAATAATATGTGGTGTATTTATCAATTGATATCTTATATTTGACACATACGTGTCAGCTTTTGTATCCAGTAATCACACAGCTTTATTGTACTTTGACACAGGCAGCAACAATATCAGTGTGTACTAAGCTGTTATATATAGACACAGTATACAAATAGTGGATTCACAAATCTGTCTGCTTTCAGTTGTGTTTGGTTTGTGTGGTGAGGGGTATGTCTTGTGTGAGGGGTATGTCTTGTGTGAGGGGTTTGTCTTGTGTCTGGGGATAGATAGAGGGAGGCAGGAAGTTGTAGAAATTGTGCAGGAGCATTTCTGATGAGCGGTACCAAGCAGATGATATGTCAACTGTGCAATCTTATCACACCAGAGACATTATTCGTTAGCTGTGCACTCTTATTGCACTAGAGACATTATTTGTTAGCTGTTCCTTCTTATCACACTAGAGACATAATTTGTTCTCTGTGCACTCTTATCACACTAGAGACATTTGTTAGCTGTGCACTTTTATCACACTAGAGACATTATTCGTTAGCTGTGCACTATTATCACACTAGAGACATTATTCGTTAGATGTGTACTGTTAATGAAAAATCTTTAGTGCAAGACAGTCTAGCATATGACACCACAACATCTAGCATGAGAATGGAGGTGGAGGCGGTAACTGCAGCTCTCCAGTGGCCAGAGAACAAGATACATGCACATGTCATAATTGTAACAGATTGAAAGCATGCTGAAAAAGGTGAAGACAGAGATGCTTTGAGCAAAGTGGGAAAGTCACGGATAGCGAGCACACTTTGTATCTTTTCTCCAGGCAATGCCGGCGTGGTGGGTAATAAACAGGCAGATAGATTGGCTGGATCTGCACCACTGGGTAGTGAATTGATACATGACAAGGCAGATGTGCTCCCTTTGGGAACAAGTAAGGAAATCAGTAGAGAAAGAAACTTATTATGACCTGGAGAGAATGGGGAACCTGGTTATAACCAGAGGATCTGGGCGGCTCACTACACTCAGAGGAAAGGCGAGACGGACTTTTAACCAGATTGTAATCAGTGCCATATGTATTGGAACTTTGCGATGGCTGCTGAAGATGAGGACGGGGCACACATGGGAATGCACTGTTTGGTTCAGTTCTTGACTCAACTCAGCCCATTTAATAATTTTGTTAATATTTCAATTTCAAAATATCTCAAAGCTTCAATTTCTTCCAATGATGTTGTTTGGCCCGGGTGATTTTCCTTGTTTCATGTGTTGCAGTGCATCTATAACTTCTGCAACTTGTAGTGGGAGCCCTCCACTGTTGTCCTGTAAGTATATTACCATCGTACAGTTCCCCCAAGTACTGGATCCATCTTTTCATTATATCACTTTGCCCCATTAATATTTCACCTTTTACGGTTTTAAACATCCACTAATGTGACATCTCTTCTTCCCTGTTAATACGCTTATCTGGTGGTGCATAGAGTGTGAGTCTTTCCCGTGATTGTTCCCAATCTCTGTCCACATCTTCTTCTTCTTCGCGTTCACCAGCTGTAAACTCTGGCGGAAAGTTCTGGTTGCTCGTCCACTACTGAACTGCAGTCCTGCTCCAGAACCTGAGTGTTGCGTGTGCATCAGTTTTACAGATTTCATTCTCTTGAATACAGACTGTTGGTTCCTTGCCTCTCCGGCAGATGCACTCCGACTTCAAAGAAAGCTCCCCAATTAGTCGACGCTTACGACATGGGGAGGCAGTGGGTCTTTTCTTGTTTTCCCCACAATGGGTCCCCGGAACCCACACGGTTGGCGTTCACATCTGATTTATCATTTAGCCTTCTCATCATTCACAAAATAAAAAAAAAAAAAAAATGCGCAAGTGGAGGGCTGCCAATAGGATCTTTTTCAAACCCAAACAATACATAAGCAAAGAACGGGAGAAACAAATTTAAAAAAAACCCAGATTGTTAAAATGTACTAAATGTATAAATACGAAACGAAACATTTGTCACTTTTATATAAGGGTATTTATTTAGTCAGCTCTGGCAGCAGTCTGAAAGTGGTCGACCTTTTAATTTTTTATTATTTCAAAAGGAATCGGAAAAATAGTCGGCTCTGTGGCTAAGTCGATGCGAACGCTTTGTAATGCTGGGGTGCCGGGTCCAATCCCAGCTGAGGGCCATGCGCCTTGCGTTGGTTTCGATAGTGATATCAAGAAAGCAGTGGCAAACTACTGGACGTAAATTTTCCTAGAGAAACCACACTACAGCCAGGGGCTGCTGGGGTTGGTTCTGCAACGTCCTGTAAAGGATACGCAACTAACCTTTATTATATTTGTTTAAAGAAACACCCAGATTTCCCCAAGGCTTCATTTAAAAACCCAGATCTGAGGGGGAAAACCCCAGTATTGGCAGCCCTGAGCGCAAGCCGCATGCGCACTGATCGGTAACATAAAAAACCGGATTTCAGGAAACAAATTGAAATGTCTGGAAGCGAACAGGGTAGTGATTGACAACAATACAATAGCAGAGAAACACAAAGTAAACACATCATTCATCGAGTCCACCACTCTGTAAGTTACATTCGGATATACACAGAGTCGTTCAAAGTACACCAGGATATATATATATATATAATCTTGTTCGACTGTACAACTGTGCCAATATTAACTTGTGTGATGTTATTGTTTGGGCTGGCCGCTAGCCAGCGACACAGTCGCCGTCGTCAGTGGGACAAGTGACAGAGAGAACACCAGCAAAGGTATGTTTGTCGACGAAATAATTCACACTGACTTGTTTTCTAATTGTCAACTTGGACAATAATTATTATTAGACTCGGGTCTTTTGTCCTCTTTTTTAAAGGTAATAATTAAATCTGCTGCGGCTTACATTTCTTCTATATGATCTGTCCTAACTGTAACTGTATGGCATTTATTTAATTGAACACTTGGCGGGGCCCCAACGAAAGTAACAAAATTGTTTAACTCTTTCAGGCCCATGAATTTTGACGGACTTCGCCAACGTTAATTTCCCTTTACAGAAATTGCAGAGGGGGTGGTATACAAAAAAGGCAATAGAGAATGTAATATTACTAATATACTTCTAATCTCTACAAAAGTACATATATTTTTAAAGAGAAATAAATGCACATTTTGAAAATGATGATAAGTAAATGTTTAATAATAGTAATAATACCGTTATAGTTAGTTGGAAAGAAGTATTCAGCTGGTGTAAATTTCACAACAATATAATTTCACACAAAAATTCTTCACTTACCATGTTTTTGCAGCCACAACACAAGAGCGGTGAATATCTAAATTCTATATACTTGTTTAATTTTTTAACAGATTCCAAAATGATAATAAGTTTATGGGTCAGCTTAGCACTCAGGGAGTACTGAGCAAAATCTAAATGAAAAAATTGCAGACAAATGGGCCATTACACACACACATAGACTGTTTACTATTTACTTTGTACAGTTATATACAGACTGAAGCTGCAATGATTTCAGTGTAGCTTAGGCATAGTATGATAGTATCTATTTGTTTGGAGCACTTTCCTTCTCTTACACCCTAAATACGTTAACAATGGAACATTGTCTGTGTCATCAGAATCGCTAGATTCCCAACAAGCTGATGGCTCAGCTGCTACTAGTGTAAATTCACGGCTCGGTTTGAATCACTTTCCAAAAAATCTAAATTTTCATTATCAATATCAGAACTATAAACATCCAAATTCTGAAACGATTTCTGAATTTTGGCCACGGAAAGACGCATTTAGCGGTTTGAACTTGTCGTTGGAAGGTTGGTATCCATGGCACTCAAAAACTGAGAAGTTGCACAGTTCAGTGCTAGCTATGTATCAGATCAATCTGCTCACATGTTTTGGAACAGAAAATTTCATTGAAAATAAAACGTTAGAGCAACCTTCCCTAAATACTTTAATGGTAGTTCTGAACATTGGAAACAAATATGGAGCCGTGTGCAATGCAATATGTATGGGTCACGTGATCGACGCTGACAGTGTTGTTCGGGCAAATTAGAACTTCTTAATCAACATTCACAGCGTTGCTCAGGCCTTAAAGAGTTAAGCTATTTAGAAGTTAACTCTGAAGCCCCAATTGAAATAAAAATTGTTTACAGGTCTCATAACAACACCCAAAAAACACAGAGCATGTTGAGAAAGGTGAAAACAGGCATGCTTCCTGCAGAGTGGCAAGCATCTTCAGAGGTCCTGGGTAGTAAGCATTTTTTGGATATTTTCTCAAGAATGACGGTGTGTTGGGAAATGGGCAGGCAGATAGACTGGCTGGTTCTGCACCACTTGGTGGTGACTTGATATATGGCAAGTTGGGTATTGTGAGGGCCCTTTGAGAGCTAGTGAACAGTGCGGAGGTGCAGACGGATCATTACAGTCTAAGGAGAATGGCGCTGTGAGGAGTTACCAGGGGATCTGGCCGACGCTCAACACTCAAGGGATAGATGAGGCGGATATACAGTCAGGCGGTTATTGGCACCATCAAAATAGGAACTCTTTGCTTGCTGCTGATGTTGGGGACTGAGCACTTATAGGAGTGCCCTGAGTGCTGCGATGTTGATTCTCAATTCAACATTCAACCAGAAAAAGCAATATGTTCCGACATACCTTTCATTAGTTCCGTGAAATACATTTACTGTTAAAGCAAGCGAAGGATTTTACATTTCTAGGAAGCATTTTTTTTCAAAAGATGAAAGAATTAATAAAGACATCCAGCAAAAATTTAATAAAGCTAATCAAGTTTGAGGCCAAATGGCACCAATTTTGTCTTGCAAGTATGTAACAATGATCACCAAAAGAACACTTTTCAACACATTATTCTTACCAACACTATTCTATCAATGTCAAACATGGACACTGTCTTCAGAAGACAGAAAGAATATAGTCACGACAGAAATGAAATGTTTACGTACTATGCAAGGTGTAACGGGGAAAGATAGACTTAGGAACGATGATATCAGGAGGAGAGTCGGCACAGAACCAATAATGAACTTTATAGGTAGACAACAAATCAAATGGTTTGGCCATGTAACAAGATTGGCAGCAGACAGGGCACCACAGAGAACAATGTTATACAGATATAGCAATAACAGAGCCAGAGGTTGACCACGCAGAACATGGACCGTGGAAATATCAGAAATACTGACAATTTCTGTATACAAAGCGAACAGAAGGGCCTGATGCAGAGATCTCTTGTCCTGACACCGCCAGACATTCCAGAATTACGGAAAAGGAGAACGGTACAGGTACAGCGTATTTTTTAATGAATGATTTATTCAAAACAGCCTTATCGCCTTGTCAGTTTAAATGACACAAAATATCTAGATGTTTTTTACAATTATATTTTTTAGTTTATTGCCCAATGTATTTTGCTTCATCCACAATGCCTATAAATTAAAACGAGGCACAAAATATAAATCCTTTAAGTGAAATACAAGAACCATATTGTCTCTTCTTTATTTTATTTTGCAGCCATTAAGAAAGGACTAGCGATTTTATTGTAGTTAAAAAGACATTTTTAGAATAATACGAATATCCTGGTCATGGTTATAATTGGGAATAAAGTGTTGATAGAGTTTTCATAATATATCTATATGCACACACGCACCTATATATGTATATCGTGTAATCTTTATTTGTCTTATTGTATCTGGAGAAGGTGTTGCTGGCACCATTGGTATTGGAACAACGACTGCTAATGACACCTTCTCCTTGACTTATGTCCATCCGCACTTACAACCCCCCCCCCCCCCCCCAAAAAAAAAAAAATAAGTAACTCTCATGGTATATAACTACATGGTGGGGTCAAAAAGTTCCAGGAACTAACCTGGTACATAAAGAAGGATGATTATATGGTGGGGTCAAAAAGTTCCCGGAACTAACGTGGTACATAAAGAAGGATAACTACATGGTAGGGTAAAAAAGTTCCCGGAACTAATGATACCTAGAGTGCAGCAGGGTCTGATTATTTGTGCATAGTCTCCTCCCCCCGTTTTATGTGTAATTTATGTAACTCGTTTGAACAAAGAGAGTGTTGAAAAATATAAATTCAACTTTCCAGTTGTTAGTCGGAACAGAACTCGATCGTAAGTCAAGGAGACCCTGTATAACATGCATGTGCCTGCCAAAAAGGAATCGCTATGCCCAATATTTGCCTTGCGTCATTCGATTCCAGAATACAGCTTTCGCGAAGGCCTATAGGGGACTGCAACGGACCTACAGAGCTGGTGCTTTGTGCAACTCTTTCTGCAGAAAGCTGTCCATTCTGCGGAAAGAATTCAAGCCAGGGTGATTAATCTGGCACTGTAAAGTCAGTCCTCTCGGATTGAGACCTTCCTTTAAGTCGACACCTTCCTCTCGGATTAAGACCTTCCTTTCGGATTGAGACCTTCCTCTCAGGTCGACACCTTCCTCTCGGATTGACACTTTCCTCTCGGACTGATTTTCCTCTTAGAATGACATATCCCTCTCAGATTGACACCTTCTTCTCGGATTGACACTTTCCTCTCGGACTGACTTTCCTCTCAGATTGACTTCCTCTGGGATTGACACCTTCCTATCGGATTGATACCTTCCTCTCGGATTGACATCTTCCACTCTGATTAACACCTTCCTCTCAGGTCGACACCTACCTCTCGGATTAACACTTTCCTCTCAGACTGACTTTCCTCTAGAATTGACACTTTTCTCCCAGATTGACACCAGTATGCGTGTCAGAGCTGGAAGGTTTAGTAATGTGTGCATGTAAACAGGAAAACTGAGTCATATGTCAGTCGCTGATCTCTTGGTGCGCAACTCCTGCGTCCTTATCGATTTATGTGTCGCTGCACTGAAATAGGTCCTGTTTTGTTTGGGGCACGAGAGAAGTCATCCATCCCATCCCAAGGTGTTTGCCATCGTTTTAGGCCGTGTAACCAAACGAGGAAAGAAGGACATTCTGTGTCATTTATCGATGTTTTGTGTGTGTGTGTGTTCTCATGCCCTTTTCACTGGCGGGGCTCAGTGTGATGTTGTTCCAAACAAATCCTGATCTAGAAATATATCAACCAGCTTCTGGCTTCCCGCCTAACCCAAGATCAAGAATAATATTGCCCCATAACCAAACATGCCAGAGTTTTACAAATTTGGGCGCTGTCTGTGGCTTAGTCGTTGCTAACGTAATGCTTGGGTGCCGGGTTCGATCCCAGCTGCGGGCAGTTTGACAGCAGATCATCTTGCGTGGTTTTCGACAGTGGAACCGAGAACCGAGCGTTTAGTGTGCAGTGGCAAACTACTGATCGTAAAATTTGCCGAGAAAAAGCAGAACAGCCCCCTCAAAAAAAAAAAAAAAATGCTGGCGTTGGTTTTGCAACGTCCTGTAATCGATAGGCAACTAACTTTCTGACGGATTTTTTGCTTCGCGACCTAACGTATTTACCACCAATCTACATGACTACTCTTCTTAAAAAGTAAGTAAAGGACCCATTCTCACGCCTTTAGGCGCATTGGGCATATAGGGCTAGACCTATATTTCATAGACCGACGGCACTCGGTGGGTGATGTGTTACGCATCACATCGAATGCCTGTACTTCAGATGACTATACCTGGTACCCACTCAAGGCTGGGTCGACCTGGGAGCCGACGTCAGTTTTGAAAAATAGGTCCATAAAAGCCTAGTTGACTATGTTCTTAGTGTAGTTGTTTCCATAGCGAAGCGCACACGTTGTCTGGAGATGACAGGTTCGATTCACAGCACTATAGCTTTCGATTTTTATGTTGTCTAGTGGTTTCTTCTATCTTTCTACTTCTTTCTATGAGTGCCGATCTATACATTTTCTGTTACTTTTTTTTTAGCACAATGAGGCAGCATCGTTTGAAAGCCTGTCACTCGCGAGCACGGGAAATGACATCACAAAGGCTAATCAATGACTTCAGGCCAATAATAAGGCAATTCTGTGAAAAGAAATACCGCCAATGCTTGTCATAATGTGGATTTTTATCGTGGTATGGGGCGTAGCAGGTCGACCAAGCCTGAAGTGGGTACCAAGATGGCTGTTCTGTGGAAGTAGAGACGGCCGGCGTAATGCTGACCACATTACCCACCTAGTGCCGATGGTCTGAAAAAATATGGGCGCTCTTCCCGTATACCCGATGCGCCTAAAGACGTGAAAAGGGATCTTTACTTTACTTACTTGTTATAATAAGTTCGTTGTAATTTCCTGTTCTGCCATCTAATCTATATGTTTATTTTTTAACGCCAGTTTTGTTAAAGTGCCAGTAAAATAAATATATGTCGAATATTATCGACCATTTACATTTCATTCAGGGGAGTGGTTGTCTTAGGGGCCTCAACATACAGGTTTTCACGGGGCCTAGAGTTGAGTTGAGTCAGTACAGCACTCAGGGCATTTCCATGCATGGTTCTTATCTTCAGCAGCCAGCGCAGAGTTCCAATACTGATGGTACCGGTCACAGTCTGGTTAAATGGTCCGTCTTGCCTTTCCTCTGAGGGTAGTGAGCCGGCCAGACCCTCTGGTTACACCCAGGTGCCTTATTCTCTCCAGGCCATGATAATTTTTCTCTACTGATTCCGTTGCTTGTTCCCAAAAGGCCTTGACCACATCTGCTTTGTCATTTATTCACAGGGCATGTTCTTCAGTTCAAACGGCCCTGCTCTCGTAGAGCTTTTGGGCAGCAGATCGTATCACCTGTGCGGGATTTTGTATTGACTTCTTAATTAAAGTGCGTGCCGTGTGGCCTTTGTAGTCATTGTCTATCTATAACCTTGGTGGTTTGAGTCTGTGGCTTAGGCGTCGCTTCGTAATTCCGAGGTGCCGGGTTGGATCCAAGCTGCGGGCAATATAGCAACAGACTGTCTTTTGTTGTTTTCGGCAGTGGTACCGAGAGCTGACCTTCAAAAGGCAATGGCAAACTACTGAAAGTAAAGTGTTCTTTAACAGTAGCGGGATGACGGTCAGGCTACACCTGTATCAGCTGCAGGTCCCTACCGGACGAGGCAGCAGTTCTTGAGCTCCCCTTAATGTCGTTTTAGTTTATCAATTATTGTACAGACATGGCTTTGCTTTGCAAAATACTCACAGTAGGTTGTCCTAGCCATTGTGCCTATATTGGACGGGTTGTCCTAACCATTGTGCCTATATTGGACGGGTTGTCCTAGCCATTGTGCCTATACTGGACGGGTTGTCCTAGCCATTGTGCCTATACTGGACGGGTTGTCCTAGCCATTGTGCCTATATTGGACGGGTTGTCCTAACCATTGTGCCTATATTGGACGGGTTGTCCTAACCATTGTGCCTATATTGGGTGGGTTGTCCTAGCCATTGGGCCTATATTGGATGGGTTGTCCTATCCATTGTGCCTATATTGGACGGGTTGTCCTATCCATTGTGCCTATATTGGACGGGTTGTTCTAGCCATTGTGCCTACACTGGACGGGTTGTTCTAGCCATGGTGCCCATACTGGACGGTTTGTTCTAGCCATTGTGCCTATATTGGACGGGTTGTTCTAGCCATTGTGCCTATATTGGACGGGTTGTTCTAGCCATTGTGCCAAGGGAGACAACCTCTGCCCTGCCCAGCACATTTAGAGTGGTGGCCCTTTCTAAACACTGATTGCCATGACCTCCCCTAACCCTGCTGGAGGGGCTAGGCGGATACTATACCCCGGCCCATGAGGCTAGCGGAGGCGCCTGGTATCTCCTGGGGGGTAGGGTTTACTCTACCCTACTACCCCGTGTATGATGACAGTAATAATTATCACTAATTTTAACTTTCATAGACCCAAGCATTAGCTGCTAAACGAAAATGTCTTGCTTAGAAAGTGGTAAAGTAATTTTTGTTGGTATTGGGTGAGTTAAAATATGGTTACTTACTTATTAGCTTCGTTCTGTTGAAGGTTAAAGTCAAGGCGGTCGAATTTATAGCACCGGGTTTATTCCATATGGCCATGTCTCTTTCCACAGAACGGCTATCTGCCTGTCGAGAGCGTCACAGAAAGCGCAAACATGGTTGCTCCGGCGAACCCACGACCTTTAGAGATTGAGGCAAACGGCTAGGCCACGAAGACACCCCCCCCCCCCAAACCCCACCCAATCCCCGTTTGCGAGTTCGTTCTCTGATTGAAGTCTGGGGCGTAGGCGGTAGTGCCATAATGATCTTGAGTCATTGGCCAAGTTGAACAGTTCTAACGTTTTATAGTTTGGTATATTGTCCCAGAGACAGGGGCTAGGTCACGCAGTCCAGAGACAGGGGCTAGGTCACACAGTCCAGAGACAGGGGTTACGTCACGCAGCCCAGAGACGGGGGTTATGTCACGCAGCCCGAAGACGGGTTATGTCTGCAGCCCAGAGACAGGGGTTATGTCACGCAGCCCAGAGACAGGGGCCAGGTCACGCAGCCCAGAGACAGGGGTTACGTCACGCAGCCCAGAGACAGGGGTTTTGTCACGCAGCCCAGAGACAGGTGTTAGGGCAATCACAGTTGCGATGTTAAAATTAGGGTCACAGAACTATGATGTTATTGTTGTGTACACATCTGGTGAATTCAAACACATTTCCGGCGATGATTCAGCTCAAACATGTTTGAATGTCTTGGAATGCGGAACAGGGGCTGTAACAAGCGTCAAAGGTCACCCTGTGATATCTGCGTTTTTAAGAGATGTACATTGATGTATATAGAAAGTCTCATATCTATTAGGTGAGCATTCTGTGAGGTCAAGTCTGCAGCTGCATTTCCCTTGTCTTCTTACAAGAAACATAAAAGCGAGAGGATCGACCTCACTTTACCAGGTATTTTTACCAAGTGGTTTGGTGTCTTTCATAGTGTAATGGCATCCGTCAGTCCCGGGGGACTATGGAGATGTGCCGCTGGCTTTGGGAACAGCATCTGCTGTGACTGTATAGTCCGTTGCGGGAATGGCAGTCTTTGCCACACAGGATACACACAAAAGCAGATACTCCCTCGTTGTGAGGTAGTTTTACTCTCCGGTGTCTCCTCTCCACAGCTCGTTGTGTTCGGTTTCTTTCAAAATGTGACAGTCCGTCTTTCACTTTCTGTCTCCATAGTAGTCGATCTGCAGCTGATTTTTCCCATGTCTCTGTGCCTATGTTGGTATCTATTAGGTCACGTTTGCATACATCTTTATAGCACAGCTTTGGCCTTCCTGTAGGTCTATTACCAGCTACCAATTCACCATATAGGAGATCTTTTGGAATACGACCATCCTCCATGCGGGAGACATGTCCCAGCCAGCGCAGACGTCTTTGCTTCAGTATACAATACATTGATGGTATTTTTGCTCTTGTGAGCACACATTCGTTGGAGACAAGGTCTCGCCATGATATACCAAGGATGCGTCTCAGACAGCGCATATGGAAGGTATTCAGTCTTTTCTCCTGTGGAGCATAGAGAGTCCAGGATTTGCAGCCGTAAAGTAATGTGCTCAGGACACAAGACTCATAAACCTTCATTTTTGTATTATCAGTTAGCTTTTTGTTTGACCAGACTCTCTTTGTGAGATTTGCAAACATAGCAGAGGCCTTTCCTATACGTTTGTTTAGTTCTGCATCCAGAGAATGATTGCTTGAGATACTTGAGCCTAGGTACTCAAACTCATTTACAGCCAGCAGCTGATGGTCATGCACACTAATGCTTGGTGGATTTCCATCATTCAATCCCATCACTTGTGTTTTGTTCAGACTGATGGTAAGCCCAAATTCTTTGCAAGCATTTGCAAAGCGATTCATCAGGATCTGCAGATCATCCTCTGAATGTGCCACAATGGCTGCATCATCCGCAAACAGAAAATCCCTGAGGCATCTCGTGTGCACCTTCGTCCTTGCACGTAGCCTGGACAAATTACAAAGATTGGCATCTGACCTCGAACGGAGGTATATCCCCTCAGTTGCTGTCCCAAATGCACGCCTCAATAATGCGGTAAAAAAGATGCCAAACAGCGTGGGAGCCAGAACACATCCTTGCTTTACTCCATTTCGAATCTGGAAGGGTCGAGATGATGAATCCTCATATATTATGGTCCCCCTCATATTCTCATGAAAGGATTTGATTAGGCTCAGTAGTATAGGTGGGCATCCATATTTTTCAAGGATCCCGAATAGACCATCTCTGCTGACATAGTCAAAGGCCTTAGTGAGATCTATGAAAGCAATGAGCAGTGGCCTCTGTTGCTCTCTGCACTTCTCTTGTAGCTGCCTGATGGAGAAGATCATATCAACTGTTGATCTCTTGGCCCTAAACCTACACTGTGATTCCGGGTATACTCTGTCAGCTAGAATTTGCAATCTCTTTAGGATAACACGAGCAAAGACTTTTCCCACATAATTCAATAGAGAGATACCGCGATAGTTGTTGCAGTCGCTTCTATCACCCTTATTTTTATAAAGAGTTACAATGTTGGCATCTCTCATATCCTGTGGCACCGATTTTTCTTGCCAACACTGACAGAGGATCTTGTGTAGCTCAGGAAGAATAGCATCCTTGGAGCATTTTAGGATCTCAGGTGGGATACCAATCCTCTCCTGGGGCCTTCCCTGAAGGAAGCCCATCTACTGCCTCACCGATTTCTGTGACGGAGGGTTCCGTGTCTAGTTCACCCATGGTTGGCAGACACTCCATTGCATTTAAGGCATCTTCACATACAAAGGTGCTTGTAGCATATAGCTCTGAGTAGTGCTCCACCCAACGGTCCAGCTGCCTTGTCCGATCCTTTATGATTTCACCCGTGGTTGATTTGAGAGGGGCAATCTTTCTTTTTACTGGCCCAATAGCCTTCTTGATGCCCGCATACATTTCCCTTATGTTGCCAGTAGCTGCTGAGGTTTGTATCCTCTCACAAAGTTTGATCCAATAATCATTAGCGCAGCGCCGTGCAGTTTTCTGGACTCTAGACCGAATGGACTTGAGCACTTGCAGATTTCTGATATTCGGCTGGATTTTATATCCCAATAAAGCCTTTTTCTTCTCCTCTATTATTGGCAACATTTCTTCCTTGTGTTCCTCAAACCAGTCCAGTGATTTAACTTGCCTCTTACCGAACACGGACATGGCAGAATCATATAGGGCGTGTTTTAGATGTTTCCATCTGTCACTAGCATCCACGTTTGGTGGGCTGGGCAGAGCTGTGCTCAGGATTTTTATAAATTCTCCTACTTTTCCAGGATTACGACTTTCTCCTGTGTCAATCCGGGGCCGTCCTGGCCTCTTAGCCCGATGTATTCTGTTTGGGATTAACTTCACTTTGCTGCACACAAGGAGTGATCTGTGTCACAATCTGCACTGTGATAGCTGCGAGTGACCTTAACAAGATGAAGGTGACTGCGTTTAGTGAGGATGATATCAAGCTGGTGCCAGTGCTTAGATCTGGGGTGTCTCCAAGAGACCTTGTGCTGGGGCTTCAAATCAAAAAAGGTATTTGTGATGCAGAGGTTATGAAGACAGCATAGTTCAAGCAGCCTCTGTCCATTTTCATTCATTTTTCCCACTCCAAAATGTCCCATACAGGATGGCCATGAGCTGTGCTCAGCGCCCACTCTTGCATTAAAGTCACCCAAAATAAATAGGGCTTCCCTGTCCGGGACTTCGCTGAGTGTGGAACTGAGTTCCTCGTAAAATTTGTCCTTGGGAGAAGAGGGCAGGGTTGGTGCATAGGCACTTATCAGAGTGACTGGTCCAGCTCTTGTCTGGACCTGAATTTTAAGGATCCTTTCAGATCCTCCTGTAGGTGGTGTGGCAGTTCCAAGCAATCGGTTCCTAATCGCAAAGCCTACGCCTTGTTCCATGGGCTCCGAAGATGGTTTTCCCTGCCAGAAGAATGTGAAGTCCTTCTCTTTAATGCTACCTGAGGAGGAGAGCCGGGTTTCCTGTAGGGCAACAATGTCTACGTTCAAACGGGACAGTTTTTTGTTAATGACTGCAGTTTTCCTTACATCCCTCATATGCTGCAGATCGTCCAGAATACCAGGTGTCATGGTCCTCACGTTCCATGTGCCCAGCTTTAGAGCTGGGAATCTGATTTTTTGGCTTCTTTGTGTAGGTACAAGGATTACAATCCTTATGTCGGGTTATCCCCTAAGCCCTGTGCACCCAACAAGGCAAACGGATCGTGGCGGGACAACACCTTACTGACTGGGTGCTGCCCAGCTGAGGCGGGCGGTAGCTGTCCAATGAGACTACGATGGTCTCTCCCACCGTCGGAAACAACCCCTGGCGCCTAGCTCTACGCCAATTGAGCAAAGGCTTATAACCGGTAACTGCTGTTTCCCGTGTTGTGTCGAAACTGTTAAGCATCGCTGGAGTGACCTCTCCAGGGCACAGGCCTAGGCGTTTTGATTTGGAGTACAGACTGTTGCCCAGGCAGCAAGTACCCCCTCTCTACGTCGCCGGTGATACCAAGGGAAAGGAAAAAACCAGTACAACTTGGCACCGAGGACGTTGCAGGAATTGCCGGAATAGCACTGTATACAATGCTAAACCGCCTTAGGGATTCCAGCTCCGGATTTTTCCTCAGGGTTGACTCCCGAAGCGCTTTCCCAAACATGGGTATGGCCACAAGGCAGTGGAGGTGTGTAGTCAGAGTTTACCTTCTCCTAGATGAGCTGCACTCCCGTACTGACGAGCCTCATCTGCCCGTGGTTTGAAATCAGAGTTTACCTTCTCCTAGATGAGCTGCACTCCCGTGCTGGCGAGCCTCATCTGCCCGTGGTTTGAAATCAGAGTTTTCCTTCTCCTAGATGAGCTGCACTCCCGTACTGACGAGCCTCATCTGCCCGAAGCGTCTGGTTAAAGCGCCAGAGACCCGCTTTCGCCCCTTCTCCTGTTCGTTTAAACATCTCCGCCACGAGAAGGCCAGGAGTTGGACTTTTGCTATCAGAGGCTTTGAGAGACGCATGCCTTGAGGGTATTTCATGGAGACTGAGAGCTTATCCTCAGCCCCGCCCTCGGCGTAACAGCATTTGGAGACCTTTCATATTGTAGAACACAGGCTTTATGATAGTGTTGTACACAGGTTTCATCATAGTGAAGTACACGGGCTTTATGATAGTGTTGTACACAGGTTTTATCATAGTGAAGTACACGGGCTTTATGATAGTGTTGTACACAGGTTTCATCATAGTGAAGTACACGGGCTTTATGATAGTGTTGTACACAGGTTTCATCATAGTGAAGTACACGGGCTTTATGATAGTGTTGTACACAGGTTTCATCATAGTGAAGTACACGGGCTTTATGATAGTGTTGTACACAGGTTTTATCATAGTCTTTGATATTGTTACATTAACAGTATGACGTATCGGTGGGCACTCTGTATCATCATGAGTGCATCAACAGACTTGACAATTCATTGCAGCTTATACTCCAGGTGATTCTCTTCCTAGACATGTTGGGTGCTGACCAAACACATTCAACCTATCCCTGAGCATTGATTAAACTAAGTGCTAATTCATGTTCTCAATATTAAGTGGTACTTAAAGAAGAGATTGGGAGGGAAGGCACGCATGAGAAACACGAGAGCTTATCCTTACCAATGAGGCTTTCACAGGCGTCTGCTAAGGGAAGTAATCACATCGTTGAGGCCATCGACAGTCCTGTAGAGTAATGTCCCATACACGATATGTGCCCTGAAAGGTGTAGACAGAGGATAACCTCTTCAGGTCTTGGAGTTTATTTATGAGGTTGTATATCGTTATCGTGATCATCATCGGTTTTTTTTCCCCCACATAATTTTATTATGTGTCCAGTGTGAGAGGGTCTCTGAGACTGTTAATATTTTCTCTGTCCATTAGATAGGAGAAACAGTATCATCTCTTATCTGGCACTCATTTGTCGAACTGGGTCGAAACCTAGACTACAGTAAGGGGGAAAAAAAAGGGGAGGGGGGGGGGGTAACCGCCTGCGCAGTTTAGGAGCTGGTTAGTGCACGACTGTTGTACCACACACCATACAGTGTGTATGAGATAATGATGCGGCAGTTTGAAATACTGATGGATTCACCTGAACATAATTTAATGCACGCTAACCATTTCTTATTTTGTCGCCTTCCCCGACTATGAACACGACAATTTATTACACAAAGAATTGTAAGAAAAGGGGGAGGGGGTAGGAATTAGTCCCGTGGCCGGGTGTACTGGTCCGGGAAAAAGAGTGAGTATCTTCTCATGTCGGGGAAAACAGTATTGTCTCTTACTGGGGAGAACAGTATTGTCTCTTACTGGGGAGAACAGTGTTGTCTCTTACTGGGAAACAACAGTATTGTCTCTTACTGGGAAACAACAGTATTGTCTCTTACTGGGGAGAACAGTATTGTCTCTTACTGGGGAGAACAGTATTGTCTCTTACTGGGGAGAACAGTGTTGTCTCTTACTGGAAAACAACAGTATTGTCTCTTACTGGGAAACAACAGTATTGTCTCTTACTGGGGAGAACAGTATTGTCTCTTACTGGGGAGAACAGTGTTGTCTCTTACTGGGGAGAACAGTGTTGTCTCTTACTGGGAAACAACAGTATTGTCTCTTACTGGGAAACAACAGTATTGTCTCTTACTGGGGAGAACAGTATTGTCTCTTACTGGGGAGAAACAGTATTGTCTCTTACTGAGGAAAACAGTATTGTCTCTTACTAGGGAAAACAGTATTGTCTCTTACTGGGGAAAACAGTATTGTCTCTTACTGGGAAAAACAGTATTGTCTCTTACTGGGGAAAAGAGCGGCTCCTTCACAATGTAGTAGATAGGACACTGTTGAACAGGGCCGGATGCCGCGTGGTTTCCAGCCCCATGGTACAGCACTGCTAGAGGCGGCTGTTGTCTGTCGGTATTGTTGCTAGTGTTGTTGTTTGACCACACAAGTATTGTGGTTACAGCCAGCGTTGATGTCACACCCGGCACAGCACACAGGTGCTTAGACCATGTCTTGTCAAACACCAGTCTCGTTGTGGCTGATACCACGAACAACTATTTTTTTAAATTGTAGAGCAAAATGTCTAACGCTCAGAGAGAGAGAGAGAGAGAGAGAGAGAGAGAGAGAGAGAGAGAGAGAGAGAGAGAGAGAGAAACTAAAGAACAGCTCACACCAGGGAGACACACACACACACACTATAGAACAGCTCACACCAGGGAGACACACACTATAGAACAGCTCACACCAGGGAGACACACACTATAGAACAGCTCACACCAGGGAGACACACACACTATAGAACAACTCACACCAGGGAGACACACACACTATAGAACAGCTCACACCAGGGAGACACACACTATAGAACAGCTCACACCAGGGAGACACACACTATAGAACAGCTAACACCAAGGAGACACACACACCATAGAACAGCTCAGACCATGGAGACATACACACACTATAGAACAACCCACACCAGGGACACACACATGCAGACATACTACTGTAGAATTGGAGGATTCATTGTTCGCCAGCACAGAAACAGACCAGATAATCATCATTCATGTCCTCGACCTCATTAACCTTCTCTGTTGTCAGTGGTTACAGCTGGGGGTACACGTCATGCACGTGCCGTGCCTGGCTGGTTGAGGGCGTGTGGGGGTCAGTGGTGTGTGTGTGTGTGTGTGTGTGTGTGTGTGGTAGTTGTAGGGTGGGACTGAGGCTGGTGTGTGGTAGTTGTAGGGTGGGACTGACGGCTGGTGTGTGGTAGTTGTAGGGTGGGACTGAGGCTGGTGTGTGGTAGTTGTAGAGTGGGACTGACGGCTGGTGTGTGGTAGTTGTAGGGTGGGACTGAGGCTGGTGTGTGGTAGTTGTAGAGTGGGACTGACGGCTGGTGTGTGGTAGTTGTAGAGTGGGACTGACGGCTGGTGTGTTGTGGTAGTTGTAGGGTGGGGACTGAGGCTGGTGTGTGTGTAGTTTGTAGAGTGGGACTGACGGCTGGTGTGTGGTAGTTGTAGGGTGGGACTGAGGCTGGTGTGTGGTAGTTGTAGAGTGGGACTGACGGCTGGTGTGTGGTAGTTGTAGAGTGGGACTGACGGCTGGTGTGTGTGGTAGTTGTAGGGTGGGACTGACGGCTGGTGTGTGTGGTAGTTGTAGGGTGGGACTGACGGCTGGTGTCTGTGGTAGTTGTAGGGTGGGACTGACGGCTGGTGTGTGTGGGTAGTTGTAGGGTGGGACTGACGGTCTGGTTGTGTGTGGTAGTTGTAGGGTGGGACTGACGGCTGGTGTGTGTGGTAGTTGTAGGGTGGGACTGACGGCTGGTGTGTGTGGTAGTTGTAGGGTGGGACTGACGGCTGGTGTGTGGTAGTTGTAGGGTGGGACTGACGGCTGGTGTGTGTGGTAGTTGTAGGGTGGGACTGACGGCTGGTGCTGGGTGGCAGTTGAAGCCGTGTTGGTTAGTTTCCCGAAGGAAACAAGAATAGTGCGCCTAGCAGGATGTTCACGACAAATAGCTCTTTTAATGTTTTGTTTGGCGGCTGTTGCAAGCATGTAGTTTGATACATTCCATTCAGTTCTTGTTGTTTGAAGTCCGGACTTTTATATATTTGCTGTTATTTGGCGGCTGTTGCAAGCATGTAGTTTTATACATTCCATTCAGTTCTTGTTGTTTGAAGTCAGGACTTGTATATATTTGCTATTATTTGGCGGGTGTTACAAACATACGTTCCGTACATACAGTTCTTGGTGTGTGCTTTGTATGTTACGTGGTTTTTGAAAAACGCATATTGCCCTATACATACAGTTCTTGCCGTGATACTTGTATGTTGTTATATGGCGGGTGTTACAAACTTATAGTTGTGTACAAAACAGTTCTTACTGAACGATATTAAGGACTGGTAGTTGTATAGTGTTACTTGGCTGATGTAACAAACATAGTTATATACATAACAGTTCTTGCTGCACAAAGGTAAGGACTGGTAGTTGTATAGTGTTACTTGGCTGATGTAACAAACATAGTTCTATACATAACAGTTCTTTCTGCACGAAGTTAAGGACTGGTAGTTGTATAGTGTTACTTGGCTGATGTAACAAACATAGTTCTATACATAACAGTTCTTGCTGCACGAAGTTAAGGAATAACAGTTCTTTCCGCACGAAGTTAAGGACTGGTAGTTGTATAGTGTTACTTGGCTGATATAACAAACATAGGAACAAACAAACATACAGTTCTTGCCATAATACATCTAAGTTTGCGTGTATGGCGTAGACGTTGCGAATGTGCTTACTTAATTCCGAAACCTCAGTTTGATTCCAGCTGCAGGGGATTTGGCAGCAGACCGCTTTGCAAGTACAACTGTCGTCTGCAAGTACAATTGTATCGTCTACTTATGTGCATCACTAGCCGGACTTTTTCAGAGATGACCTTGACTCCCAGGTCAACCCAGCCTTGAGTGGGTACCAGTTTACATTCTGGCAAGTAAAGGCGGTTGGCGTGACGTTGAACACATCACCCACTGAGTGCCGATTGCTCAACACAGTTTAGGTCTAGTGCTACTTTGGAAGTCTAATATTAGTAATTAATCCGTTCCCGAGGAAAGGATGAATATTAAAAAAATATTAATATCAGACGACCCACCCCTCCCCCCCCCCCCCCCCCCCTCCCCCCCCCACCCCCCCCCCCCCCACCCGTTCCCCCCAGGAATTAACAAAAAAGTGTTTAGTTCTTGTCCAGCCTGAACATTTTCTTGTCGTTTTTTGCAAACGTAATTGTACTTGAAAATCAATCTAGGAAATCGCTGCAGGTATATTTTCATGACAAATTAACCGCTGTACAGTTTATGCCCAATATGCCTCAGAGCGTGGGAAAAGGGTCCTTGACTTTAGATGTGCACCAGTGCAGTGACCTCACAGGTAGCACTTGCTGTAAAGTGGCTGGTTTTTCATGGGAGAGCTGTTGGACTGTCTTTTTAGCCTTGTAATACGCTAGCTGTCTGTGAAGTACTTATATCGGTTTTCACTGGCCTCTTTGAAGTGTACAAATGTGACACTTACACTAAGCATGGCTCTCTAGTTGAATCTTTGAACTAGGGCAGTGTAGGTAAGAAAGTTCAGTGTTCTCTTGTAGGGTGGCTGAGAGCTTTGGGTATTTCTCTTGTTTTGTAGACAGGAGGTTTATGTGTTCTCTAGTGTACAGCTGGGAGGTTTAGGTTGTAGTGTACCCAGGAGGTTTAGTATTCTGTTGTAGTGTACCCAGGAGGTTTAAGTATTCTGTTACAGTGTACCTAGGTGGTTTAGTTATTCTTTTGTATTCTATTGACTCAGCACAAACTATCTGTGGCAGTTGTGACTCAACACAGGCTATCTGTAGCAGTTGTGACTCAACACAGACTATCTGTAGCAAGAATGACTCAACACAGGCTATATGTAGCAGTTTTGACTCAACACTAGCTATATGTAGCAGTTATGACTCAACACCAGCTATATGTAGCAGTTGTGACTCAACGCAGCGCAACCCGTCTGTAGCAGTTGCTACTTTAATAAATGTTTTGTCTAAAGGAGTTCAAATAATAACAGTTCTAGACAGAAAGAGGAGTCATAACTTCATGGCTCAACTTCAACTGTAGCAGTTGTGACTCAACACAGACTATCTGTAGCAAGAATGACTCAACACAGGCTATATGTAGCAGTTTTGACTCAACACTAGCTATATGTAGCAGTTATGACTCAACACCAGCTATATGTAGCAGTTGTGACTCAACGCAGCGCAACCCGTCTGTAGCAGTTGCTACTTTAATAAATGTTTTGTCTAAAGGAGTTCAAATAATAACAGTTCTAGACAGAAAGAGGAGTCATAACTTCAGTGTTGTGTTCTGGGCACAAAGAGGAGTCATAACTTCAGTGTTGTGTTCTGGGCACAAAGAGGAGTCATAACTTCAGTGTTGTGTTCTGGGCACAAAGAGGAGTCATAAATTCAGTGTTGTGTTCTGGGCAAGCAAAAGAGTCTTTGGTTAGGTAGTACAGTAGTTACAATTTTATATATATATATATATATATATATAGCATTTAATTCTTCTGATATGAAATGTTATATTATCACAATAGACATAACTGCACATAGGGCACGTCCTTCAGTGTTGTAGCTTCAGTGTTGTGTTCTGGAGCAAGTAGAAGCCATATGGTTGAACTTTGTTAAATAATACAATGTTTATTTTATATATATATAGCTTCTGTATGAAATGCTATCACAGTGGGACAGTCCCCTTCAGTGCCGTAGCTTCAGTGTTGTGTTCTGTGCTCTGTTGTTGAACTTTGTTGTGAGGTGATTGGATAGTTTAGTTGTTGCCCAAGGGAGTCAGGTATCACTGTGTGAAGTGTAACGGCTGCAGAAGAATGGCAGCTATGGAGAACATGGCAGGCTTTGTGTCAGGTAAGGTTAATTGTTGGTTACAGAAAAGTGTTATCTTTAAGTGTTCCGCATGTTTGTTCTAGGGCCCTATTGAAAGAGAGGGGGGGGGGTTAGACCATTACCCCCTGACCCGCATGTCGTAAGAGGCGCTTTAAAGAGATTTGATGAAATGGAATGTGTTGGGCAGATAGGTGCAAATATCACAGCCTAGCTGTAGGTCGTAAAGTCGTATGCCAACTGCACTTTTACCAGTAAACCAAGAAGAAGAACAAGCAGAAGAAGAAAGTCTTTACATGTATCAGGATTATTTGCGGATAAGAGAAGAGTTTTCTCTATACATACATGCGAGAAATTTCTGATAATAACAGTTTCTATAAATTTGTAAAGTAAATGGGCAGTTTTAAAATAGTTTATCATTATATTTAGAAGGACTTTTTCTGAATACAGAATATATGTATCACTACATAATGTATACCTACGTGTAAATGTTGATTGGAAAATGGTGTATCATTATACAAATGTAAATGTTGCTGACTGCATGCAATGATGCTAGATTCCGTCTGGCTGTGATCTAGGGTTTGCCACACTCTCGCCTAACACCATATTTCTGTAAATTCTTTGCAGATCTTACTTCTGATTTGTCTGTATTTTTAAACCCTAAACCAAACTGTGACAGGTGAACTAGTATAACTGCTTCACTGCATAACGCAAAATGATACTACTGTTTATAAATGCTGTCAGTTGAATGTAGTTATTTTCACATCTGAATAAACACAATTCAACTACATAAATACTCTCCTAGCACTCAAATGTAGCTGAACTCTGACACATATCATTTAGATTAGATTCAGTAGATGACAGCTGCCTACTTCAACATCAAGTTCACAACTGACCAGGAAGGTCTGTAGTATTCTGTGTTGCACGTACGTTCACAGGCGTTTTGCCTGGCTTGTTATGATTGTGAGCTTTACTCCAAAACACTGTCAGTGCTTATATGATCATCTACATAAGTTATTGTTGGTTACATAAAAACTCTCTCTCTTTCTCTTTCTCTCTCTCTCTGTGCGTGAGCAAGATAGAGAGAGAGAGAGAGACGGACAGACAGAAATAGAATTATCACTGTTTAGAAAGGGTCATGTAATGGTGAGATGCTCGTATGCTGACATGAAGATCTAGAGGTTCCATCAGCATCAAAGCAGATTATTTTTTTCTAAAAAATTAATGTTGGTTCCCAGTTTGAGCCTTCCTAAAATTGGTCCCCGGTAATGTCCTGGGAAGTAAAGGTGTAACGGGCGTGATGTTGACCACCAAACCATCTAGCACTCTGCTTGATGCACCAGAGACATGAAGATGATCCTTTATTTCTTACATTCACAATTTAGAGATGTAGAGACCCTGATCTGATGAATTTAGTGATGTAGAGTCACTGATCTAATGAATTTAGTGATGTAGAGTCACTGATCTGATGAATTTAGGGATGTAGAGTCACTGATCTAATGAATTTAGGGATGTAAAGTCACTGATCTAATGAATTTAGTGATGTAGAGTCACTGATCTAATGAATTTAGTGATGTAGAGTCACTGATCTGATGAATTTAGGGATGTAGAGTCACTGATCTAATGAATTTAGTGATGTAGAGTCACTGATCTAATGAATTTAGGGATGTAGAGTCACTGATCTGATGAATTTAGTGATGTAGAGTCACTGATCTAATGAATTTAGTGATGTAGAGTCACTGATCTGATGAATTTAGTGATGTAGAGTCACTGATCTAATGAATTTAGTGATGTAGAGTCACTGATCTAATGAATTTAGTGATGTAGAGTCACTGATCTAATGAATTTAGTGATGTAGAGTCACTGATCTAATGAATTTAGTGATGTAGAGTCACTGATCTAATGAATTTAGGGATGTAGAGTCACTGATCTGATGAATTTAGTGATGTAGAGTCACTGATCTGATGAATTTAGTGATGTAGAGTCACTGATCTGATGAATTTAGGGATGTAGAGTCACTGATCTAATGAATTTAGGGATGTAGAGTCACTGATCTGATGAATTTAGGGATGTAGAGTCCCTGATCTGATGAATTTAGGGATGTAGAGTCACTGATCTAATGAATTTAGTGATGTAGAGTCACTGATCTGATGAATTTAGGTATATAGAGTCACTGATCTGATGAATTTAGGGATGTATAGTCACTGATCTGATGAATTTAGTGATGTAGAGTCACTGATCTGATGAATTTAGTGATGTAGAGTCACTGATCTGATGAATTTAGGGATGTAGAGTCACTGATCTGATGAATTTAGGGATGTATAGTCACTGATCTGATGAATTAAGGGATGTAGAGTCACTGATCTGATGAATTTAGGGATGTAGAGTCACTGATCTGATGAATTTAGGGATGTATAGTCACTGATCTGATGAATTTAGGGATGTATAGTCACTGATCTGATGAATTTAGTGATGTAGAGTCACTGATCTGATGAATTTAGGGATGTAGAGTCCCTGATCTGATGAATTAAGGGATGTAAAGTCACTGATCTGATGAATTTAGTGATGTAGAGTCACTGATCTGATGAATTTAGGGGTGTAGAGTCACTGATCTCATGAGGGTCAGATTTGCTGGCGCCCAAACAAACAAATTCTGCCACTTTCGGAAAGTGAACCTGACTGCCGTTGTCTCAGCAGGAAGTAGACTAACTACTTATGTCACCGAAGTTGACTGTATCGTCAGCATCATCATGTAGCAGGTCCTTGCAGAATGTCACTCTCATCAGTTAAAGCCTGAAAGAATGGCTCTCGCTATCATCTCCTGCCTCCTGCACTTTACTACACAAGGAGTCAGTTATTGTTACTTCACAATTTTTGCATTGATCAACAGCCATGTCTAACTCGTCATAAAATATGTTAATATCTGCTTCTTAACTATCTGCTGTTGGGGAATAAATCTGTACTAAGTTGATGTCAAATGGTCTGCCATGGAGTTTTACTAATAGTACTCTATCTTATATTGTCCAAAATTTCTTCACAGTTTTTGAGTTCTTTGGATCAAAAATAATACCAACTTCCTTACTTTATTCCTTCCCACCTGAGTAAATAATTATGTGCTGATCTGAATACTTTTCCCCTGCTCCTGGCCATCGCATTTCACTAATTCCTAGTATGTTGATGTTCATTCTCTTTCATTTCTATCTTGATGTTATCCAGCTTTCCATTTTGTACGAGTGTTCTGACATTCCATGTACCAATGTTCAGGATGTTTCTACCATTTACTTGTTCTACAGTAGCTGGATGACGGTCGGGTATCACCCGTAGAACATGATGCTCTCTATCGGACGAGGTAATTCCACTGGAATTCCCATTCACGTCGTTATCTGAATTCGTTATATTTTGAGGCATGATTTTCTAGGCTTAATACAGCGGTGTTTCCCCTTGTCTTCCGCCAAATGACATGACAATTTTGCTAAACAGAGGTGTTTTTCTAGCCAGACGGTTTTGCTATACATACTAAGAGCAGAGTATAAAGTTTAGGGTGTATGTTTAATGTGGACCGTTTAAAATAAATTATTCATATTTTTTCTCAATTAAATTTGTTTATTACGTCATATTCAAGGGCCATGTAGTCATTGTCGGCTCTGTGGCTAAGTCGATGCGAACGCTTCGTAATGCCGGGTTACCGGATTCGATCCAAACTGCGGGCCATACGCCTTGCGTTGGTTTCGACAGTGGTATCAGGTAGCCGACCGTCCAGGGGCAATGGCAAACTACTGGACGTGAATTTGCCTAGTGAAACCACACAATAGCCAGGGGCTGATGGGATTGGTTCTGCAACGTCCTGTAAAGGATACGCAGCTAACCTTTGTTTAAGTAGTCATTGGTTTATAATATCACTGCCACATACCGGTGTCTCGCTACTGATCTTAGCTATAACGGTGTTAACAATTGAAGAAGGGGTATTCTTGTTTGAGCGTGTGTGTTGAGTTGAGCTGAGTCAAGAATTGACATCATAGATCTCGGTGCATTCCCATACACGCTCCGTCCCTATCTTCAGCAGCCAGCGCAAAGTTCTAATTCTATTGGTGCCGGTCGTAGTCTGGTTGTATGTCTATCTTGCCTTTCCCTGAGCTAGACACTCTAGTCACACCAATATGCTTTATTCTCTGAGCTAGACACTCTAGTCACACCAATATGCATTAATCTCTGCAGCCCATAATAATCTAATGTCTCTGACATCGTTACTTGTTCTCAAAGGGCTGTGACCACATCTTATTTGTCGTGTATCAGTTCACTACCCAGCAGTGCAGATCCAGCCAGTCTGTCTGCCTGTTTACTCCCCACCACGCCTGCGTAGCCTGAAGAAAAAAACCAAAGTATGCTCACTAGTGAAGCTTGCCACTCTGCTCAAAGCAGTCCTGTCTTCACATTTCTCAGCATGCTTTCAGAGTCTGTTACAACTACGACATGTATATGCATCTTGTTCTGTGGCCACTGAAAACCTGCAGTGACCGCCTCCACCTCCGGATACTTCCTGCTTCATAACAACTTTATCATATGGATTTTTTTTTAAATATAAGAACTGTCGCCAGAGCTACAGAGCTTGACGCCATTTTCAGTGAGCATGGGTGAGTTCCTTATCGGCGTATATTCGAATATTGTTGTTAACAACGTGTGACGCCATTTCCTGAAACAGAAGTGCCAATCCTTTTACTGTGAGCTGTTTCACTAGGAGAATCGATTGTGAATAGAGCTGTTTTGTGTGAAAAACAGTACCCAAAATAAGATACACTATAGCAGTATATATTACATTAACTCCACAGACGGTGATTACAAAAATAGGAGCGGTGATATTAAATTTAAAAAAAAAAATGCAGTAATTAAAAATACACCCTGTATATGGACAGCTAAGAAGAGCAACCCAGATGTTTTGAAAGAGGCGAATGTTCGAAGACAACTTGTCACAAACATCAGAAAGAGATAGTCATAATTTTTTGGTCATGTTAGGAGAAAAGGAAGAAGATTTTTGACAATCTTTTATCATAGCAGTTGCAGATCGCAGATTGGGGAGAGGCATGATCGCCTACGCCAGTAGGCAAGGCACTTGATGATGATATGTGCAATGTTGTTCTGTTTAATTGTTTTGTAAAAATGTTCTCTTCGTTTGTCCCCTTTGAGCTCCATAGGCCCCGAAACAGTGCCGCCTGCACCCCCCCCCCCTCCCCCTTGCTAACCCAACTACTCATGTCTGCGTATAAGAACACAACAGGATGATGATTATTCGTTATATCGCAATTGCGTGGCTGGTGTGGTCAGCACCACAGTGGCCGCCTTTACTTCCCAGGACTGTACCCACTCACGGCGGGTCGACCTGAAAGCCAAATTCATTTTATCAACATAAAGTAAAGCACCAAACATAAATATTTTTTTAGTTAGATTGGTCAGAAGTTATGGAAACTGGATTTTTTCATTTTTAGTATCCAGAAACCATGAGTCTTGCAAAACCCTTTGGCTTGGTACTATGAATATCGCAACCCTTTGGCTCGGTACTATGGATATCGCAACCCTTTGGCTCGGTACTGTGGATATCGCAACCCTTTGGCTCGGTACTATGGATATCGCAACCCTTTGGCTCGGTACTGGGGATATTGCAACCCTTTGGCTCGGTACTGTGGATATTGCAACCCTTTGGCTCGGTCCTATGCATATCGCAACCCTTCGGTCTTGATTCCATGAAAGTACTGTTCACTTCTGTATCTCTCAACGGATGTCCCCACAACAATACAATTGTATGTCAACACTGACCACCAGGGATTACAGCCAGATATTATTAATACGGTTACGACACGGAGGGAGTTGCTGAACATGGCAAAGGAGGGTTGACAATAAATGGTTGTGGGGGGGGGGGGGGGGAAAAAAAAAGGGTAGGTTAACATAAATACAATTTAGAAACAGTCTTGAAATAACATTTTAACTTTAGAGATAATTGTTGCCCATTATGCTGCTGGTCTACGTGCAAATATCTGAACACTGGATAAACAATATGTGTGATAACTAGCAACTGGGGCAAACAAGGTGCTGATACTCGCCACAGAGTGTCTATTACAGTAATGTAGATAAAATTATACCTATAAAGTAAAAGATGCGTACCACTAGAAATAAACCTTTACTTGTAACTAATCCTTTGTTGGGTTTATACCCAAAATTATAAATGTAAATACCAACTGCAGAGAAGGCCACACTGAGGTAATATAATGAACACAGGGCCAGGACAAGGCCACATCAAATATGGAATGACTGCATCAAGAATAGCTTCACATAAATGAAGATCAACTTACACAGATACATTAGAAAGCGTACACTGTAGATCGGGGCTATTCAACTCGGTTGTCTCAAGGGCTAAAATGTTGAACAATGGGGATCGTCACTGAGCGGAGAACCCAGCCCAAGCTTAAAAAGATCATGATGCGTCACAACTGGGTGTGATCCGCGGGCTACCAGCTAGGCTTGTGAAAAGCCAGTTTCATGTTAAAGATCCTCTCTCTCTCTCTCTCTCTCTCTCTCTCTCTCTCTCTCTCTCTCTCTCTCTCTCTCTCTCTCTCTCTCTCTCTCTCTCTCTCTCTCTCTCTCTCTCTCTCTCACACACACGCACGCACACGCGCACACACACACACACACACACACACACACACCCCTCCCACCCCCGACACTTCAGTTTGAGGGAGAGAAGAAAAAAAAGACAAACATGAGTTAGATCAAACTGAAATAAAAATAAGATTTATGTTTAAGAAAGGTGGCTCTAGATAAGTGGCAGATCTGTTTTCCTAATTATTGTTAGCAATTATATTAAAATCAACAACACATCCCATAACAGAAAGGACTGGGGATTGTGATTCCCACTGTCTGCTCCCCTCCAGTCACCAGAACAAAATAAACCACCCCTCATTATTTGACTATATCTTGGGATTGGGGGGGGGGGGGGGTACAAAAATAAAAAGTACACAGTATATTGTAAATATATATATATATATATATGTGTGTGTGTGTGTGTGTTTCCCCTTTAATGAATGTATAGTAATGTATGTGTTATTCCTCTTTAGTGTAATATTTTTAAAATTTAAACTGTGTGAGTGTATGTGCGATAAACCCCCCCCCCCCCCCCCCCCCCTTTTTTTTTTTTCCCCAGCTCTGATAAATAACCCATCATAAAAATGCAGAACGACCATAGCAATCAGAATTCTCTCTCTCTCTCTCTCTCTCTCTCTCTCTCTCTCTCTCTCTCTCTCTCTCTCTCTCTCTCTCTGTCCCTTCCCTCTCTCTGTGTGTCCTCTCTCTCTCTCTCTCTCTCTCTCTCTCTCTCGCTCTCTCTCTCTCTCTTTCTCGTTCCCATATGATATAATACTGCCTGGTTTGGCTAGCCAGTTACTGTTAAGTGCTAATCAGTTTCCTCCATCTGTGTCGTCTGAAAGCAGTGGACTTGATGTCTGCAAGTTTGAGGCATGTCCCACCAGGCAAGTGCTGTCATAGAGGTCTTTCTTGGGCTCGGCTCAGCCGCTCCTCCTCTTCTCATCTACTCTACAAACGCTGCAGAACTATTTGGAGATGTCGGTACATTTGATGAAATGTTCACGCCATTACATTTGAAATCTTGTCTCTGTTGTTCAAAGAGGTTCATAGTTACCAACGTGAGATGAATGTGGTCCAATTGCGGTGTTAGAATGTGGTCCAGTTGCGGTGTTAGAATGTGGTCCAGTTGCGGTGTTAGGATGTGATCCAGTTGCGGTGTTAGAATGTGGTCCAGTTGCGGTGTTAGAATGTGGTCCAGTTGCGGTGTTAGGATGTGGTCCAGTTGCGGTGTTAGAATGTGGTCCAGTTGCGGTGTTAGAATGTGGTCCAGTTGCGGTGTTAGAATGTGGTCCAGTTGCAGTGTTAGGATGTGGTCCAGTTGCGGTGTTAGAATGTGGTCCAGTTGCGGTGTTAGGATGTGGTCCAGTTGCGGTGTTAGAATGTGGTCCAGTTGCGGTGTTAGGATGTGGTCCAGTTGCGGTGTTAGAATGTGGTCCAGTTGCGGTGTTAGAATGTGGTCCAGTTGCGGTGTTAGAATGTGGTCCAGTTGCGGTGTTAGAATGTGGTCCAGTTGCGGTGTTAGAATGTGGTCCAGTTGCGGTGTTAGAATGTGGTCCAGTTGCGGTGTTAGAATGTGGTCCAGTTGGGGTGTTAGGATGTGGTCCAGTTGCGGTGTTAGGAGTTACGTGATGCGTGAGCTGTCCCGTCTGTGCTGCTGTGTCCATTTTTTTTCCTTCTGGTGGGGATCTTTTTAGTTTATTGAGTATAGTGTCCTCATCCTTTTCTTTTGATGTGCATGACTTGTTAGAATTGCATATCCAGAGTTGGGTCTCTGTAATTAACAAAACAATGATCAAGTTTTGAATTTGTGTTTCTCAGATTGGAAATGCAATTGGAACTTTGTAATACCGTCAGCGTCCGGTATCAACTGGAATTGATCACCTTCTATTTGCCTCACGATTTTGATCTTCTTATATCGTGAGTCCCCGATCAGTATTGTACTGGAGCAACCGTTCTTGTGGCATCGTGAAAGGAAGTAGCTGCTGTTCTGTAGTCGCTTCTTTGATTGCGTTGTAGTGGGGAGGGTCTACTGTTCTGTAGTAGCTTCTTTGATTGCGTTGTAGTGGGGAGGGTCTACTGTTCTGTAGTAGCTTCTTTGATTGCGTTGTAGTGGGGAGAGTCTACTGTTCTGAAGCAACCCCTTTCATGACATTGTGATGGGTGGTATCATTTTTCGTTGCCTCGTGAGAGAAAGGGGCTTCTGTTCTGAATCAGCTAATTTGTTGACTATGTAGTTGGGAAGGGCTGCTGTTCTGAAGCAGCTTACTTGTTGACCATGTAGTTGGGAGGGGCTGCTGTTCTGAATCAGCTTATTTGTTGACTATATAGCTGGGAGGGGCTGCTGTTCTGAATCAGCTTATTTGTTGACTATGTAGTTGGGAAGGGCTGCTGTTCTGAATCAGCTAATTTGTTGACTATGTAGTTGGGAGTGGCTGCTGTTCTGAATCAGCTAATTTGTTGACTATATAGTTGGGAGTGGCTGCTGTTCTGAATCAGCTTATTTGTTGACTATGTAGTTGGGAGGGGCTTCTGTTCTGAATCAGCTTATTTGTTGACCATGTAGTTGGGAGGGGCTGCTGTTCTGAATCAGCTAATTTGTTGACTATATAGTTGGGAGTGGCTGCTGTTCTGAATCAGCTAATTTGTTGACTATGTAGTTGGGAGGGGCTTCTGTTCTGAATCAGCTTATTTGTTGACCATGTAGTTGGGAGGGGCTGCTGTTCTGAATCAGCTAATTTGTTGACTATATAGTTGGGAGTGGCTGCTGTTCTGAATCAGCTTATTTGTTGACTATGTAGTTGGGAGAGGCTGCTGTTCTGAAGCAGCTTATTTGTTGGCTATGTAGTTGGGAGGGGCTGCTGTTCTGAAGCAGCTTATTTGTTGACCATGTAGTTGGGAAGGGCTGCTGTTCTAAAGCAGCTAATTTGTTGACTATATAGTTGGGAGTGGCTGCTGTTCTAAAGCAGCTAATTTGTTGACTATATAGTTGGGAGGGGCTGCTGTTCTAAAGCAGCTAATTTGTTGACTATGTAGTTGGGAGGGGCTGCTGTTCTGAATCAGCTAATTTGTTGACTATATAGTTGGGAGGGGCTGCTGTTCTAAAGCAGCTTATTTGTTGACTATGTAGTTGGGAGAGGCTGCTGTTCTGAAGTAGCCCTTCCCGTGGCTTCGTGAAAACAAGGGGCTGCTTTTCTGAAAAAGCTCCTTTGTTGATGGGAGGGGCTGCTGTTCCAAAGCAGGACATCCAGAGACTTCGTGATGCGAGGGGTTGCTGCTCTGAATCAGGGCTTCTCGTGGCTTCGTGAAAGGTATGGGTTGCTGTTCTGAGTAGCCCTTTTAG
Organism: Candidula unifasciata; assembly: GCA_905116865.2. Classification (NCBI taxonomy): domain Eukaryota; kingdom Metazoa; phylum Mollusca; class Gastropoda; order Stylommatophora; family Geomitridae; genus Candidula; species Candidula unifasciata. The sequence continues at coordinate 381,982 of CAJHNH020003139.1, read as the reverse complement.
TGAATAGTGTGGAGGAGTTGCTGTTCTGAGTAGCCCCTTTAGTGACTATTCTGAAGCAGCCCCTCTCGTGGCATAATGGTGGGAAGAGCCTGCTGTTCTGAAGCAGCCCCCCATCAAGACATCGTGCAGGGACTGCTGTGCTGAAGCAGCCCCCCTTCCCATCAAGACATCGTGGGAGGGGCTGCTATTCTGAAGCAGCCCCTCTCGTGGCATAATTGTGGGAAGAGCCTGCTGTTCTGAAGCAGCCCCCCATCAAGACATCGTGCAGGGACTGCTGTGCTGAAGCAGCCCCCCTTCCCATCAAGACATCGTGGGGGAACTGTTGTTCTGAAGCAGCTTCCCCATCGAGACATCGTGGGGGGACTGCTGTTCTGAGGCAGCTTCCCCATCGAGACATCGTGGGGGGACTGCTGTTCTGAAGCAGCCCCCCCCCCTCCATCAAGACATCGTGGAGGGACTGCTGTTCTGAAGCAGCTTTCCCATCGAGACATCGTGAGGGGACTGCTGTTCTGAGGCAACCCCTCTCGTAGCCTCGTGGTGGGAAGGGGCTTCTGGTCTGAAGCTGCTGTGATGAAACAGCACCATTGGATGACTTTGTAGTAGGGAGTGGCTGCTGTGATAAAGCAGCACCGTTGGATGACTTTGTAGTGGGGAGTGGCTGCTGTGATAAAGCAGCACCGTTGGATGACTTTGTAGTGGGGAGTGGCTGCTGTGATGAAGCAGCACCGTTGGATGACTTTGTAGTGGGGAGTGGTTGCTGTGATGAAGCAGCACAGTTGGATGACTTTGTAGTGGGGAGTGGCTGCTGTGATGAAGCAGCACCGTTGGATGACTTTGTAGTGGGGAGTGGCTGCTGTGATGAAGCAGCACCGTTGGATGACTTTGTAGTGGGGAGTGGCTGCTGTGATGAAGCAGCACCGTTGGATGACTTTGTAGTGGGAAGTGGCTGCTGTGATGAAGCAGCACCGTTGGATGACTTTGTAGTGGGAAGTGGCTGCTGTGATGAAGCAGCACCATTGGATGACTTTGTAGTGGGGAGTGGCTGCTGTGATGAAGCAGCACCGTTGGATGACTTTGTAGTGGGGAGTGGCTGCTGTGATGAAGCAGCACCATTGGTCCATTGGATGACTTTGTAGTGCGGAGTGGCTGCTGCTTTGCGTACCTATTTGATTCTTATCCTTGACATTTTATTCCTACAGGATGCAAATCTGCGTAATTTTTCTTTTTAGTTATCCCATTTCGGGGAGTCCAAGATTTCCTGCGGCCACCAACACACCGCCCACCATAACCTCATAGACCAATGTGTACGTTGGTGTGGTCACCAACACACCGCCCACCATAACCTCATAGACCAATGTGTACGTTAGTGTGGCCACCAACACTCCACCCACCATAACCTCATAGACCAATGTGTACGTTGGTGTGGCCACCATCACACCGCCCACCATAACCTCATAGACCAATGTGGACGTTAGTGTGGCCACCAACACACCGCCCACCATAACCTCATAGACCAATGTGTACGTTGGTGCGGTCACCAACACACCGCCCACCATAACCTCATAGACCAATTTGTACGTTAGTGTGGCCACCAACACACCGCCCACCATAACCTCATAGACCAGTGTGTACGTTAGTGTGGCCACCAACACTCCACCCACCATAACCTCATAGACCAATGTGTACGTTAGTGTGGCCACCAACACACCGCCCACCATAACCTCATAGACCAGTGTGTACGTTAGTGTGGCCACCAACACTCCACCCACCATAACCTCATAGACCAATGTGTACGTTAGTGTGGCCACCAACACTCCACCCACCATAACCTCATAGACCAATGTGTACGTTAGTGTGGTCACCAACACACCGCCCACCATAACCTCATAGACCAATGTGTACGTTGGTGTGGTCACCAACACACCGCCGACCATAACCTCATAGACCAATGTGTACGTTGGTGTGGTCACCAACACACCGCCCACCATAACCTCATAGACCAATGTGTACGTTAGTGTGGTCACCAACACACCGCCCACCATAACCTCATAGACCAATGTGTACGTTAGTGTGGCCACAACACACCGCCCACCATAACCTCATAGACCAATGTGTACGTTAGTGTGGCCACCAACACACCGCCCACCATAACCTCATAGACCAATGTGTACGTTAGTGTGGCCACCAACACACCGCCCACCATAACCTCATAGACCAATGTGTACGTTAGTGTGGTCACCAACACACCGCCCACCATAACCTCATAGACCAATGTGTACGTTGGTGTGGTCACCAACACACCGCCCACCATAACCTCATAGACCAATGTGTACGTTAGTGTGGTCACCAACACACCGCCCACCATAACCTCATAGATCAATGTGTACGTTAGTGTGGCCACCAACACACCGCCCACCATAACCTCATAGACCAATGTGTACGTTAGTGTGGCCACCAACACACCGCCCACCATAACCTCATAGACCAATGTGTACGTTAGTGTGGTCACCAACACACCGCCCACCATAACCTCATAGACCAATGTGTACGTTAGTGTGGTCACCAACACACCGCCCACCATAACCTCATAGACCAATGTGTACGTTAGTGTGGCCACCAACACACCGCCCACCATAACCTCATAGACCAATGTGTACGTTAGTGTGGTCACCAACACACCGCCCACCATAACCTCATAGACCAATGTGTACGTTAGTGTGGCCACCAACACACCGCCCACCATAACCTCATAGACCAATGTGTACGTTAGTGTGGCCACCAACACACCGCCCACCATAACCTCATAGACCAATGTGTACGTTAGTGTGGCCACCAACACACCGCCCACCATAACCTCATAGACCAATGTGTACGTTAGTGTGGCCACCAACACACCGCCCACCATAACCTCATAGACCAATGTGTACGTTAGTGTGGCCACCAACACACCGCCCACCATAACCTCATAGACCAGTGTGTACGTTAGTGTGGCCACCAACACTCCACCCACCATAACCTCATAGACCAATGTGTACGTTAGTGTGGCCACCAACACACCGCCCACCATAACCTCATAGACCAATGTGGACGTTAGTGTGGCCACCAACACACCGCCCACCATAACCTCATAGACCAATGTGTACGTTGGTGTGGCCACCAACACACCGCCCACCATAACCTCATAGACCAATGTGTACTTTAGTGTGGCCACCAACACACCGCCCACCATAACCTCATAGACCAGTGTGTACGTTAGTGTGGCCACCAACACTCCACCCACCATAACCTCATAGACCAATGTGTACGTTAGTGTGGCCACCAACACACCGCCCACCATAACCTCATAGACCAATGTGTACGTTAGTGTGGCCACCAACACACCACCCACCATAACCTCATAGACCAGTGTGTACGTTAGTGTGGCCACCAACACTCCACCCACCATAACCTCATAGACCAATGTGTACGTTAGTGTGGCCACCAACACTCCACCCACCATAACCTCATAGACCAATGTGTACGTTAGTGTGGCCACCAACACACCGCCCACCATAACTTCATAGACCAATGTGGACGTTAGTGTGGTCACCAACACACCGCCCACCATAACCTCATAGACCAATGTGTACTTTAGTGTGGCCACCAACACACCGCCCACCATAACCTCATAGACCAGTGTGTACGTTAGTGTGGCCACCAACACTCCACCCACCATAACCTCATAGACCAATGTGTACGTTAGTGTGGTCACCAACACACCGCCCAACATAACCTCATAGACCAATGTGTACGTTAGTGTGGCCACCAACACTCCACCCACCATAACCTCATAGACCAATGTGTACGTTAGTGTGGTCACCAACACTCCACCCGTGTTTAGACTCTTTTTCCTCTCTCTCTCTCTCTCTCTCTCTCTCTCTCTCTCTCTCTCTCTCTCTCTCTCTCTCTCTCTCTCTCTCTCTTTTCACATCACTCTTTCTCCCGTTTAGACTCACCTTTTTCTTTCTCTCTCTTTTCATATCACTCTTTCTCCCGTTTAGACTTTCTTTTCCCTTTCTCTCTCTTTTCATATCACTCTTTTTCCCGTTTAAACTCTCTTTTTTTTCCTTTCTGTCTCTTTTCATATCACTCTTTCTCCCGTTTAGACTCTTTTCCGTTTCTTTCTCTTTTCATATCACTCTTTCTCCCGTTTAAACTCTCTTTTCCTTTCTCTCTCTTTTCATATCACACTTTCCCCCGCTTAGACTCTCTTTTTCTTTCTCTCTCTTTTCATATCACTCTTTTTCCCGTTAAGACTTTTTCCTTTCTCTCTTTTTTCATATCACTCTTTCTCCCTTTTAGACTCTTTTCCCTTTCTCTCTCTTTTCATATCACTCTTTCTCCCGTTTAGACTCCATTTTTTCCTTTCTCTCTTTTCATATCACTCTTTCTCCCGTTTAGACTGTCTTTTTTCCTTTCTCTCTCTTTTCATATCACTATTTCTCCCTTTCTTTCTTTCACATATTTATATTTTCTGTTACCCAATTTCATTCGGTGAGAAATTTGTATAAAACCAAAAAAGGTGAAAAGTTAGGTGGCCCTTAAAAGGACCGTGTGCAGAAAACAAATGCTTGTTTGCATTTACCGGCAACAGCAGAAAAACCTCCGGAAGAAATTTTTCTTTTTTCGGACTCCTGGCGGCCGATAGTTATAGTAGTGGTCGCCACTCATGTTTAGAAAGGCCAGAGCAGTTGCAACTTGCTGAGACGCTCGGCCGCTCGGAATATCGAACGTTTCCGGCCGTGAATAGAGGTGGACTGGCGAGAAGATCTCGTTGTTCCAGTCCCGTCTCAAGAGACAGGCTTTTAGAACCTCTTGGCCAGGAGAGTCGGAAGTCGGGCCGTCATCTACGACCGGAAGGATGTCCACGGGCGAAGTCTCGCCCGCTTCATTTGAATCAGACGATGGAACCTGCAGGGCTGCAGGCTCAGCAAAGTCGATTTTATCCTTCTCGAAGTCTTCATTAGGATTTTCTACTTCTTCGCAGACTGGTTTGATTTTTGGCATATCTCCAGATTGAAAGCTCTCCTCGTTCTGCGATGAAGCGTCGATCTTTATCAGACTTTCATTTTGACTCTGTTCAACTGCTCCCGGTAATAATAGTTTTCTGCTAGCCAGAAATAGATAGATAGTTCCATCACGGAAGATTGCTTTAGAGCACATACCGAACGTTGGGCGTGAACAACTTTGAACGCCGCCGAAAGGGGTTTTTCCCGTCAGTCACTGATACTAAGCCCAACTGCGGACCTCCTAGAGACATTGTTTTTCTGCTTCTTGTGCTCTCTATCTGTAGACGCCCACCCGAGCTATCGCCAAGTGGTCCTATTCTTTGCCACTGTGTACAGCTGCCCTTCTTTATTCATCCTGTCAATAACTCCTTCTCCCCCCCCCCCCCACAACAGCCCTTCCCTCACGTTTGTGTTATGGGGGAGAGGGGAACAAAAAACCCTTATTCATTACTGGTCAATTGAGTATGAGGTGTTAAACCCGCATATTTACACACCACTCATTCAGTAGCCACACCGACCACCTTTACTTTGCGTGCCATTTTCCTATACCCATTTTAGTTTCAGTCGATCTGGCACACCTGCGTCTCCTATTCTTTCTTCCTTCTTAATTTCTTCCTTCCTTCCTTATTTTTTCTCACTTTTTCCTCTTCTTCCTTCCTTTTTCCCCCTCCTTTCTTTATTTAAATTGGAATATTATATATAAGGAGAGGTTCAGTGTAAGTCGCTGTTCATTTCAAACCTTAACACCCTTTTACTGTTATACTTTCAGAGAGTCCCCAAGATTAGGTTAAAAAAAAAAATCTAGAGTAGAACAATGACATTTTTGTTAAAAATTGTATATTTATATACATGGTCAGACACCACAAAATCCAGCTTAGGAATGGAGTTTGGGGCAGTCACTGCAGCTTTCTGTGGCTAGAGAACACGACACACACACACACCCATCGTGATTGTAACTGACTCAGAAAGCATGCTGAGGCAGATCAGGACAGGCAAGCTTTGTGCAGAGTGGCACGTGAGAGGTATTGTCTCTGTTTTTTTTAACCGGAATACGCTGGTGTGTTGGGAAATGAACAGGCAGACAGACTGGCTGGCTCTGCACAACTTGGTGGAATACTGATGCATGATAAGGCAGACATGGTTAGTGCCCTTGTGGGAGAGCGTGTACAATTCGGAGGAGCAGATGGATCACCACAGTCTGGTGAGATTGATGCAGGGGGGAGTGACGAGAGGTTCTGGCAGAACTCGAGGCTCAGAGGAAAGGCAAGACAGGCATTTAATGCTACTGGCACCATTAGTATTAGAACTCTTCATTGGCTTCTGAAGATGGGGACCGAACGTTTATGGGAATGTGATGTCGGTTCTTAAATCAAATCATGCATGGTCAGACAAAGGCAATGATATGTTTGGAGAGAGGTAGATATTACCGTACACTGACCCAGTGCAGATAGTTGATTTAAGAACTAACATCACTGCACTTGAGATATTCCCATAAGCAGTCTGTCCTCATCTTCAGCAGCCAGTGAAGAGCTCCAGTTCCAGTTGTGCCAGTAGCAGTCGAATTATTTACCTGCCCTACTTTTCATCTGATTGTAGAGTGTCGACCAGATCCCCTGGTCTCACCCAGCGGTATCATTCTGTGGAGACAATCATGACTGATTCGTACCTCAGCATATCCCACTGGTGCAGAACCAGCTAGCCAGTTTGACTGTTCCTTTCCTTACACTCCTGCGTCCCTGAAGAATATATGCAAAGAACGCTGACTACCCGGGACCTCTAAAGCGATGCTTGCCACTCTGCATGGAGCAGGCTGTCTCTGCCTTTCTTAACATGCTTTGTGAGTCGGTTAAAATCAGGACGTGTGTACATCTGGTTCTTACGCCAGCGGGAAGCTGCTGTGACTGCCTCCACCAACGAGCCAGCCACAGACCAGACAGTAACTTTGTGGTGTGGGTTAAGCACTATCAATCTGACATGCCACAGTGAGGGAAATGGGGCGTTTACTTGCTTTACTTAAACACCTGTGGCTAAAACTGAGTGCAATATGAGCGGTAATGCACAGCCCCAGTGATACTGCAAGTTCAGGTGGTACTCCATGCGAAAAATCCAGTTCCCCCCCCCCCTCCCCTCTTTTTCCATCCGAACACACACTTTTAATGTTAGACAGGCATTTTTGCCATTGTGATACCCCCTCAGTGATGATATCCCCCTCAGTGATGATGCCCCCTCAGTGATGATGTCCCCTCAGTGATGATGTCCCCCTCAGTGATGATGTCCCCCTCAGTGATGATGTCCCCCTCAGTGATGATGTCCCCCTCAGTGATGATGTCCCCCTCAGTGATGATGTCCCCCTCAGTGATGATGTCCCGCCCCTCAGTGATGATGTCCCCCTCAGTGATGATGCCCCCCCCTTTCAGGGATGATGCCCCCCCCCCCCCTCAGTGATGATGCCCCCCTCAGTGATGATGTCCCCTCAGTGATGTCCCCTCAGTGATGATGTCCCCCTCAGTGATGATGTCCCCCTCAGTGATGATGCCCCCCTCAGTGATGATGCCCCCCTCAGTGATGATGTCCCCTCAGTGATGTCCCCTCAGTGATGATGTCCCCCTCAGTGATGATGTCCCCCTCAGTGATGATGCCCCCCTCAGTGATGATGCCCCCCTCAGTGATGATGCCCCCCTCAGTGATGATGTCCCCCCCCCTTCAGTGATGATGCCCCCCCCCCTCAGTGATGATGCCCCCCTCAGTGATGATGTCCCCTCAGTGATGTCCCCTCAGTGATGATGTCCCCCTCAGTGATGATGTCCCCCTCAGTGATGATGCCCCCCTCAGTGATGATGTCCCCTCAATGATGATGCCCCCCTCAGTGATGATGCCCCCCCTCAGTGATGATGCCCCCTCAGTGATGATGCCCCCCTCAGTGATGATATCCCCTCAGTGATGATGTCCCCTCAGTGATGATGTCCCCTCAGTGATGATGTCGCCTCAGTGATGATGTCCCCTCAGTGATGATGCCCCCTCAGTGATGATGTCCCCTCAGTGATGATGCCCCCCTCAGTGATGATATCCCCTCAGTGATGATGCCCCCTCAGCGATGATATCCCCTCAGTGATGATATCCCCTCAGTGATGATGTCCCCTCAGTGATGATGTCCCCTCAGTGATGATGCCCCTCAGTGATGATGTCCCCTCAGTGATGATGTCCCCCTCAGTGATGATGCCCCCCTCAGTGATGATGCCCCCCTCAGTGATTATGTCCCCCTCAGTGATGATGCCCCCCTCAGTGATGATGTCCCCTCAGTGATGATGTCCCCCTCAGTGATGATGTCCCCTCAGTGATGATGCCCCCCTCAGTGATGATGCCCCCTCAGTGATGATGTCCCCTCTGTAATGATGCCCCCTCAGTGATGATGTCCCCCTCAGTGATGATGTCCCCCTCAGTGATGATGCCCCCCTCAGTGATGATGCCCCCCTCAGTGATGATGCCCCCCTCAGTGATGATGCCCCCCTCAGTGATGATGTCCCCTCAGTGATGATGCCCCCCTCAGTGATGATATCCCCTCAGTGATGATGCCCCCTCAGTGATGATGTCCCCTCAGTGATGATGTCCCCTCAGTGATGATGTCCCCTCAGTGATGATGCCCCCTCAGTGATGATGTCCCCTCAGTGATGATGTCCCCTCAGTGATGATATCCCCTCAGTGATGATGTCCCCTCAGTGATGATGTCCCCCTAAGTAATGATGTCCCCCTAAGTGATGATATCCCATCAGTGATGATGCCCCCTTCAGTGATGATGCCCCCTCAGTGATGATGCCCCCTCAGTGATGATGTCCCCCTCAGTGATGATATCCCCTCAGTGATGATATTTCCTCAGTGATGATATCCCCTCAGTGATGATATCCCCTCAGTGATGTCCCCTCAGTGATGATATCCTCTCAGTGATGATGTCCCCTCAGTGATGATGTCCCCTCAGTGATGATGTCCTCTCAGTGATGATGTCCCCTCAGTGATGATATACCCCTCAGTGATGATGCCCCCTCAGTGATGATGTCCCCCTCAATGATGATGCCCCCTCAGTGATGATGTCCCCCTCAGTGATGATGCCCCCCTCAGTGATGATGTCCCCCTCAGTGATGATGTCCCCCTCAGTGATGATATCCCCTCAGTGATGATATCCCCTCAGTGATGATATCCCCCCAGTGATGATATCCCCCCAGTGATGATGTCCCCTCAGTGATGATGTCCCCCTCAGTGATGATGTCCCCCTCAGTGATGATATCCCCCTCAGTGATGATATCCCCTCAGTTATGATGCCCCCTCAGTGATGATGTCCCCCTCAGTGATGATGTCCCCTCAGTGATGATGTCCCCTCAGTGATGATGTCCCCTCAGTGATGATGTCCCCTCAGTGATGATCCCCCTCATGATGATGTCCCCTCAGTGATGATGTCCCCCTCAGTGATGATGTCCCCCTCAGTGATGATGTCCCCTCAGTGATGATGTCCCCTCAGTGATGATGTCCCCCTCAGTGATGATGTCCCCCTCAGTGATGATATCCCCTCAGTGATGATATCCCCCCAGTGATGATATCCCCTCAGTGATGATATCCCCTCAGTGATGATATCCCCCTCAGTGATGATATCCCCTCAGTGATGATGTCCCCTCAGTGATGATGTCCCCTCAGTGATGATGTCCCCCTCAGTGATGATGTCCCCCTCAGTGATGATGTCCCCCTCAGTGATGATGTCCCTCTCAGTGATGATGTCCCCCTCAGTGATGATGTCCCCCTCAGTGATGATGTCCCCCTCAGTGATGATGTCCCCCTCAGTGATGATGTCCCCCTCAGTGATGATGTCCCCCTCAGTGATGATATCCCCCTCAGTGATGATATCCCCCTCAGCTCGCACATCCCTTCTAATGCCACTGCTCAACACAGCCCCCCCCCCCCCCCTCTTTCTCAACATATTTTCTAGGCAAAAAAATGGGCCGGGGGGGGGGAGGAGGAGGGTAAATGAACTTATCTTAGTTTGAGAGCATAATATAATAATTCTGTACTGAATGGCAAATAAGTATAATAGATTGGAAATATGCAAACAAAAACATTTAAAGAAAATGTATATACTTGTTTAAGAGGGTTGCTTAACCTCATTACAAAAATTATTGGGAAGGGGGGGGGGGGGCAGGAACAAGTATCTTGAGGCTACAGGTTTTGAAATGTGTGCCCCCCCCCCCCCCCCCCCCCCCCCAATTTTTTTTTTAAAATAAATATGTAATTTATCACCCAGAAAGTTAGAACAGAAAATTACTGATTACATTCCTATTATTTCTTGTATGTAGTTCACACATATTAGAAATATGATGCTTAACATATATGGGTTTTACTTGGGTGAAGTTTTGTTTTGTTTCTTATCAGTTATTAGATGTTTATGTTTGCTCTATTGCTTCTCCTTTCTTTCCACTTTCTCAGATCTTTATTCACCTCTTCCTCAATCCTTTTTTTTTCTTCTTAGTTTATCCTTTCCAGATTTGCATTCTGTAGGATTACAATTTTAAAAGATCTGAACATCAAGGAAGATTGGCTAATAAACAGCATCTTGTCTTGGAAGCTGAAATATTTTGGTCACATCAGTGTCATGGCGGATTGGACAAAATAATAGCAGAGGACATGGTACCAGGAAGGAGGGGCACAGACCGACCAACACAAAATGGGTGCAAGTGACTCCTTGAGTATGAAAGTACACGAAGAGGGAGAGCTGGCGAGAGACCGAGTTTCTTTCAGGCAGATGGTGATGCTAAGGACCTGCTACATGATGATGATGATTACCATTTCAAGAATGAGAGTCAGACAGCAACAAATTTCAGAAACCCTGTTTAGCCATATAACACAGCTACATAGGGGCACCACAATTTGGTTACCAAGGGAACCTATAGTCTAGTGTAGGTGGTTTTGAGTGATGTTTTGTAGCTAAGGTAATGTGTGGTCCAGTGTAAGTGGTTTTGAGTGATGTTTTGTAGCTAAGGTAATGTGTGGTCCAGTGTAAGTGGTTTTGAGTGATGTTTTGTAGCTAAGGTAATGTGTGGTCCAGTGTAAGTGGTTTTGAGTGATGTTTTGTAGCTAAGCTAATGTGTGGTCAAGTGATGTTTTGTAGCCAAAGTAATGTGTGGTCTAGTGTAGGTACTTTTGAGTGATGTTTTGTAGCTAAGGTAATGTGTGGTCCAGTGTAAGTGGTTTTGAGTGATGTTTTGTAGCTAAGGTAATGTATGATCCAGTGTAAGTGGTTTTGAGTGATGTTTTGTAGCTAAGGTAATGTGTGGTCCAGTGTAAGTGGTTTTGAGTGATGTTTTGTAGCTAAGGTAATGTATGATCCAGTGTAAGTGGTTTTGAGTGATGTTTTGTAGCTAAGGTAATGTATGATCCAGTGTAAGTGGTTTTGAGTGATGTTTTGTAGCTAAGGTAATGTATGATCCAGTGTAAGTGGTTTTGAGTGATGTTTTGTAGCTAAGGTAATGTATGATCCAGTGTAAGTGGTTTTGAGTGATGTTTTGTAGCTAAGGTAATGTATGATCCAGTGTAAGTGGTTTTGAGTGATGTTTTGTAGCTAAGGTAATGTATGATCCAGTGTAAGTGGTTTTGAGTGATGTTTTGTAGCTAAGGTAATGTATGATCCAGTGTAAGTGGTTTTGAGTGATGTTTTGTAGCTAAGGTAATGTATGATCCAGTGTAAGTGGTTTTGAGTGATGTTTTGTAGCTAAGGTAATGTATGATCCAGTGTAAGTGGTTTTGAGTGATGTTTTGTAGCCAAAGTAATGTGTGGTCCAGTGTAGGTAGTTTTGAGTGATGTTTTGTAGTCAGGACAAGAAGAGAATGCTGATGTTTTGAGAGCTGCATGTTACATGATTCACTTACAAAAACTAATCCAATCACAAACAAAATATATGGAATATCAATGGAACAGAAGTATAAAGTAAGCCTTATAAGTGACAGATACAGAAAGGTCTGTGAAAAGTTTCAGTAGATGGGTTTTTAAAAAAAGGGGCTTCCATATGCCATCATACTGGCAGATGACAGGTAAGATCACAGTTGTGATCACACATGTCCATTCCATGCCAGGTACCTGAACAATCATGGCTGAATTTCTTTGTTTTTGTTTCTCTCCCCGACTTTCCAGATTTAGTTGATGATTCTACAAATTTTATAAAAGACTTCCCCAACTTTCTTCAATACTTTTCAGTTTGTTGCCAACTAATACATTTTTATTCCAGACATTTTGTTGCAGACTTTTTTATATTTTATTGCAGACTATAGATTTTATTTCTGACTTTCCAGATTGAATTGCTGCATTTCCATATTTGGTTGTTGACTTTCCAGATTGTTTTGCTGACTTTCCAGATTCTGTTGCTGACTTTCCAGATTCTGTTGCTGACATTCCAGATTTTATTGCTGACATACTAGCTTTTATTGCTGACTATCCAGATTTATTGTTGACTTTCCAGATTTTATTGCAGATTTTCCAGATTTTATTACTGACTTTCCATATTTATTGCTGACTTTCCGGATTTTAATGCTGAGTTTCCAGATTTTATTGCTGAATTTCTCAGTTCTATTTTTATTTTCCAGAGCTGAGGTCAGCTGCACCGATGATAGTTGCCAGGCAACATGAAGAAGCAAGAAAAAGCTGCCCAGGTGATCTCATGTGCAAGTGGACAAGAACAAGCTGTTGTTATTGAGGACTCCACCAATAATTCAACTCCCTCAGATTGCAGCGTCACAGCTGTAGGTGTGACTGTCAGTGCATTGCTGCCTGCGGCAACATCTCCGTCAAAAGACTTAGGTGCAGAAGGTGGTAGTGAAGAAGAGCCACAAAGCATGGGTATGAAACAGTCCAAGTCTGAGCACACAGGTCTGGGCCGTAAAGACAAATCAAGAGAAAGTAAGTCGTGCCTGGGAAGAAAGTTTATGAGTAAGAGCCAGGACAATTTGGGCAGCCAGAAAAAAGGGAAGCCAAAAGAAACTGTGGTGGAGGCTCCGAAACCACGTGAGAATGCTGCTTCCTTGGCTAGAGCTGAAGCAGTTCGTGCTAAGAGAAACAAAGAAAACATTATGGTTAAAGAGAAGGAGAAACAGACAACATTTGCCAAACCAAAATCAGTAAAACCTTTTAGCCTGCCAACTAATATGCGTAAAACTTCCAACACACATTCCATTGACAGAACAAGTCAGAGCTCTTCCAGCCTGAAGTCACAAACATCTTTAAAGTCTTCCAACAACTTGGCAATCAAGCGAGCACAGAGCACACAGAATGTCAGCAAGGACAACTTTATGAAGAAACGGACTTCCGTCCCTGCTGACGTCATGGCATATAATGCTGAGCTTCTTGCCAATTTTGAAAAAGAGAAGAAAATTTTAGAGCTGCAAATCTCCGAGCTGACAAAGGTGACGGAAAGTAGGAAAGGAGAGATTGAAAAGTACAAGTATGACATTTAAAGGCTTAAGGACCAGGTAATGTATGCTGGAGACAAAGAAGAAATGGAATTGTTGAGGAACTAAAACAAACAGCTTCTTGACAGACTTCAGGAGCTGGGATTTCCTCCAGAATATGTCACAGACTCTGAGAAGATTATGCTGAAATTGTCTGGGGCCAGCAGTGTTAGAAGTCATGGAAGCAACTCTGATATCTGTCATCAGGCAAGCATCAGCTGCGACAGCTTATCAACGGACGGAAGTGGTCCCAAGGGAGGGGCCAAAGCTATTTCGATACCTGCAGGTGGAGGCCCCGGAAAGCGTCTGGTTGTGGGAAATGGAGGTTCAGACCTCCGCAGGTCAACATCCTTATCGGCGTCAGAACCAGGGTTATCATTGCCTGATTTCTGTGGTACACCAGACCATCCTTCGGTGCTTTCCCTGGACACCTGCAACTGGGACAAACAGAGTAACAAATCTGCCAACAGTGATGGAGCTCTCAGCGAGGCTTCCTTGGCTTGTCTTACAGAAAGGATATTGCAGATGGAAGAAACAAACTACTCCACAACATAGGAGCTACAAGCGACTCTACAGGTTTGTCATTTATTTTACTTTTGCACTGTATAAGTTGGGTTAACCAAAACTGAATCACTGTCTGACTATCTTATATCTCTGACCCCATTCTCTTCCCCCCCCCCCCCGCCCCCTTCCTCCTGCTGCTTGAACATGGCATCTTGGAAACTGTTCAGCCTTTTAGTTTTTTAGTCAACAAATGATCCTTACAGCATATTGAACTAATTAATCAGTCTATAATTGCTCGGATCCCTTCATAAGTCAGCCGCTCCATGTGAGAGCTGACAACGCCAATTCTCTTTTGGTTTATTGTTTCTTTGGCTTCTTGCATATTGCCATTGTCTGATCTCATCCCTTTTGATTTGCTGTTTTTGCAATCTGATCATGGTTGCTGATTCACAGCGATCACCTGATAAAGTATTTGGCATGTTCGTCTGGTTCATAGCTTGTCCATCCACTATCTTCTTCTTCTTCTTCAGCATTCCGAGCCCTTGAGGTTCATTGCTGCAGATATCACCTGCCTCCATTCATCTCTCTGGTTGGCCTTCTTTTTCGGCATTCTTTGCCCTTGAGGTTCATTGCTGCAGATATCCCCTGCCTCCATTCATCTCTCTGGTTGGCCTTTTTCTTCAGCATTTCAAGCCCTTGAGGTTCATTGCTGCAGATATCACCCGCCTCCATTCATCCCTCTGGTTGGCCTTTTTCTTCAGCATTTCAAGCCCTTGAGGTTCATTGCTGCAGATATCACCTGCCTCCATTCATCCCTCTGGTTGGCCTTCTTCTTCAACATTCCGAGCCCTTGAGGTTTATTGCTGCAGATATCACCTGCCTCCATTCATCTCTCTGGTTGTCCTTCTTCTTCAGCATTCTGAGTCCTTTAGGTTCGTTGCTGCAGATATCACCTGCCCCCATTCATCTCTCTGGTTAGCCTTCTTCAGCATTCCGAGCCCTTGAGGTTCATTGCTGCAGATATCACCTGCCTCCATTCATCCCTCTGGTTGGCCTTCTTCAACATTCCGAGCCTTTAAGGTTCATTGCTGCGGATATCCCCTGCCTCCATTCATCTCACTGTTTGGCCTTCTTCTTAAGCATTCCGAGCCCTTGAGGTTCATTGCTGAAGATATCACCCGCCTCCATTCATCTCTCTGGTTGGCCTTTTTCTTCAGCATTTCAAGCCCTTGAGGTTCATTGCTGCAGATATCACCTGCCTCCATTCATCCCTCTGGTTGGCCTTCTTCTTCAACATTCCGAGCCCTTGAGGTTCATTGCTGCAGATATCACCTGCCTCCATTCATCTCTCTTGTTGGCCTTCTTCTTCAGCATTCTGAGTCCTTGAGGTTCATTGCTGCAGATATCACATGCCTCCATTCATCTCTCTGGTTAGCCTTCTTCAGCATTCCGAGCCCTTGAGAATCATTGCTGCAGATATCACCCGCCTCCATTCATCTCTCTGGTTGGCCTTCTTTTTCAGCATTCTGAGCCCTTGAGGTTCATGGCTGCAGATATCACCTGCCTCCATTCATCTCTCTGGTTAGCCTTCTCTTTTCAGTTGGTGACACAAAGTATTTGCAAGTCTGTCTTGACACTATCTCTCCATTAATCATCTTGGTCTGCCTCGTGGTCTACGACCATGCATCTCCCTTGTATATACAGTTTTTACTTCTCTCTCATCTGACATTCTTTCAATATGCCCCAACCATTTCAGTCTATTAGCTCTCATGATGCCAGTGATCAATGGTGATTTAATAGATTATGAATTTCATTGTTGCTACTCACTCCATTCCCTGCTGTTTGCATCTTTCCTGGGTCTAAAGATTCACTGTAAGACTCTGTTTTCAAAAACTTGTGATATGGCTTCATCACTTTTAGTTCTCCAAGTTTCAGTGCGTATTGAAACAACTGGTCTTATCAATGTTTTAAATATTTTGATCTTGGTGTTGCAAGACAGACATTTTGACTTTAGCAGATGTTGAAGGGCACAGTATTTATTTTCAGATTGTATTTTTTTCTCTCAGCCTGTTGGAGTGTTTGAAGTTTGCACCCAAGTGCTTAAATGTTTCAGTTCGTTTGATTTTCATATTTCATATTATCAACTTGCATGTGGCCGGAGTTTATTTCCTTTCCCTGTCTAGTTATTATCATGTATTCTGTCTTATTCTGATTGATAACTAATCCCATTATATGAGCTGATTATTTTAAGAGAGTCAGTGTTTTAACAGTCTCTAGTTCATTTTCTTTAACGATGTCAATGTCATCTGCATATCCAAGTATTCTTGTAGATTCTCCTTTTGTACACTTTTGTTTCAATTTCCTCATAAATTTCTCTAGGGCCAAGTTGAAAAGAAGTGGGGACAGAGCATCGCCCTGCTTTAAACCAGATGTTATTTGAAAAGCATCTGACTTTCTGCCTTTATATATTACTATATTAAAAGTGTCTTCCATACATAGCTTGGTCATGGCAATTAACTTCTTTGGTATACCAATATCTTAGAAGTTATAATTATGGTAGTAGCTGGGCCAGTTACTGCCTCTGTACACCACACAAGTAAGATCTTAACCACAAGCTGGGGAATTGTAAACAACTGGA
Source organism: Candidula unifasciata (assembly GCA_905116865.2). Taxonomy (NCBI): domain Eukaryota; kingdom Metazoa; phylum Mollusca; class Gastropoda; order Stylommatophora; family Geomitridae; genus Candidula; species Candidula unifasciata. The sequence continues at coordinate 365,314 of CAJHNH020003139.1, read as the reverse complement.
ACATGGGAAGAAGACATCAGCCTTACACAATTACACTTACAGTAAAAAGAGTACATGTTGTATGTGTGGTTTGCCTCTTCAGTTGAGGTGTTGACTTTATCCTTTAGTGTGTCAGTGCAAAAGTTTAGGAGATCCCTGGCGTTATTGTGCTGTGGGGTTTATTCTTCGTGCAAACTCTCGTGGAAGATAGATCTAAAACCTGATGCAGTGGAATCACTCATTTACATACCCTTTTAAAAAAAAGATGCATAGAAATATCTTGAATCATTTTATGAATCTTAGAGAAAAGTGGTGAGAGTAATGAACACATCTAAAGAGACTAACTCGGCCGATCAGAGAGAGGCTGATTACCAGGTTAACTGTGGGAAGTGAACCAACCAGGTGTGAACAGGGGCTAAATGAGATTACAGGCAACAGCAACTTCAGTCTTTCTCTGTGTAAAATAAAGATATAGCTAGTTGTGAGTACTTGCTCCAGATATAGCTAATTGTGAGTACTTGATCCAGATATAGCTAGTTGTGAGTACTTGCTCCAGATATAGCTAGTTGTGAGTACTTGATCCAGATATAACTAGTTTTGAGTACTTGATCCAGATATAACTAGTTGTGAGTAATTGATCCAGATATAGCTGGTTGTAAGTACTTGATCCAAATATAGCTGATTGTGAGTACTTGCTCCAGATATAGCTGGTTGTGAGTTCTTGATCCAGATATAACTAGTTGTGTGTACTTGATCCAGATATAACTAGTTGTGAGTACTTGATCCAGATATAGCTAGTTGTGAGTACTTGATCCAGATATAGCTAGTTGTGAGTAGTTGATCCAGATTTAGCTAGTTGGGAGTTCTTGATCCAGATATAGCTAGTTGTGAGTACTTGATCCAGATATACCTAGTTTGTGAGTACTTGATCCAGATATAGCTGCTTGTAAGTACTTGATCCAGACATAGATGTTTGTGAGTACTTGATCCAGATATAGCTGGTTGTGAGTACTTGATCCAGATACAGCTGGTTGTGAGTACTTGATCCAGATATAGCTAGTTGTGAGTACTTGATCCAGATATAGCTAGTTGTGAGTACTTGATCCAGATATAGCTGGTTGTGAGTACTTGATCCAGATATAGCTAGTTGTGAGTACTTGATCCAGATATAGCTAGTTGTGAGTGATTGATCCAGATATAGCTAGTTGTGAGTGATTGATCCAGATATAGCTAGTTGTGAGTGATTGATCCAGATATAGCTAGTTGTGAGTACTTGATCCAGATATAGCTAGTTGTGAGTACTTGATCCAGATATAGCTAGTTGTGAGTACTTGATCCAGATATAGCTAGTTGTGAGTGATTGATCCAGATATAGCTAGTTGTGAGTGATTGATCCAGATATAGCTAGTTGTGAGTTATTGATCCAGATATAGCTAGTTGTGAGTGATTGATCCAGATATAGCTAGTTGTGAGTGATTGATCCAGATATAGCTAGTTGTGAGTGATTGATCCAGAAATTACTAGTTGTGAGTTCTGATATAGATATAGCTAGCTGTGAGTACTTGATCCAGATATAGCTAGTTGTGAGTTCTTGATCTTGTGTGAATTGTTTCAGCCATGAATTTTAGCTCCTTCACAGAAATAATAGGCCAGATAAATATTTTGACCACCTCAAAAGATATAACATGCAACCATGGTAACACTGGCTAGACACTTGCCTGCTGACTCGAAGGTCTTAGGTTTTAATCGAGTCAGGGTGGATTGTTATAATTGGCCTGGGCTTCATCAATCAACAGGTTCTTTACGCCTGAAAGTCTATGTTCCTCTTGCCAGTTCTCCAGCCCTATGTGCAGTCATAACCAGATCATCCTTAAGTCAGTTACTTCTCATTAAAAAAAAATGTGACTGTCTACATTGTAGTCTACGACTAACTCTACTTGTTGATTTCCTAACGTCTTTTCACACTGAATTGTTCCGTAGGAGTTAGGCGACCTTCAGGGTGCAGTGAATGAACTGACAGAGGAAAACACCAAACTGACGGATGAGAAGGCCGTCCTGCTGGAGTCACTGTACCCAGACAGAGAAGCTAGAAAACACTAGGATACAGGTGAAGAGCCTCTTTGTGTTGGTCTTTTTATTGACTGGCTCATCTGGAGCAACGGACAGACAGACAGACAGACAAACCTTTTTTTTCCCCAGAGTGTCACCTGTCTTGTTTTTTTTTTTTTTTACTCACACCCTGTGTCCTCACTCACACATGACTTGTGTCCTCACTCACACATGTCTTGTGTCCTCACATCCTGTGTCCTTTCACATGACCTGTGCCCTCATTTCTTGTGTCCTCACTCATTTCTTGTGTCCTCACTCATTTCTTGTGTCCTCACTCATGTCTTGTGTCCTCACTCATGTCTTGTGTCCTCACTCATGACTTGTGTTCTCACTCATGTCTTGTGTCCTCACTCATGTCTTGTGTCCTCACTCATTTCTTGTGTCCTCACTCATGACTTGTGTCCTCACTCATGTCTTGTGTCCTCACTCATGACTTGTGTCCTCACTCATGACTTGTGTTCTCACTCATGTCTTGTGTCCTCACTCATGTCTTGTGTCCTCACTCATTTCTTGTGTCCTCACTCATGACTTGTGTCCTCACTTATGTCTTGTGTAATCACTCATTTCTTGTGTCCTCACTCATGTCTTGTGTCCTCACTCATTTCTTGTGTCCTCACTCATGTCTTGTGTCCTCACTCATGTCTTGTGTCCTCACTCATTTCTTGTGTCCTCACTCATGACTTGTGTCCTCGCTCATGTCTTGTGTCCTCACTCATGTCTTGTGTCCTCACTCATGACTTGTGTCCTCAATCATGACTTGTGTCCTCACTCATCTCTTGTGTCCTCACTCATTTCTTGTGTCCTCACTCATTTCTTGTGTCCTCACTCATTTCTTGTGTCCTCACTCATGTCTTGTGTCCTCACTCATTTCTTGTGTCCTCACTCATGTCTTGTGTCCTCACTCATGTCTTGTGTCCTCACTCATTTCTTGTGTCCTCACTCATGACTTGTGTCCACACTCATGTCTTGTGTCCTCAATCATGACTTGTGTCCTCACTCCTGTCTTGTGTCCTCACTCATTTCTTGTGTCCTCACTCATTTCTTGTGTCCTCACTCATTTCTTGTGTCCTCACTCATGACTTGTGTCCTCACTCATTTCTTGTGTCCTCACTCCTGTCTTGTGTCCTCACTCATGACTTGTGTCCTCACTCATGACTTGTGTTCTCACTCATGTCTTGTGTCCTCACTCATGTCTTGTGTCCTCACTCATTTCTTGTGTCCTCACTCATGACTTGTGTCCTCACTTATGTCTTGTGTCCTCACTCATTTCTTGTGTCCTCACTCATGTCTTGTGTCCTCACTCATGTCTTGTGTCCTCACTCATTTCTTGTGTCCTCACTCATGACTTGTGTCCTCGCTCATGTCTTGTGTCCTCACTCATGTCTTGTGTCCTCACTCATGACTTGTGTCCTCACTCATTTCTTGTGTCCTCAATCATGACTTGTGTCCTCACTCATCTCTTGTGTCCTCACTCATTTCTTGTGTCCTCACTCATTTCTTGTGTCCTCACTCATTTCTTGTGTCCTCACTCATTTCTTGTGTCCTCACTCATGACTTGTGTCCTCACTCATTTCTTGTGTCCTCACTCATGTCTTGTGTCCTCACTCATAACTTGTGTCCTCACTCATCTCTTGTGTCCTCACTCATGACTTGTGTCCTCACTCATTTCTTGTGTCCTCACTCATTTCTTGTGTCCTCACTCATTTCTTGTGTCCTCACTCATCTCTTGTGTCCTCACTCATGACTTGTGTTCTCACTCATGACTTGTGTCCTCACTCATTTCTTGTGTCCTCACTCATGACTTGTGTCCTCACTCATTTCTTGTGTCCTCACTCATGTCTTGTGTCCTCACTCATTTCTTGTGTCCTCACTCATGTCTTGTGTCCTCACTCATGTTTTGTGTTCTCACTCATTTCTTGTTTCCTCACTCATGTCTTGTGTCCTCACTCATGTCTTGTGTCTTCACTCATTTCTTGTGTCCTCACTCACTTCTTGTGTCCTCACTCATGTCTTGTGTCCTCACTCATGTTTTGTGTCTTCACTCTCTCGTGACTTGTGTCCTCACTTATGTCTTCTGACCTCACATATGACTTGTGTCCTCACTCATGACTTGTGTCCTCATTCATCTCTTGTGTCCTCACTCATGACTTGTGTCCTCACTCATTTCTTGTGTCCTCACTCATTTCTTGTGTCCTCACTCATTTCTTGTGTCCTCACTCATGACTTGTGTCCTCACTCATTTCTTGTGTCCTCACTCTCTGGTGACTTGTGTCTTCACTCTCTGGTGACTTGTGTCCCCACTCATTTCTTGTGTCCTCACTTATGTCTTGTGGACTCACTCTCTCGTTACTTGTGTTCTCACTTATGTCTTGTGTCCTCACTTATGTCTTGTGTCCTCACTAATGTCTTGTGTCCTCACTCTCTCGTGACTTGTGTCCTCACCCATTTCTTGTGTCCTCACTTATTTCTTGTGTCCTCACTTATGTCTTGTGTCCTCACTCATTCGTGACTTGTGTCCTCACCCATTTCTTGTGTCCTCACTTATGTCTTGTTTACTCACTCTCTCGTTACTTTTGTCCTCACTCATTTCTTTTGTCCTCACAGCTAGAACAGCTGAAATGTCTGCTGATCTCCGGAGAACTCCCAGGCAGTTCAGACAGAGACAGCCATCTGTAAGGCCTCCTCAAGTCTGCCCAGGAGGAGAGGGAGGAACTGATGAGGAAACAGTTTGAGTGGTCAAATGCTCTGCAGACGCTAGAGAATGAGTACAAGGAGGCACACGAAGCAGAGGAAACACTGAGGGAGAAATACAAGTGGGTTTCGTTTTTTCAAGAACTTGATTGTTGTCTGATAAATCTGGAATTTGTGTGTAATGTTTGTTTTTCTGTAACTCTACCAGACCGATGTCCCGCTACTGCGTTAATTCTCTAACTTGCCACTTTACAGTTATCCTGATTTATCAGGATTTTGCGTACTACGTGAGAAAACGTGTCACAAACTTAAAACATCCAACCAGTCGTGATGAAACCACATGGTTAGTCACTGCCAATGGCTGCCAACATGTGTTTGGTGTTACTTTGTGTTGTTTCAGGTGAACAAATTCTGAAAATTCACAGTGGAACGAGCGGTTGATGAACCAAGCGCTTCGACAGGAAAGTGAAGTAGGTCTAGGCTTTTCACAGTCCAACAGGTGATTGATACTGTGGTTGATTCAGACTGTGGAGTCATAATTTCATGAAGAATATGTTCCCAGTTAAAGTGACGCAGTCAGTGAGAGCTAGTTTAAGTGACACAGTCAGTGAGAGCTAGTTTAAGTGACACAGTCAGTGAGAGCTAGTTGAAGTGACACAGTCAGTGAGAGCTAGTTGAAGTGACACAGTCAGTGAGAGCTAGTTGAAGTGACACAGTCAGTGAGAGCTAATTGAAGTGACACAGTCAGTGAGAGCTAGTTGAAGTGACACAGTCAGTGAGAGCTAGTTGAAGTGACACAGTCAGTGAGAGCTAGTTGAAGTGACACAGTCAGTGAGAGCTAGTTGAAGTGACACAGTCAGTAAGAGCTAGTTGAAGTGACACAGTCAGTGAGAGCTAGTTGAAGTGACACAGTCAGTGAGAGCTAGTTGAAGTGACACAGTCAGTGAGAGCTAGTTGAAGTGACACAGTCAGTGAGAGCTAGTTGAAGTGACACAGTCAGTGAGAGCTGGTTGAAGTGACACAGTCAGTGAGAGCTAGTTGAAGTGACACAGTCAGTGAGAGCTGGTTGAAGTGACACAGTCAGTGAGAGCTAGTTGAAGTGACACAGTCAGTGAGAGCTAGTTGAAGTGACACAGTCAGTGAGAGCTAGTTGAAGTGACACAGTCAGTGAGAGCTAGTTGAAGTGACACAGTCAGTGAGAGCTAGTTGAAGTGACACAGTCAGTGAGAGCTAGTTGAAGTGACACAGTCAGTGAGAGCTAGTTGAAGTGACACAGTCAGTGAGAGCTAGTTGAAGTGACACAGTCAGTGAGAGCTAGTTGAAGTGACACAGCCAGTGAGAGCTAGTTGAAGTGACACAGCCAGTGAGAGCTAGTTGAAGTGACACAGTCAGTGAGAGCTAGTTGAAGTGACACAGTCAGTGAGAGCTGGTTAAAGTGACACAGTGAGAGCTAGTTGAAGTGACACAGTCAGTGAGAGCTGGTTGAAGTGACACAGTCAGTGAGAGCTAGTCGAAGTGACACAGTCAGTGAGAGCTAGTTGAAGTGACACAGTCAGTGAGAGCTAGTTGAAGTAACACAGTCAGTGAGAGCTAGTTGAAGTAACACAGTCAGTGAGAGCTAGTTGAAGTGACACAGTCAGTGAGAGCTGGTTGAAGTGACACAGTCAGTGAGAGCTAGTTGAAGTGACACAGTCACTGAGAGCTAGTTGAAGTGACACAGTCAGTGAGAGCTAGTTGAAGTGACACAGTCAGTGAGAACTAGTTGAAGTGACACAGTCAGTGAGAGCTAGTTGAAGTGACACAGTCAGTGAGAGCTAGTTGAAGTGACACAGTCAGTGAGAGCTGGTTGAAGTGAGACAGTCAGTGAGTGCTGGTTGAAGTGAGACAGTGAGAGCTAGTTGAAGTGACACAGTCAGTGAGAGCTAGTTGAAGTGACACAGTCAGTGAGAGCTAGTTGAAGTGACACAGTCAGTGAGAGCTAGTTGAATTGAGACAGTGAGAGCTCGAATGATGAGGAGAATCTTGAAAATTATAAATCTAGAAATAGATCGAAAGTAGGAAAAGGGGGCGTGTCCCTCAAACAGCAACATCTGGTGTTCACTTTGTGAAACAAGTTTGATCCTGCTGGGGGGACTGGCACACAATGGTGGAATATTGACACTAGATAAAAGATAAAATTTCTCTAAGTTTCTTCTTATTCTAGCCACCTGTTTGCATGTAACTAATATTTTTGTATACTGTTGGTTTTTTTCACGTTAATGCCAGGAGCTCAGGTATAGGGGGCAGTTAGGTTCAGGACCTCAGGTCTGGTAGGGTTAATGTCAGGAGCTTAGGTATAGGGGGCAGTTAGGTTCAGGACCTCAGGTCTGGTAGGGTTAATGTCAGGAGCTCAGGTATAGGTGGTAGTTAGGTTCAGGGCCTCAGGTCAGGTAGGGTTAATGTCAGGAGCTCAGGTATAGGGGGTAGTTAGGTTCAGGGCCTCAGGTCTTGTAGGGTTAATGTGGGGGGGGGGGGGGAATGCGCGCACGTGCACACACACCCACACCAACCGACACATTAAGTATTTAGCTAAATCCATTATTGTCTTCATTAATTTGTCTTATTTATTCATTTAATCTTTACAGTTTTTAAGTAGTTTTCTTCAATAAACTTTTTTTTAAATGTCCTTTTAGAACCACTTTTATTGGTTGCAAAGTATATGTTCACAGTTAGGTTGTAACATTTGTACCTGTATGCATAAATTGTAATATCTGTACTAATGTTTCACATATTTGCAGTAACATTTATTTGTTTCTGTAGAGAGCTGTAGAGAATTAGTCACAAGCTATAGAGAATCAGTCACAAGCTGTAGAAAATCAATCAGTCACAAGCTGTAGAGAATCAGTCACAAGCTATAGAGAATCAGTCACAAGCTGTAGAAAATCTATCAGTCACAAGCTGTAGAAAACCAATCAGTCACAAGCTGTAGAGAATCAGTCACAAGCTATAGAGAATCAGTCACAAGCTGTAGAAAATCAATCAGTCACAAGCTGTAGAAAATCAATCAGTCACAAGCTGTAGAAAATCAACCAGTCACAAGCTGTAGAAAATCAACCAGTCACAAGCTGTGGAAAATCAACCAGCCACAAGCTGTAGGAAATCAGTCACAAGCTGTAGAAAATCAACTAGTCACAAGCTGTAGAAAATCAACCAGTCACAAGCTGTAGAAAATCAATCAGTCACAAGCTGTAGAAAATCAACCAGTCACAAGCTGTAGAAAATCAACCAGCCACAAGCTGTAGGGAATCAGTCACAAGCTGCAGAAAATCAACCAGTCACAAGCTGTAGAGAATCAGTCACAAGCTGTAGAGAATCAGTCACAAGCTATAGAGAATCAGTCACAAGCTATAGAGAATCAGTCACAAACTGTAGAGAATCAGTCACAAGCTATAGAGAATCAGTCACAAGAGGTAGAGAATAAGTCACAAGCTGTAGAGAATCAGTCACAAGCTGTAGAGAATCAAACAGTCACAGGCTGTAGAGAACCAAACAGTCACAAGCTGTAGAGAATCAAACAGTCACAAGCTGTAGAGAATCAAACAGTCTCAAGCTGTAGAGAATCAAACAGTCACAAGCTGTAGAGAATCAAACAGTCACCAGCTGTAGAGAATCAGTCACAAGCTGTAGAGAATCAGTCACAAGCTGTAGAGAATCAAACAGTCACAAGCTGTAGAGAATCAGTCACAGGCTGTAGAGAATCAAACAGTCACCAGCTGTTGAAAATCAAAGTCACAAGCTGTAGAGAATCAAACAGTCACAGGCTGTAGAGAATCAAACAGTCACCAGCTGTAGAGAATCAAACAGTCACCAGCTGTAGAGAATCAAACAGTCACAAGCTTTAGAGAACATATAAACAACCTAGAACATCCCAGAGGCCCACATGTGCAGACAGACACTGACAATATAGAACTTGCCTAATCAGCCAGCCAGACATGACACAGACAATATAGAACTGACCTAATAAGCCAGCCAGACATGACACAGACAATATAGAACTGACCTAATAAGCCAGCCAGACGTGACACAGACAATACAGAACTGACCTAATAAGCCAGCCAGACGTGACACAGACAATATAGAACTGACCTAATAAGCCAGCCTGACGTGACACAGACAATATAGAACTGACCTAATAAGCCAGCCAGACGTGACACAGACAATATAGAACTGACCTAATAAGCCAGCCAGACGTGACACAGACAATATAGAACTGACCTAATAAGCCGGCCAGACGTGACACAGACAATATAGAACTGACACAATAAGCCAGCCAGACGTGACACAGACAATATGTAGACTGACCTAATAAGCCAGCCAGACGTGACACAGACAATATAGAACTGACCTAATAAGCCAGCCAGACATGACACAGACAATATAGAACTGACCTAATAAGCCAGCCAGACGTGACACAGACAATATAGAACTGACCTAATAAGCCAGCCAGACATGACACAGACAATATAGAACTGGCCTAATAATTCAGCCAGACATGAGACAGTTTGATGTTTGTTGGCAGTGCTCTGGAGGAAGCCCATGCTTCTCTGAAGACAGAGAAAGAAGCCCTAGACAAACAACTGTGGGAGGTCAAGGAATCACTGGCTGCAGAACAGGTGGAAGTCAGCAGGCTCAAAACTTTGCTGGAGAATGAGCGGTGCAAGGTTAGTACACGCATCACATCACACGTAGATAATTTGCCTAGTCAAACCAGTATAAATGTTTTTGTTTCTCCAGGTCATGCTGGAGTTTATGCTGCTTTGGGAAATGATCATATAGATAGTTCGGCTGGTTCTGCACCACTTGTTGGTAAACTGATGCATGGAAAGCTAGATATTGTAAGGGTCCTTTGGGAGTGAGTAAACAGTTCAGAGGTATAAATAAAGCATTCTGAAGAGAATGGTGCAGTGAGGAGCGAGACGGACATACAGTCAGACTGTGCTTGCTGCTGAAGATAAGCACAGAGTGCTTATGGGAATGTCCTGAGTGCTAAAAAAGTCACTTCTTAACTTGTAACTCAAACCAGTTTTCCTCTTGGTCTGGCATCATCATCATCAGGTGCCTTGCTGACTGGCGTGGGTGATCATGCCTCTCCATAATCTGCGATCTCCTGCAGCATGTATCAGTTCGTGTGCCGACACACCTCCATGCAATGCAACAAGACTGTCAAGCATCTTCTCTTGTTGTCTTCTTCTATCCTCCTTCCACAGATCTTTCCAGTGGTCACAACATGTTCTATTTTCCCTCTTCTCATAACATGGCCGAAAAATGATGACTATCTCCTTCTGATGTCTGTCTTCTTCTTCTTCGCGTTCACTAGCTGTACACTCTGGCGGAAGGTTCTGGTTGCTCGTCCACTTCTGAACTACAGTCCTGCTCCAGAACCTGAGTGTTGCATCAGTTTTACAGATCTCATTCTCTTGAATACAGACTGTTGGTTCCTTGCCTCTCCGGCAGATGCACTCCGACTTCAAAGGAAGCTCCCCAGTTAGTCGACTCTTACTACATGCTTTTGGGGAGGCAGTGAGTCTATTCTTGTTTTCCCCACAGTGGGGCCCCGGAACCCACACGGGGGTCTGATGTCTGTGATAAGTTGTCTTCGGGCTCCCACAACTTTCAAAACCTCTTGGTTGCTCCTTTTGGCTGTCCAGGGTATTCTAAGCATTCTTCTGTAAAACCACATCTCTGAGGCCTCAAGACATTTTTTTGGCCTGCCTACCGATTGCCGCATAGATCTGTTAATACAGTCAGCTATATATTGTGTAAGTCTATATACACTGTGTCAGTTAAGTCCAGAAAAGGAACATTTTCCTTCTAGAAGCACATTGGACGTAGGGTTCTAGACTCATATGTTTAAAGACCAATTTGATGTCAGCATCATGACACTTTTACTTCCCAGGACTCTTCCTAATACCACTTTTAGGATGAACTGACTTGGGAGCCTGGGGTCACTTATAAATATATGCATTTTCAAAGATTTGACCCCAAGACTTCTGGACTGGCAGGCCAGAATCTGGTTACAGTGCCACTACAACTCCATCACACAGAGTCTCATGTGGGCACTGCTTGTGCCTCCCCCATACAGTCATGTGGACACAGTGCTGGTGTATCCCCCATACAGTCATGTGGACACAGTACTGGTGTCTCCCCCATACAGTCATGTGGACACTGTGCTGGTGTCTCCCCCATACAGTCATGTAGACACAGTGTTGGTGTCTCCCCCATACAGTCATGTAGACACAGTGCTGGTGTCTCCCCCATACAGTCATGTAGACACAGTGTTGGTGTCTCCCCCATACAGTCATGTGGACACTGCTGGTGTCTCCCCCATACAGTCATGTGGACACAGTGCTGGTGTCTCCCCCATACAGTCATGTGGACACTGTGCTGGTGTCTCCCCTATACAGTCATGTGGACACAGTGTTGGTGTCTCCCCCATACAGTCATGTAGACACAGTGCTGGTGTCTCCCCCATACAGTCATGTAGACACAGTGTTGGTGTCTCCCCCATACAGACATGTGGACCCAGTGCTGGTGTCTCCCCCATACAGTCATGTAGACACAGTGCTGGTGTCTCCCCCATACAGTCATGTAGACACAGTACTGGTGCCTCCTCCATACAATCATGTGGACACAGTACTGGTGCCTCCCCCATACAATCATGTAGACACAGTGCTGGTGCCTCCCCCATACAGTCATGTAGACACAGTGCTGGTGCCTCCCCCATACAGTCATGTAGACACAGTGCTGTGTCTCCCCCATACAGTCATGTAGACACAGTGCTGGTGTCTCCCCCATACAGACATGTAGACACAGTGCTGGTGTCTCCCCCATACAGACATGTAGACACAGTACTGGTGCCTCCCCCATACAATCATGTGGACACAGTACTGGTGTCTCCCCCATACAATCATGTAGACACAGTGCTGGTGTCTCCCCCATACAATCATGTGGACACAGTACTGGTGCCTCTCCCATACAATCATGTGGACACAGTACTGGTGTCTCCCCCATACAGTCATGTAGACACAGTGCTGGTGTCTCCCCCATACAGACATGTAGACACAGTGCTGGTGTCTCCCCCATACAGTCATGTAGACACAGTGCTGGTGTCTCCCCCATACAGACATGTAGACACAGTGTTGGTGTCTCCCCCATACAGTCATGTAGACACAGTGCTGGTGTCTCCCCCATACAGTCATGTAGACACAGTGCTGGTGTCTCCCTCATACAGTCATGAAGACACAGTGCTGGTGTCTCCCCCATACAGTCATGTAGACACAGTACTGGTGTCTCCCCCATACAGTCATGTGGACACTGTGCTGGTGTCTCCCCCATACAGTCATGTGGACACTGTGCTGGTGTCTCCCCCATACAGTCATGTAGACACAGTGTTGGTGTCTCCCCCATACAGTCATGTAGACACAGTGCTGGTGTCTCCCCCATACAGTCATGTAGACACAGTGTTGGTGTCTCCCCCATACAGACATGTAGACCCAGTGCTGGTGTCTCCCCCATACAGTCATGTAGACACAGTGCTGGTGTCTCCCCCATACAGTCATGTAGACACAGTACTGGTGCCTCCTCCATACAATCATGTGGACACAGTACTGGTGTCTCCCCCATACAATCATGTAGACACAGTGCTGGTGCCTCCCCCATACAGTCATGTAGACACAGTGCTGGTGCCTCCCCCATACAGTCATGTAGACACAGTGCTGGTGTCTCCCCCATACAGTCATGTAGACACAGTGCTGGTGTCTCCCCCATACAGACATGTAGACACAGTGCTGGTGTCTCCCCCATACAGACATGTAGACACAGTACTGGTGCCTCCCCCATACAATCATGTGGACACAGTACTGGTGTCTCCCCCATACAATCATGTAGACACAGTGCTGGTGTCTCCCCCATACAATCATGTGGACACAGTACTGGTGCCTCCCCCATACAATCATGTGGACACAGTACTGGTGTCTCCCCCATACAGTCATGTAGACACAGTGCTGGTGTCTCCCCCATACAGACATGTAGACACAGTGCTGGTGTCTCCCCCATACAGTCATGTAGACACAGTGCTGGTGTCTCCCCCATACAGACATGTAGACACAGTGTTGGTGTCTCCCCCATACAGTCATGTAGACACAGTGCTGGTGTCTCCCCCATACAGTCATGTAGACACAGTGCTGGTGTCTCCCCCATACAGTCATGTGGACACAGTGCTGGTGTCTCCCCCATACAATCATGTAGACACAGTGTTGGTGTCTCCCCCATACAGTCATGTAGACACAGTGCTGGTGCCTCCCCCATACAGTCATGTAGACACAGTGCTGGTGTCTCCCCCATACAATCATGTGGACACAGTGCTGGTGTCTCCCCCATACAATCATGTAGACACAGTGTTGGTGTCTCCCCCATACAGTCATATAGACAGTGTTGGTGTCTCCCCCATACAGTCATGTAGAGACAGTACTGGTGTCTCCCCCATACAGTCATGTAGACACTGTGCTGGTGTCTCCCCCATACAGACATGTAGACACTGCCTGTGTCTCCCCCATACAGTCACGTAGACACAGTGCTGGTGTCTCCCCCATACAGTCATGTAGACACTGCCTGTGTCTCCCCCATACAGTCATGTAGACACAGTACTGGTGTCTCCCCCATACAGTCATGTGGACACTGTGCTGGTTTCTCCCCCATACAGTCATGTAGACACAGTGCTGGTGTCTCCCCCATACAGTCATGTGGATACAGTGCTGGTGTCTCCCCCATACAGTCATGTAGACATAGTACTGGTGTCTCCCCCATACAGTCATGTGGACACTGTGCTGGTGTCTCCCCCATACAGTCATGTGGACACAGTGCTGGTGTCTCCCCCATACAGTCATGTAGACACAGTACTGGTGTCTCCCCCATACAGTCATGTTTACACTGTGCTGGTGTCTCCCCCATACAGTCATGTGGACACAGTGCTGGTGTCTCCCTCCCCCATACAGTCATGTGGACACAGTGCTGGTGTCTCCCTCCCCCATATAGTCATGTGGACACAGTGCTGGTGTCTCCCTCCCCCATACAGTCATGTAGACACAGTGCTAGTGTCTCCCCCATACAGTCATGTGGACACAGTGCTGGTGTCTCCCCCATACAGTCATGTGGACACTGCTACTGTAACTCCCTCACAGATGGTCTCAGTGGATGCAACAATAATTTTTTTCTCCCTCTCATTGCTTTATTAAAACCATAGCATTTTGTTCTTCTTCTTGTTTTGTTTCTCCAGATCTGTCATCCAGGACCAGTTGTGAACTTTATTTATGTGATATAATAAATCCTTGTTGGAGAGTAGAACATTGTTACATGTTATATAAACTTTTTTTTTTTTTACATCTGACTATGAATTCTGGATAATGTGTAAACATGCTGAAAAACATTTCTTGAGATATCAGAGTGTGATTTTACAGAAGATTGTTTGCACAGCTGAAGTGAGTATCTGTGTTTGGAAAGAGGATTAAGTGCTAAGTCATCACACATAATTGGATACACAAGACAACATAAAATGTGTACCCTCTATCTCCACTTGTTCCCCTCTCAGCTGTGGTTGCTAATCAGTACATGGCACTTTGTTTTCATCGCTGTTTTGGTGGCCTGATGAGTTCCACATTCATTAATAGTTTAAAGTTTTGTTGTGTGATGATCTCTTCTGCCAGCTGTGAAGTTTTGTTTTGAAATATTATTTGTTTGTTTGTTTGTTATATTCTGGAATATTTCATGCAGGTTGCAGAACTGGAGACAGCAAGGCGGGCCCAAGATAAAACTGACCTGGAGGCACTCCTAGATGTGGCCAGGCAAGACAAAGACAGGACAGACCAAAAACTGGCAGATCTAGTAGAGTCTCTGGCTTTTTCTCAATGTGAGCTTGCAAGACTCAAGGAAAGCCTTACTGGCAAGGACCAAGAACTTGCAGGTTACACAGCTTTCTGTCATCTGAAAGTTTTTTGTTTTTTTAATGTGGTTGTGAAGATATGAAAGGAGACTACCTTGATGTTGTTGTTTGTCCATCACGGTCAGGACCACTCTTTCTTTCATTCATCATGGAACTGGTTGATTGTCTGTAAATCTGAGGGTGACTTATAAGCCTGATATAGGTCCGGAAGGATCTAAGTTATTGCGGGGTAGGGAACGGTGTCTGTAGGTAAAGGGTCTCTTATACAGGTATTTCTAGCCTGCCTTCGCTGTTCAGCTGCACTTTTTCAGGGTTTATATTGAAAGCTTTAAGTGATACCTGTAGCATGTTTTTGAAGAAATATTTGTTCTAGCCACCTTGGACACAGTGCTACTGTGTCTCCCTCACACACAGTCTCACATGAACACAGTGCTACTGTGTCTCCCTCACACACAGTCTCACATGAACACAGTGCTACTGTGTCTCCCTCACACACAGTCTCACATGAACACAGTGCTACTGTGTCTCCCTCACACACAGTCTCACATGAACACAGTGCTACTGTGTTTCCCTCACACACAGTCTCACATGAACACAGTGCTACTGTGTCTCCCTCACACACAGTCTCACATGAACACAGTGCTACTGTGTCTCCCTCACACACAGTCTCACATGAACACAGTGCTACTGTGTCTCCCTCACACACAGTCTCACATGAACACAGTGCTACTGTGTCTCCCTCACACACAGTCTCACATGAACACAGTGCTACTGTGTCTCCCTCACACAGTCTTACAGGGACACAGTGCTACTGTGTCTCCCTCACACAGTCTTACAGGGACACAGTGCTACTGTGACTCCCTCACACAGTCTTACAGGGACACAGTGCTACTGTGACTCCCTCAAACACAGTCTTGGGTGGACACAGTGCTACTGTGACTCCCTCACACACAGTCTTGGGTGGACACAGTGCTACTGTGACTCCCTCACACACAGTCTTACAGGGACACAGTGCTACTTTAACTCCCTCACACACAGTCTTGGGTGGACAAAGTGCTACTGTGTCTCCCTCACACAGTCTCACAGGGACACAGTGCTACTGTAACTCCCTCACACACAGTCTTGGGTGGGCACAGTGCTACTGTGACTCCCTCACACTGTCTTACAGGGACACAGTGCTACTGTGACTCACTCACACACAGTCTTAAAGGGACACAGTGCTACTGTGACTCTCTCACACACAGTCTTACAGGGACACAGTGCTACTGTGACTCACTCTCACAGTCTTACAGGGACACAGTGCTACTGTGACTCCCTCACACAGTCTTGGGTGGACACAGTGCTACTGTAACTTCCTCACACAGTCTTACATGGACACAGTGCTACTGTGACTCCCTCACACTGTCTCACATGGACACGGTGCTACTGTGACTCCCTCACACACAGTCTCACATGGACACAGTGCTACTGTGACTCTCTTACACACAGTCTCACATGGACACAGTGCTACTGTGACTCCCTCACACAGTCTTGGGTGGACACAGTGCTACTGTAACTCCCTCACACACACAGTCTGCTTGTATGTTACCAGAAAAGAATACTTTTGTGAGCAAGACATAACAGCAAGGGAAAATGGTGGAGAGAAAATGGTTGAACAAAAAAAAAGAAGATATAGGGAGAAGAAAAGATGAAAATGAACATGTGATAATGGGTTCCTTTGTTTTGTGTGGAGTGTAGTATGTCTGTACTCAGACAATCAGGTAATAGTTGGTGAAGTTATAATACTGGTATAGTAGTGCAGTTACAACAACAAACACAGTACAGTGCTATAAGCAGACTTAAACTATCTAACAGTGTAATTAACACACACACAAAATTACTAATAACATTTATTGTGAAACATTTTAAAGCTCCGTGTTGCTCATCACATGTGCAGTAATGACACCTGAACATACGCCATGATATACACAGTATTTTGACCTGCCAGAAACCAAAGTTACCTCACATAGTAGCCTATCTTTGATTCCAGCAGTGATTTGTTTACGGATGAATGCAGAAACAAAAGACGGTATAACTAGCACACCAAGCACATACTAGGTCTGAAAAGTCTTAGCTACTGACAGTTTTTATGAAATCAGCGCGCTATTTCAGATCATGCAGATAAACAACAAGCACAGACAAATGCAGATATACTTCACAGAGCACTTCAGGACAGGTGAATACAATTTATATCAACTTCATTAACCTGTTTTTTTTTTCTTTTCTTTTCTCTGGTTTCTTGTAGCTGTCAGCAGTAGCGCCAAGACGCAGATTGCTGACCTGCAGTTCAAGTTGGAGGTTGCTGAAAGTGACAAACAGAATGCCGAGAGGGAGGTGAACCTGCTGAGGGAACATATTGACCAGCTCGCTGCAGACTGTGACAGGTGAGGTAGGGAGTGACAGGTGAGGTAACGAGTGACAGGTGAGGTAGGGAGTGACAGGTGAGGTAGGGAGTGACAGGTGAGGTAGGGAGTGACAGGTGAGGTAGGGAGTGACGGTTGCTGTAGGGAGTGACAGGTGCGGTAGGGAATGACAGGGGAGGCAGGGAGTGACGGGTGCAGTAGTGAGTGATGGGTGCGGTAGGGAGTGACAGGTGCGGTAGGGAATGACAGGGGAGGTAGGGAGTGACAGGGGAGGTAGGGAGTGACAGGTGAGGTAAGGAGTGACAGGTGAGGTAAGGAGTGACAGGTGAGGTAGGGAATGACAGGGGAGGTAGGGAATGACAGGGGAGGTAGGGAGTGACAGGGGAGGTAGGGAGTGACAGGGGAGGCAGGGAGTGATGGGTGCAGTAGTGAGTGACGGGTGCTGTAGGGAGTGACGGGTGCTGTAGGGAGTGACAGGTGCAGTAGGGAGGGGTAGGGAGTGACAGGTGCAGTAGGGAGTGACAGGTGCAGTAGGGAGTGACGGGTGCATTAGGGAGGGACAGCTGCGGTAGGGAGTGACAGGTGCGCTAGGGAGGGGTCGGGAGTGACAGGTGAGGTAGGGTGTGACAGGTGCAGTAGGGAGTAACAGGCGCGGTGAGTGACAGACATGGTAGGGAATGACAAGTCAGATGGACAGAAAAGGGAAGTATGGGAGTGATAGGTGCAAAATGAAGGTGCAGGTGAACCATAAAAATGTGAGAGTATCTGAGTGACAGAAGAGTTAGAAAAGTGGTTTCCTAAGTTCTCTAATCTTGTAGCAACAATTTTCTAAACTCTAATCTTGTAGCAACAATTTTCTAAACTCTGATTTTGTAGCAACAATTTTCTGTATTATCTGATCTTGTTTTATCATAGTTTTCTCTTAGTTATGTTATCTTCACAGCACTTCAGACACTGTATTGTCTAATCTTGTAGTAACATAGTTTTTTTTGGGTTCTTTATTCTTGTAGTAACATGGTTTTCTGGGTTCTTTATTCTTGTAGTAACATGGTTTTCTGGGTTCTTTATTCTTGTAGTAACATGGTTTTCTGGGTTCTTTATTCTTGTAGTAACATGGTTTTCTGGGTTCTTTATTCTTGTAGTAACATGGTTTTCTGGGTTCTTTATTCTTGTAGTAACATGGTTTTCTGGGTTCTTTATTCTTGTAGTAACATGGTTTTCTGTGTTGTGTAACTTGCAGTCACCTTGAAGCCAAACAGAATTTGACCTCTACACTTCAGGAGGTTCAGTCTGAGCTGAAGAACATCAAACAGCAGAAACAGATGATGGAAGCAGAATTGCATGAGGTACTGCTTTCACATGTTCACTTTCTAAAATTGCTTTGATCTTTAAAGATCTGTTAAACATTTCTGTAGTGTTATTCAAAGCAGCTGATACTTACAATGTAAAAATGTGGGCTCCAAAACCCATGTGAGGGAGGGGAAGAAAGCCTAGACGTACTACTGCTCTACAACAAGCATACAGAACCCATGTGAGGGAGGGGAGGAAAGCATAGACGTACTACTGCTCCACAACAAGCATACAGAACCCATGTGAGGGAGGGGAAGAAAGCATAGACGTACTACTGCTCCACAACAAGCATACAGAACCCATGTGAGGGAGGGGAGGAAAGCCTAGACGTACTATTGCTCCACAACAAGCATACAGAACCCATGTGAGGGAGGGGAGGAAAGCCTAGACATACTACTGCTCCACAACAAGCATACAGAACTCATGTGAGGGAGGGGAGGAAAGCCTAGACGTACTATTGCTCCACAACAAGCATACATAACCCATGTGAGGGAGGGGAGGAAAGCCTAGACATACTACTGCTCCACAACAAGCAGGTTGTAACAGTTGACTATTTAGGAGTTTTGATAATAGGCACTGAAATGGGAACAGAGGAATTGAGAAGATGAGTATATCTCAGAGAAACCCCAAGGTGAAGGTTGAGAGAAGCTAAAGATGCTGGACTGGGTTCCATCCATAATATCGAAGTATGTTCACAGATTAGAACCAAATAGAGGAATAGACTATGAATCCTATGTGATATGTAATGGCACAGCAGGGCAGTGAGTGAATGAATGAAAGAGAGGTGCAGATATTGCAACCTAACTATAAGTCGCACAACATGCCAGTTATCTTTTTAAGAACGAACATAGAAGAAGAAGAAGTTACGTTTAGTTAACAGTTTTCATGTAAAGGAGTAAAAATATTAAGACAGTGGGACAGAAGAGTTTCCAGTAACTGTTTGGTTAAGGTAACACTTGCCTGAGACAGGGGAATCCAAACACTTGCCTGGGACAGGGAAAGCCAAACACTTGGGACAGGGAAATCCAAACACTTGCCTGGGACAGGGGAATCCAAACACTTGCCTGGGACAGGGAAATCCAAACACTTGGGACAGGGGAATCCAAACACTTGCCTGGGACAGGGGAATCCAAACACTTGCCTGAGACAGGGGAATCCAAACACTTGCCTGGGACAGGGGAATCCAAACACTTGCCTGAGACAGGGGAATCCAAACACTTGCCTGGGACAGGGAAAGCCAAACACTTGGGACAGGGGAATCCAAACACTTGCCTGGGACAGGGGAATCCAAACACTTGCCTGAGACAGGGGAATCCAAACACTTGCCTGGGACAGGGAACGCCAAACACTTGCCTGGGACAGGGAAAGCCAAACACTTGCCTGGGACAGGGAAAGCCAAACACTTGGGACAGGGGAATCCAAACACTTGCCTGGGACAGGGAAAGCCAAACACTTGGGTCAGGGGAATCCAAACTCTTGCCTGGGACAGGGGAATCCAAACACTTGCCTGGGACAGAGGAAGCCAAACACTTGGGACAGGGAAAGCCAAACACTTGCCTGGGACAGAGGAAGCCAAACACTTGCCTAGGGGCAGAGGGAGCCAAACACTTGCCTGGGACAGAGGAAGCCAATCACTTGGGACAGAGGAAGCCAAACACTTGCCTGGGACAGGGGAAGCCAAACACTTGCCTGGGACAGAGGGAGCCAAACACTTGCCTGGGACAGAGGAAGCCAAGCACTTGCCTGGGACAGGGGAAGCCAAACACTTGCCTGAGACAGGCAAAGCCAAACACTTTCCTGAGACAGGCAAAGCCAAACACTTTCCTGGGACAGGGGAAGCCAAACACTTTGGACAGGGGAATCCAAACACTTGCCTGGGACAGAGGAAGTCAAACACTTGCCTGGGACAGGGGAAGCCAAACACATGCTTGGGACAGGGAAAGCCAAACACTTGGGACAGGGGAAGTGAAACACTTTCCTGGGACAGGGAAAGCTAAACACCTGGGACAGCCAATGTAATGACCATGTAATGAAGTCAGGTAGGTGGTGTTTCTCTTCCAGTGTTTAGGATCAACACACCTCAGGGACTTTCTGTTTATGTGAAAAAACTTTCTCCAGCATGTCCGTGATAATAAAAAAGAAAAGAAACGATTTACCTTTTTTTTTCCACTGATTAGTTATTTGTATTTGCACTTTAGTTTGTTGCATTCTTTTTTGTCTTGACATTAGCTGAACATGCCCTAACATCAGCTGAACATGCCCTAACATCAGCTGAACATATCCCAACATCAGCTGAACATGCCCTAACATCAGCTGAACATACCCTAACATCAGCTGAACATATCCCAACATTAGCTGAACATACCCTAACATCAGCTGAACGTACCCTAACATCAGCTGAACATATCCTAACATCAGCTGAACATACCCTAACATCAGCTGAACATGCCCTAACATCAGCTGAGCATGCCCTAACATCAGCTGAACATATCCCAACATTAGCTGAAAATGCCCTAACATCAGCTAAACATGCCCTAACATCAGCTGAACATGCCCTAACATCAGCTGAACATATCCTAACATCAGCTGAACATGCCCTAACATCAGCTGAACATATCCTAACATCAGCTGAACATGCCCTAACATCAGCTGAACATGCCCTAACATCAGCTGAACATGCCCTAACATCAGCTGAACATGCCCTGACATCAGCTGAACATGCCCTAACATCAGCTGAACATATCCCAACATCAGCTGAACATACCCTAACATCAGCTGAACATGCCCTAACATCAGCTGAACATACCCTAACATCAGCTGAACATACCCTAACATCAGCTGAACATGCCCTAACATCAGCTGAACATGCCCTGACATCTACTGAGCATGCCTTAACATTAGCTGAAGTTGCCGTAACATCAGCTGAACATACCCTAACATCAGCTAAAATGCCCTAACATCAGATGAACATGCCCTAACATCAGGTGAACATGCCCTGACATCAACTGAACATGCCCTGACATCAGCTGAACATGCTTTAACATCAGCTGAACATGCTTTAACATCAGCTGAACATGCCCTAACATCAGCTGAACATGCCCTAACAGCTGAATATGCCCTAACATCAGCTGAACATGCCCTAACAGCTGAATATGCCCTAACATCAGCTGAACATGCCCTAACATCAGCTGAACATGCCCTAACAGCTGAACATGCCCTAACATCAGCTGAACATGCCCTAACATCAGCTGAACAAGCCCTAACATCAGCTGAACATGCCCTAACATCAAATAAACATGCCCTAACATCAGCTGAACATACCCTAACGGCTGAACATACCCTAACATCAAATAAACATTCCCTAACATCAGCTGAACATGCCCTAACATCAGCTGAACATGCCCTAACAGCTGAACTTGCCCTAACATCAGCTGAACATACCCTAACATCAGCTGAACATGCCCTAACATCAGCTGAACATGCCCTAACATCAGCTGAACATGCCCTAACATCAGCTGAACATGCCCTAACAGCTGAACTTGCCCTAACATCAGCTGAACATACCCTAACAGCTGAACATACCCTAACATCAAATAAACATGCCCTAACATCAGCTGAACATGCCCTAACATCAGCTGAACATGCCCTAACATCAGCTGAACATGCACTAACATCAGCTGAACATGCCCTAACATCAGCTGAACATGCCCTAACATCAGCTGAACAAGCCCTAACATCAGCTGAATATGCCCTAACATCAAATAAACATGCCCTAACATCAAATAAACATGCCCTAACATCAGCTGAACATGCCCTAACATCAAATAAACATGCCCTAACATCAGCTGAACATGCCCTAACATCAGCTGAACATGCCCAAACATCAGATAAACATGCCTTAACATTAGCTGAAGTTGCCCTAACATCAGCTGAACATACCCTAACATCAGCTGAAATGCCCCAACATCAGGTGAACATGCCCTAACATCAGCTGAACATATCCCAACATCAGCTGAACATACCCTAACATCAGCTGAACATGCCCTAACATCAGCTGAACATACCCTAACATCAGCCGAACATACCCTAACATCAGCTGAAATGCCCTAACATCAGGTGAACATGCCCTAACATCAGCTGAACATACCCTAACATCAGCTGAAATGCCCTAACATCAGCTGAACATGCCCTAACATCAGCTGAACATGCCCTAACATCAGCTGAACATGCCCCAACATCAGGTGAACATGCCCCAACATCAACTGAACATGCCCTAACATCAGCTGAACATGCCCTAACATCAGCTGAACATGCCCTAACATCAGCTGAACATGCCCTAAAATCAGCTGAACATGCCCTAACATCAGCTGAATATGCCTTAACATCGCCTAAACATACCCAATGTCCTGTGAGCAGATCGAAGCTCTTGAGCTCCTGGCTGCTATTACAACAGCCATTACTGTTCACATTCTAAGCAACTGAATAATTTGGGAAAATAAATATATGTTTACTGAATTTAGTTTGTGATCATATTAACGCACGTACATTCGTTTCAGATAAGTTCTCGACACAACATGGAATCTGAAGAATGGAAGCAGTTCCAGAGAGATTTGCAGACGGCTGTGGTGATTGCAAACAATTTTAGCCAAGAAACCCAGGAGAAGATGGAGCGACTGACTGTTGAAAATGCACAAGTCCACGAACAGATGGCTGCTCTGAAAGTGGACTTTGACAAGCTGTTGCAGGAGAACAGAATTCTTAAGCAGACGTCGGAAGACTTCTCACCGAGAAAACATTCGATTTTAACTAATGCAGAGTTCAAGGGCAAGGTAAGAAAGAGTTGATTGGCTGGTGGTAACCTTCTGGAAGACAGTGTTAACCTTCTGGAAGACAGTGTTAACCTTCTGGAAGACAGTGTTAACCTGCTGGAAGACAGTGTTAACCTGCTGGAAGACAGTGTTAACCTTCTGGAAGACAGTGTTAACCTTCTGGGAGACAGTATTAACCTTCTGGAAGACAGTGTTAACCTTCTTGAAGACTGAGGGTTCCAGGGCCAATGTTAGGAGAGGTAGGGGGGAATAAAAGACCTTCTGCCACCAACTAGCATATTGTTAGGGGGAGCTTTTTAGGGCTTTGTTGAAATTTGAAATATCGGGACATAAAAGGGAGGATATCGCACCCTAGCTGTAAACTACAACATAAATTACCAACCGATCTTTTAAGGACAAACAAAGAAATGGAAGTTAAACAAGCGTTTGCTGTTGTTCATTTAGGGTTGATAATGTGATCTGACAGTTGTTGCATGTTGTCTCATGTAAGAGTTTTACCAGCAGTAGTACATTTGATGATATGGTAGTGGAAACACATTTTTTGGTGATACCATCTGATGTATGATGGCTCTGAACATTTTGTTTGTTGTTGTTGTTCTTCTTCTTCTTATTCTTCTCCTTCTCTTCTTCTTCCTCTTCTTCTTCTCCTCTTCTTCTTCTTCTTCTTTTTCATCTTCACCTCCTCCTCCTCTTCTTTTCCTTCTTCTTCTTCTTCTTTTTCATCTTTGCCTCCTCCTCCTCTTCTTTTCCTTCTCCTTCTTCTTCTTCTTCTTCTTCTTCTTCTTCTTCTTTTTCTTCTTCTTCTCCTCCTTCTCTTCTTCTTCCTTTTTTTCTTCTCCTCCTCCTCTTCTTTTCCTTCTCCTTCTTCTTCTTCTCATCCTCATCCTCCTTCTTCTTTTTCTTCACATTCACCAGCTGTAAATCAGCCTGTGTATTGCATGCACATTCATTTTACGAATCTGGCTTAATTTTGTGCAGACTTTTGGTTCTTTGCCTGTCAGGCAGGTGTACTCCAACTTTGAAGAAATCTCCCCCCCCCCCCCCCCCTCCCAATCATTGGACACATACAACAAGCTTTTGTGGAGGCAGTGAACCTTTTCTTGTTTTCCCCCCTAAGAAATACCTCTGTTTTCCCCCTAAGAAATACCTCTTGTTTTCCCCTAAGAAATACCTCTGTTTTCCCCCTAAGAAATTCCTCTGTTTGACTCTGTTGGGTTGATTGATATTATTGAGAACAGTGCCAACACATTGATAGACCTTTCAAGGAGGTCAGCAGTGGCACTGTAGGCTTTTCAACACACAAGGGACAAGATAGGCAGATTTTGTCCCAGGTTACAGCTGGCGTCATTAGCAAGGGACATTTATTCAGACAGATTGGTTAAGAAATTCCTGAATACATATTTGCAGGTCCTAACTACAATGGACAGAGAACTAGCTGCTTTAAGAGAGGGTCGGCCACATCTGGATCAGCGTAGTCAGAGCATTTCAGTCAAGTCTCTCATCCGTTCCATTGAGGAGCAAGTCAAGTCTGGCTGTTCTTCCATTGTTTCAAGTCATTCAGAGTCTCGCAGAAGTTCCACCTCTTCCGAAGCATCTCTGAAAGACCTGGCCAAACCGACATCGCCTCAGCCCACGCCAGATAGTCCGAGATCACCAACTAAAGAATTTAACCTGAGGACTTCTGGTTTTAAGACAAGGTCAATGGAGAGGTCGCCCCAACCGAGGCACATCCCGGGAAGTGGGGTCAGTGGAGGGATCACTAGCCCTGAAGGTACTGGAAAAGGATTGCAGGGGTCTAGAGTGGATGGCAGTGAGTCTGGGGGTAGTAAAACCACTCCACAGATATCATCCATTCTCAAGGACAGAAGTACGCCCAGGCGAGGCAGTGGGATCATGTAAGTACAACATCATTCTGTAATTGGTTAGAAGCCATGTCAAAAGATAACCAACTTAAAGCTAAGATGCTTTTATGAGGTGTTACTACAGCATATTGGCCTTGAATGGCTAATCTCAATGTAACTGTTGACAATATGTGTCTGACAGATATCTGTGTGGTCTGACTTCTCAATGTAACTGTTGACAATATGTGTCTGACAGATATCTGTGTGGTCTGACTTCTCAATGTAACTGTAGACAATATGTGGTCTGACAGATATCTGTGTGGTCTGACTCAATGTAACTGTTGACAATATGTGTTCTGACAGATATCTTGTGTGGTCTGACTTCTCAATGTAACTGTAGACAATATGTGTCAGATATCTGTGTGGTCTGACTTCTCAATGTAACTGTTGACAATATGTGTCTGACAGATATCTGTGTGGTCTGACTTCTCAATGTAACTGTTGACAATATGTGTCTGACAGATATCTGTGTGGTCTGACTTCTCAATGTAACTGTAGACAATATGTGACTGACAGATATCTGTGTGGTCTGACTTCTCAATGTAACTGTTGACAATATGTGTCTGACAGATATCTGTGTGGTCTGACTTCTCAATGTAACTGTTGACAATATGTGTCTGACAGATATCTGTGTGGTCTGACTTCTCAATGTAACTGTAGACAATATGTGTCTGACAGATATCTGTGTGGTCTGACTTCTCAATGTAACTGTTGACAATATGTGTCTGACAGATATCTGTGTGGTCTGACTTCTCAATGTAACTGTTGACAATATGTGTCTGACAGATATCTGTGTGGTCTGACTTCTCATGTAACTGTAGACAATATGTGTCTGACAGATATCTGTGTGGTCTAACTTCTCAATGTAACTGTTGACAATATGTGTCTGACAGATATCTGTGTGGTCTGACTTCTCAATGTAACTGTTGACAATATGTCTGACAGATATCTGTGTGGTCTGACTACTCAATGTAAGACAACTGTTGACAATACTGTGTGTCTGACAGATATCTGTTGTATGGTCTGACTATCTCAATGTCTCACTGTTTGACAATATGTGTCTGACAGATATCTGTGTGGTCTGACTTCTCAATGTAACTGTAGACAATATGTGTCTGACAGATATCTGTGTGGTCTGACTACTCAATGTAACTGTTGACAATATGTGTCTGACAGATATCTGTGTGGTCTGACTACTCAATGTAACTGTTGACAATATGTGTCTGACAGATATCTGTGTGGTCTGACTACTCAATGTAACTGTTGACAATATGTGTCTGACAGATATCTGTGTGGTCTGACTTCTCAATGTAACTGTTGACAATATGTCTGACAGATACTGTGTGGTCTAACAAGACTGAAAAAGGTTTAACTGGCACATTGTTGTTTGCTCACTGAGATAATTTATCTTGTTTAAAAGTCATCTATTTACCCTTTGAACTTGATAAATGTCATCAAGAATTATATCTATTGGTGCTTAAGTGTTGTAGGATTCTGGGAAGGCTGTCAGTTTGTTGGTGGCACTGACTTTGACCAGGGAAACATTAGACTATTACCTTTGTTGTAACCACTCTTTTGAAGTGTTGAGTCTTCATTTGACATTATGATGAAAATTCCTTAACAGGTCTATAAATTATTATTGAATGTGCTCGGGGAATGATAAAAAAGTAAAGGACCCTTTTCCACACCTTTAGGCTTATAGGGCATATAGGGCTAGCCCTTTATTTTATAGACTAATCGGCACAAGGTGGGTGATGTGGTCAGCATCACACCGGCCGTGGGGAATGATGCATTAGTATTATTTTTTTAGGGGGATGGGTGTGTATATATTGACCCTATTAGGACAAGAGTCATTGTCAGGGGTCGAGAGGCAGGTACAAGTGTCAAAGGACGTATGTACAAGGTCATCTCAGCTGCCCTCACATATATTCTCACTGCCTGGTAGCTGGCTAGGCTCTCACTGCCTGGTAGCTGCCTAGGCTCTCACTGCCTGGTAGCTGGCTAGGCTCTCACTGCCTGGTAGCTGCCTAGCCTCTCACGTCCTGGTAGCTGGCTAGGCTCTCACTGCCTGGTAGCTGGCTAGGCTCTCACTGCCTGATAGCTGGCTAGGCTCTCACGTCCTGGTAGCTGGCTAGGCTCTCACTGCCTGGTAGCTGGCTAGGCTCTCACATCCTGGTAGCTGGCTAGGCTCTCACTGCCTGGTAGCTGGCTAGGCTCTCACGTCCTGGTAGCTGGCTAGGCTCTCACTGCCTGGTAGCTGGCTAGGCTCTCACGTCCTGGTAGCTGGCTAGGCTCTCACGTCCTGGTAGCTGGCTAGGCTCTCACTGCCTGGTATCTGGCTAGGCTCTCACTGCCTGGTAGCTGCCTAGGCTCTCACGTCCTGGTAGCTGCCTAGGCTCTCACGTCCTCGTAGCTGGCTAGGCTCTCACTGCCTGGTAGCTGGCTAGGCTCTCACTGCCTGGTAGCTGCCTAGGCTCTCACGTCCTGGTAGCTGGCTAGGCTCTCACTGCCTGGTAGCTGGCTAGGCTCTCACTGCCTGGTAGCTGCCTAGGCTCTCACGTCCTGGTAGCTGCCTAGGCTCTCACTGCCTGGTAGCTGGCTAGGCTCTCACTGCCTGGTAGCTGGCTAGGCTCTCACTGCCTGGTAGCTGCCTAGGCTCTCACTGCCTGGTAGCTGCCTGTGCTCTCACTGCCTGGTAGCTGGCTAGGCTCTCACTGCCTGGTAGCTGGCTAGGCTCTCACTGCCTGGTAGCTGGCTAGGTTCTCACTGCCTGGTAGCTGCCTAGGCTCTCACGTCCTGGTAGCTGCCTGTGCTCTCACTGCCTGGTAGCTGGCCGGGCTCTCATGTCCTGGTAGCTGGCCAGGCTCTCACTGCCTGGTAGCTGCCTAGGCTCTCACTGCCTGGTAGCTGGCTAGGCTCTCACTGCCTAGTAGCTGGCTAGGCTCTCACTGCCTGGTAGCTGCCTAGGCTCTCACTGTCTGGGAGCTGCCTAGGCTCTCACTGCCTGTAGCTGCCTAGGCTCTCACTGCCTGGTAGCTGCCTAGGCTCTCACTGCCTGGTAGCTGCCTAGGCTCTCACTGCCTGGTAGCTGCCTAGGCTCTCACTGCCTGGTAGCTGGCTAGGCTCTCACTGCCTGGTAGCTGCCTAGGCTCTCACTGCCTGGTAGCTGCCTAGGCTCTCACGTCCTGGTAGCTGCCTGTGCTCTCACTGCCTGGTAGCTGCCTAGGCTCTCACTGCATGGTAGCTGCCTAGGCTCTCACTGCATGGTAGCTGCCTAGGCTCTCACTGCCTGGTAGCTGCCTAGGCTCTCACGTCCTGGTAGCTGCCTAGGCTCTCACTGCCTGGTAGCTGCCTAGGCTCTCACGTCCTGGTAGCTGCCTAGGCTCTCACTGCCTGGTAGCTGCCTAGGCTCTCACGTCCTGGTAGCTGCCTAGGCTCTCACTTTCCCGGAAATTTAAGAAAACTGAACTTGTTAAAACATGATTTTTCGGTAATTTAGGATATTTTCTGCTGTTCTAAGGGATTTCAAAGTATGAGAAAGAGAATTCTGTAAATGTCTGCAATCATTTATAGTAAACTGCAGGTGCATGATATCTTGATCCATTAAAATATTTGACTTTAAGACCATGCCAGGTTGCTGATTGTAGCAAATGTGCCTGATTGTTAAAAAAAAAAAAAGACAATATTACCAGCAAGAAATGAAAATTATGCAGAAAACATTTTTGTCAAGCATGACAGAAAGAGCACCTTGTTCAAATGTCAAATTATCAAATCGACCAATAATTTATTTCAAATATCCCTATATTTGTTTGTCCTCAGTGAAGTTGATGCATGCAAAAAGGAGACACTAGGTCGGGACCCTCTCTCTTCCCTGGCCAAGTTGATGAAGGGATCCAAGAGGAACGCTCTGCTCAAATGGTGCCAGATCAAGACTATCCCATACTCAGTAAGGGGAATTGTTCTTGTAACCCCAGCTGTGTGGTGCTAGTTGTTTCTTGCAACCCCAGCTGTGTGATGCTAGTAGTTTCTTGCAACCCCAGCTGTGTGATGCTAGTAGTTTCTTGTAACCCCAGCTGTGTCATGCTAGTAGTTTCTTGCAACCCCAGCTGTGTGATGCTAGTAGTTTCTTGTAACCCCAACTGTGTCATGCTAGTAGTTTCTTGCAACCCCAGCTGTGTGATGCTTGTAGTTTCTTGTAACCCCAGCTGTGTCATGCTAGTAGTTTCTTGCAACCCCAGCTGTGTCATGCTAGTAGTTTCTTGTAACCCCAGCTGTGTGATGCTAGTAGTTTCTTGCAACCCCAGCTGTGTGATGCTAGTAGTTTCTTGTAACCCCAGCTGTGTCATGCTAGTAGTTTCTTGCAACCCCAGCTGTGTGATGCTAGTAGTTTCTTGTAACCCCAGCTGTGTCATGCTAGTAGTTTCTTGCAACCCCAGCTGTGTGATGCTAGTAGTTTCTTGCAACCCCAGCTGTGTGATGCTAGTAGTTTCTTGTAACCCCAACTGTGTCATGCTAGTAGTTTCTTGCAACCCCAGCTGTGTGATGCTTGTAGTTTCTTGTAACCCCAGCTGTGTCATGCTAGTAGTTTCTTGCAACCCAGCTGTGTGGTGCTAGTTGTTATGTTATTCCACAGCCTTCTGTCTTTCTTATAGCCCAGACTATGTAATGCTAATTGACATTTTTATGCTTGACAGTACTTCTTTAGCTTGACAGTACTGCTTTATCTTGATAGTACTACTTTAGCTTAACAGTACTGCTTTATCTTGATAGTACTGCTTTATCTTGACAGTACTGCTTTAGCTTGACAGTACTGCTTTATCTTGATAGTACTGCTTTAGCTTGACAGTACTGCTTTAGCTTGACAGTACTGCTTTATCTTGATAGTAATGCTTTAGCTTGACAGTACTGCTTTAGCTTGACAGTACTGCTTTATCTTGACAGTACTGCTTTAGCTTGACAGTACTTCTTTAACTTGACAGTATTGCTTTATCTTGATAGTACTGCTTTAGCTTGATAGTACTGCTTTAGCTTGACAGTACTGCTTTAGCTTGACAGTACTGCTTTATCTTGACAGTACTGCTTTAGCTTGACAGTACTGCTTTAGCTTGACAGTACTGCTTTATCTTGATAGTACTGCTTTATCTTGACAGTACTGCTTTATCTTGACAGTACTGCTTTAGCTTGACAGTACTGCTTTAGCTTGACAGTACTGCTTTAGCTTGGCAGTACTGCTTTAGCGAACATAAAATTGCCTCGTGAAATCACAGACAACCAACAAATGCTGGGGTTTGTTCTGCAAAGACCTGTAAAGAACATGCCCCTAACTTTACAATACCTTTATGTTCACAGTGTACCTTATAGCAGGACATTAATGTTCACAGTGTACCTTATAGCAGGACATTAATGTTCACAGTGTACCTTATAGCAGAACATTAATGTTCACAGTGTACCTTATAGCAGGACATTAATGTTCACAGTGTACCTTATAGCAGAACATTAATGTTCACAGTGTACCTTATAGCAGAACATTAATGTTCACAGTGTACCTTATAGCAGAACATTAATGTTCACAGTGTACCTTATAGCAGAACATTAATGTTCACAGTGTACTTTATAGCAGAACATTAATGTTCACAGTATATTTTCAGCACTATATACAAATATTCTTATTCTTATTTGCACCCCCCCCCCCCTTTCCCCCAAACAAAACTGCCAATAACTGCCTTTATTACCACTTGTGTGGTGTATGCGGGGGGGTATTTAAGTTTGAGGATTTAAGGCCGCATGGCTAGTGCTGTCGCCATGACTGTGCAGGTGAAGATTTGATTTTGCCTCCGACAGAAAAAATCCCCAGCCTTACCCAGGATTCAAACCCTGGTCTCCTGCTGGAGAGCCCAGTGTTCCAACCACTCAGTCCTGGTTGTTTGTCCACTTCTCGACTTTAGTCTTGTTGCAGAACTTGAGTTTTGCATTTACATCCATTTTACAGACCTCGCTTATTTGTATGCAGACTGTTGGTTCCTTGCCTCCCTGGTATTTACACTCCAACTTCATAGGATGTCTCCCCCTCCCCCCCAGTCGACTCTTACAACTACGGCAGAAGTGGGTCTATTTTCGTTGGACCCACAAGGGGGACCCAGTACCCACATGTAGAGTACATGTATTGAGTACAGCAGCTTGTTCAGCATTCTTTGATTCCAAACATGTTTGTCTTGGAGTTGACAAAGCTCGTCTAACAAGAGATCCATCTGCCGGGGCAACACATGCTGTCTACAGTAGTGTCCAGGCTTTATGTTATGGAGAGTCCTCAGTTGGTGCTGCCATAGGCTGTGTTTCCTACGCCTTCCTGTAACATAATAGAACATTGGTCTAGAAAGGTAGAAAAGGGGCAGCACTACACTTTACAGTAGACCCATCCTTCTGATAGGGAACAGTCTCTCTGGTGTGCATAGACATGTAGCATGCTTAGGGAACAGATCCAGGGGAAGGAGGTCAAGCGCGAATTTCTGAAAGCTGTCCATGCATTCAGTAGATAAATGTATCTTGCTTTTGTGTTTACAGTTTTTATTATAAGTGATCTAATGCTACAAGTAGTTGTTTGTGTGATCCTCTGCGTTGGCTTTTAAACATATTGCTTTATAAAACAATTTTTTTTTTATGGAGTTAACTTGGTTGCTCATCAGATGGTTGTTTGGGTCTGACCTGATTGCAGTGAAGTTGAAGCCTTGATTAAGACTAAGACTCACCAGATTTGATCTGTGAAGATCAGTCTTTCCCTGCTCAGCAACTAGTCAGCTGCCAAGGCTGTGAAGAAGATCAGTCTTTCCCTGCTCAGCAACTAGTCAGCTGCCAAAGCTGTGAAGAAGATCAGTCTTTCCCTGCTCAGCAACTAGTCACCTGCCAAGGCTGTGAAGAAGATCAGTCTTTCCCTGCTCAGCAACTAGTCACCTGCCAAGGCTGTGAAGAAGATCAGTCTTTCCCTGCTCAGCAACTAGTCACCTGCCAAGGCTGTGAAGAAGATCAGTCTTTCCCTGCTCAGCAACTAGTCACCTGCCAAGGCTGTGAAGAAGATCAGTCTTTCCCTGCTCAGCAACTAGTCAGCTGCCAAGGCTGTGAAGAAGATCAGTCTTTCCCTGCTCAGCAACTAGTCAGCTGCCAAGGCTGTGAAGAAGATCAGTCTTTCCCTGCTCAGCAACTAGTCAGCTGCCAAGGCTGTGAACCAGGGGCTGAGCTCAAATTCTCAGGCACAGTCTTCAGAGCAAAAGGCAGATCATTAAACCAACATTGCTGTGGGGACTCCTACAGGCAGATCATTAAACCAACATTGTTGTGGGGACTCCTGAGACAGGTCATTAAACCAACATTGCTGTGGGGACTCCTGAGGCAGATCATTAAACCAACATTGTTGTGGGGACTCCTGAGGCAGATCATTAAACCAACATTGTTGTGGGGACTCCTGAGGCAGATCATTAAAAACCAACATTGCTGTGGGGACTCCTACAGGCAGATCATTAAACCATTATTGTTGTGGGGACTCCTAGAGGCAGATCATTAAACCAACATTGTTGTGGGGACTCCTACAGGCAGATCATTAAACCAACATTGTTGTGGGGACTCCTACAGGCTGATCATTAAACCAATTTGCTTGGAGACTCCTGAGGCATTGCATGATGCTACTGTGCAGTTTTCTAGAGCTAATTGTATGTTTAAAGTAGCCACACAGAATTTTGTGTTTAAAGTAGCCACACAGAATTGTATGTTTAGAGTAGCCACACAGAATTGTATGTTTAGAGTAGCCACACAGAATTGTGTGTTTAGAGTAGCCACACAGAATTTTGTGTTTAAAGTAGCCACACAGAATTGTGTATTTAGAGTAGCCACACAGAATTGTATGTTTAAAGTAGCCACACAGAACTGTGTGTTTAAAGTAGCTACACAGAATTGTGCATTTAAAGTAGCCACACATAATTGTTTGTTTAAAGTACTATTAAAATAAATATGTGTATTTAAAGTAAAAACGTAAGTGTAGCAGTGCTGAATGTGTGTATTTAAAGTAGTGATAAATATTTGTGTTTGAAGCTGTGATAGGACTGAAAGTACGGATGCTTGTTTGTTTAAAGTAGACATTAATGTGCCTAAAGTAGTGATAAATATTTGTGTTTGAAGCTGTGATAGGACTGAAAGTACTGATGCTTGTTTGTTTAAAGTAGACATTAATGTGCCTAAAGTAGTGATAAATATTTGTGTTTGAAGCTGTGATAGGACTGAAAGTACGGATGCTTGTATGTTTAAAGTAGACTTTAATGTGCCTAAAGTAGTGATAAATATTTGTGTTTGAAGCTGTGATAGGACTGAAAGTACTGATGCTTGTTTGTTTAAAGTAGACTTTAATGTGCCTAAAGTAGTGATAAATATTTGTGTTTGAAGCTGTGATAGGACTGAAAGTACGGATGCTTGTTTGTTTAAAGTAGTGATAAATATTTGTGTTTGAAGCTGTGATAGGACTGAAAGTACGGATGCTTGTTTGTTTAAAGTAGACTTTAATGTGCCTAAAGTAGTGATAAATATTTGTGTTTGAAGCTGTGATAGGACTGAAAGTACGGATGCTTGTTTGTTTAAAGTAGACATTAATGTGCCTAAAGTAGTGATAAATATTTGTGTTTGAAGCTGTGATAGGACTGAAAGTACGGATGCTTGTTTGTTTAAAGTAGACATTAATGTGCCTAAAGTAGTGATAAATATTTGTGTTTGAAGCTGTGATAGGACTGAAAGTACGGATGCTTGTTTGTTTAAAGTAGACATTAATGTGCCTAAAGTAGTAATAAATATTTGTGTTTGAAGCTGTGATAGGACTGAAAGTACGGATGCTTGTTTGTTTAATGTAGACATTTATGTGCATAAAGTAGTGATAAATGCTTGTGTTTACAGAAGTAAAAAATATGTGTTTCAAATAGTGATAGAACTGTGTTTAAAGTAGTTATAAATGTATGTGTGTTTAAAGAAGTGATAAATGTGTGTGTTTAAATTAGTGATAGAATTGTGTATTTAAAATGAGGATAGAGATATATGTGTGTAGACCAGATAGGATTGT
Source organism: Candidula unifasciata (assembly GCA_905116865.2). Lineage (NCBI taxonomy): Eukaryota > Metazoa > Mollusca > Gastropoda > Stylommatophora > Geomitridae > Candidula > Candidula unifasciata. The sequence goes on along the minus strand of CAJHNH020003139.1, from coordinate 330,986 downwards.
GAGTGTAAAGTGGTGATAGCATCGTGCAGGTAAAGTAGTGATATAGTTATATGTTTAAAGAAGGATAGAATCATGTGTGTACAGTCATGATATAATTGTGAGTATAAAGTAGTGATATAGCTATATATTTAAAGAAGGGATAGAGTCATGTATGTACAGTCGTGATAGAATTCTGAGTATAAAGTAGTGATAGTTATATGTTTAAAGAAGGGATAGAATCATGTGTGTACAATTGTAATAGAATTGTGAGTATAAAGTAGTGATATAGTTATATGTTTAAAGAAGGGATAGAATCATGTATATACAGTCGTAATAGAATTGTGAATATAAAGTAGTGATATAGTTATATGTTTAAAGAAGGGATAAAGTCATGTGTGTTCAGTCGTGATAGAATTGTGAGTATAAAGTAGTGATAGAATCGTGCAAGTAAAGTAGCAGTTTTATTATGCGTTTAAAGTAGAGAAAGAATTGTGTGTGTAAAGTAGTTTGGGAACCATGAGTCTAAATTATAAGGTTGTATGCATACACCAGTGTTCGAATTGTGTGCATAAGTAATGGTAGATTACTATGTTATAACTGAGTGATTTAATTGTATATTTAACATTGTGAAAGAATTGTCTTGTGTCGTTTCTAGAATGTGGACATCACCAACTTCAGCAGCAGCTGGATTGATGGGCTGGGCTTCTGTGCCTTGTTGCACAGTTATGTCCCAGAGAGGATTCCTTACTCGGAGCTCACCTCGGAGGATAAGGTAAACAATCTTCTAGATGATTGTCAACATTTCACTCAGCTTTGAGAAAATGTCCTGGGAGGTAAAGGCAGCTTGCGTGATGTTGATGTTGGTGCTCATTGGTTACCAAAAAATATGGGTCTGAAAGCACTGGCCCAAAGCACCAGTGAAACATTTTCTTTACATTTAAATATTGAGGGTCAATTGTTGCTTCCTGTGGAAGAATGTTTTAACCACATTCCCATATTTTGTGCAAAAGCAGATTAGGTAAAATTCATCACTTTTGATACATCAAAGAATACTTTTGTCTACAATACAAATCTGAAGAAAAAATGGGGGGAAAAGTGTTTATTTCATGGCCAGCATGCCATTAGTATTAGACATGGAGCCTTTCAGTGTCTAATGATTAGAAAATCATAACATAGATGACATGTCTTATGAGAGTTGGTTGAGTAACAAGAAGCGATTAAAAAAAATTTCAAATTAAAGATTGCGACTGGATTCACTGAAGAACAGCAAATAAATTGGTTTGGCCATCTGATAGATAGTGCCTGTTGAAGATTTATAATAAGCACAGAGTCAGGGGAAGCCTATAAGAACAATATCAAGAATGATCTTAGAGATCAAATAAAAAGTCAGTCAGAAAGAACACAAAGAAAATGTCCCCTCCCATCCTTTTATATCTACCTGGGACCACTAGAAGAGACGACAATAAAGACATTTTTTGTTTTAAACACACACAAAAAACGAACATAATAAAAAACAAGTGATATAATGTATGGGTTGTGCAAGCACACAATCACAAAGCACAAATTAAATGCTGTGACAAAAGACCTTTTGAGATGGTTAACAAAACATGACAGTGTAATAGAAACGGTGTCCTGTACTCTTGTATTTGTTTGGTTCACAGAGAATATCACATCTGTCCTGTACTCTTGTATTTGTTTGCTACTATCCATGATGAAATGCATTTCTAATGTCAGACTGTTAGTGTTAGCACTTTGGATGGCTACAGTATGCTTTTAATGCGTGTGTATGCAAGCGCATATGCTGAGACAGCAGTCTGTCAATCTTTCCACAAGGAACTGTGATAAACATTTTGTCACCATTTCGTTGGCACAGGAGCGGAGCAACTATGCGGTGACCCGTTTGCTATGAAGCTGAAACTAAGATTACCAGATTTGTTTGCTTCACAGAGAATATCACGGTGTCCTCTCCTCTTTTATTTGTTTATTCACAAAGAATATTCGTGGTGTCTGTAATCTTGTATTTGTTTGGTTCATAGAGAAAGAACCTGACCATTGCCTTCAGTGCTGCAGAGAGTATCGGAATCAAAGCAACACTGGTGAGTACGTGCTAGAGTACTCATAAAAGAGTAAACTTGTGGGAATCAAAGCAACACTGGTGAGTACGTGCTAGAGTACTCATAAAAGAGTAAACTTGTGGGAATCAAAGCAACACTGGTGAGTACGTGCTAGAGTACACATATAAGGTAAACTTGTAGGAATCAAAACAACACTGGTGAGTACGTGCTAGAGTACACATATAAGGTAAACTTGTAGGAATCAAAGCAACACTGGTGAGTACGTGCTAGAGTACACATATAAGGTAAACTTGTAGGAATCAAAGCAACACTGGTGAGTACGTGCTAGAGTACACATATAAGGTAAACTTGTAGGAATCAAAACAACACTGGTGAGTACGTGCTAGAGTACACATATAAGGTAAACTTGTAGGAATCAAAGCAACACTGGTGAGTGCGTGCTAGAGTACACATATAAGGTAAACTTGTAGGAATCAAAGCAACACTGGTGAGTACATGCTAGAGTACACATAAAAGATAAACTTGTGGGAATCAAAGCAACACTGGTGAGTACGTGCTAGAGTACACATAAAAGATAAACTTGTGGGAATTAAAGCAACACTGGTGAGTGCGTGCTAGAGTACTTATAAAAGATAAACTTGTAAGAATCAAAGCAACACTGATGAGTACGTGCTAGAGTACTCATAAAAGATAAACTTGTAGGAATCAAAGCAACACTGATGAGTACGTGCTAGAGTACTCATAAAAGGTAAACTTGTAGGAATCAAAGCAACACTGGTGAGTACGTGCTAGAGTACACATAAAAGATAAACTTGTGGGAATCAAAGCAACACTGGTGAGTGCGTGCTAGAGTACTTATAAAAGATAAACTTGTAGGAATCAAAGCAACACTGATGAGTACGTGCTAGAGTACTCATAAAAGATAAACTTGTGGAAATCAAAGCAACACTGATGAGTACGTGCTAGAGTACTTATAAAAGATAAACTTGTAGGAATCAAAGCAACACTGATGAGTACGTGCTAGTGTACATATAAAAGGTAAACTTTTAGGAATTAAAGCAACACCGACGAGTGCTTGCTAGAGTACACATAAAAGTTAAACTTGTAGGAATAAAAGCAACACTGGTGTGTACGTGCTAGAGTACACATAAAAGGTAAAGTTGTAGGAATCTAAGCAGCACTGATGAGTAACACATGGACGACCTCAGGAAAACTGGAGAAGGACAATAGAACGGAAAATAAAGGAATGTAAATTGACAAGGGATACCATGGGCAGAAAAGCAGCAGACCGCCAGCAATGGAGGAGATCACTTGTGAATGCCTTATGTGTCCACAGTGACATCAAGAGGATATATATATATATATACACACACTTTATACCTTCTGTAAACAGTGGTACTTCAGGAAAACCTTACAAATTACACACAGGCAGTCATCACCTGGGAGGGGGGGTTAACAAATCTTCCCTGGACTTATCGGATGATGAAGATTCTGAATCAGAACGGCAATGATATCTTCATCTTGTGCAGGCTCGAACACAGTATTGTCAAAATCTACAGCCTCTAAATGAATACTTTCAATAGAACTATCAGTATCAGAAACTGCAGCATGTGTTTGCTGCTGACAGTGTAACTGCCAATTGGCCTTGAAGCGACATGTCGGTTTCACTGTCAGTGATGTTTTTGATGGCATTTCATTAGATTTATCACAGTTAGAGTCATTTGACTGTTCAGTAGTAGCTTTGCCTTCACTTTCTGCACAAAAATGATAAATATGACCACCATGATTCCTTTGAGAATTTGACGCCATAACAAATATTTGGTCAGTGTGTCAGCAACATGGGAGCTAACAATCCAAATTCATCAGACATTTACTGTAAGCACTGCAGAGAAATGTGGAGAAATAATTGGGCTAAAGCAGGACTATTCAATGAAGTTTACTCAGGGGCCAAAACTGAAAATCGGGACCATCAGAGGCTAGAGTCCCCAGCACCAGCATAGAAACATAGTTAATATATACAACTGACACTGATCGGCGGGCCACTTGCTAGACCTCCATGGGCCAGATTTGGCCCACGGGCCACCAGTTGAATAGCCTTGAGCTTCAATCTAATTCATTGAAAAAAATCACAATTTTAACATGGTAGCTAGGCGTAAACATCACCTGATGGTATAACATGGTAGCTAGGCGTAAACATCGCCTGATGGTATAACATGGTAGCTAGGCGTAAACATCACCTGATGGTATAACATGGTAGCTAGGCGTAAACATCGCCTGATCGTATAACATGGTAGCTAGGCGTAAACATCACCTGATGGTATAACATGGTAGCTAGGCGAAAACATCACCTGATGGTATAACATGGTAGCTAGGCGTAAACATCGCCTGATCGTATAACATGGTAGCTAGGCGTAAACATCGCCTGATGGTATAACATGCAGTCATGATAAGTCAGTGGGTTAAGAGTTCACCCCAGCATACATTTTAATCACACGTTTCTTTCTTCAGGTTTTTGTTTAGAATTCATCCCATTTGAGATCTTGGTCAGTTTTTAATGTTGATGTTAGCGAGACTAGTGTCAGTTTTTAATGTTGATGTTAGCGAGACTAGTGTCAGTTTTTAATGTTGATGTTAGCGAGACTAGTGTCAGTTTTCAACAGGGAAAAAGTAGAGAACTGGATTGAATTTTGGTTTAACTTGGTGGCTACGGACCATCGTCACGAATCTGATGCGGCAGTTGTGTGGCACATAGGGCTTGCAGTCGATTCCTCCATAGCCTTTTTTTTTTTATCACAGGGCAGTCAGCAAAGAACTATATGTCAGTAGATATTATCTAGGACAGGCGTTCTCAAACATGTTTCGTCGCAGTACCCTTGTCGTGCTTAAAAAATGTGCGGCACACCTACCCTTAAAGCGGGTTGAATAAAAAATTTAAAAAAGAGCAAATTACTGTTCAGTTGTGTTTAATGCGATGAGACGAACGAATGCAACCAAATTTGCCTTTCATTCCTCATTCATTCAGCCTTTGTGCACCTTTATATTCTCTAACTCTCTCTCTCCCCCTCTCTTTCCTCTCTCCCCTCTCTCTCTCACTCTCTCTCTCTCTATCTTCTCTCTCTTTATCTCTCTGTCTCTCTGTCTCACTCTCTCTGTCTCTCTCTCTCACTCTCTCTGTCTGCCTCTCTCTCTCTCTCTCTCTCTCTCTCTCTCTCTCTCTCTCTCTCTCTCTCTCTCTCTCTCTCTCTCTCTCTCTCTCTCTCTCTCTCTCTCTCTCTCTCTCTCTCTCTCTCTTTTATTTAACATCTTATAGATGTTTCAGGAAACAGTTTTTTATATCACTTGAAATTGTTGTCTATCAGGTACTGTATTTCACAGACCTTGCATGTTGAGTTTGTGATTGTGATTGACTCTGTTTTCTCTCATCCCCAGAACATCAACGACATGGTGTCCATGGAGCGACCCGACTGGCAGGCCGTCATGAATTACGTCACAGCTATTTATAGACACTTTGAAGTGGATAAGCCATGAACTAGATACAGACTGACCAGTTTAGATAAACATTGGTCAATTTTGGATAAATATTTATCAGTGTATATAAATATTCATTAATTTGACAACAGTGAATTCCTAGAGGGAAAAGAAAGACAAAGGATGCTGTGAATGTTGAAAAAAAAAAGAAAATGTTGTATACAATGACACCATGTGACTGATGGTCAGATTTGTGTTGTTGTATACAATGTCACCATGTGACTGATGGTCAGATTTGTGTTGTTGTATACAATGTCACCATGTGACTGATGGTCAGATTTGTGTTGTTGTATACAATGTCACCATGTGACTGATGGTCAGATTTGTGTTGTTGTATACAATGTCACCATGTGACTGATGGTCAGATTTGTGTTGTTGTATACAATGACACCATGTGACTGATGGTCAGATTTGTGTTGTTGTATACAATGTCACCATGTGACTGATGGTCAGATTTGTGTTGTTGTATACAATGTCACCATGTGACTGATGGTCAGATTTGTGTTGTTGTATACAATGTCACCATGTGACTGATGGTCAGATTTGTGTTGTTGTATACAATGACACCATGTGACTGATGGTCAGATTTGTGTTGTTGTATACAATGTCACCATGTGACTGATGGTCAGATTTGTGTTGTTGTATACAATGTCACCATGTGACTGATGGTCAGATTTGTGTTGTTGTATACAATGACACCATGTGACTGATGGTCAGATTTGTGTTGTTGTATACAATGTCACCATGTGACTGATGGTCAGATTTGTGTTGTTGTATACAATGTCACCATGTGACTGATGGTCAGATTTGTGTTGTTGTATACAATGTCACCATGTGACTGATGGTCAGATTTGTGTTGTTGTATACAATGACACCATGTGACTGATGGTCAGATTTGTGTTGTTGTATACAATGTCACCATGTGACTGATGGTCAGATTTGTGTTGTTGTATACAATGTCACCATGTGACTGATGGTCAGATTTGTGTTGTTGTATACAATGTCACCATGTGACTGATGGTCAGATTTGTGTTGTTGTATACAATGACACCATGTGACTGATGGTCAGATTTGTGTTGTTGTATACAATGTCACCATGTGACTGATGGTCAGATTTGTGTTGTTGTATACAATGTCACCATGTGACTGATGGTCAGATTTGTGTTGTTGTATGCCTTCAGATGTACAACTGAGTCAGAAATATGGCTGCATATTTCAATTCATGACAGTATTATGGCTACATAAATTTACCAAAGGAAAAGTAATTCTTCAGACTACCAATAAACAACAGTAGAGAGTCACTGAATTGCCTCAAACTGTTTGCTGTAGAAAGTAACTAATTGCTTTCTGATACATACACTGTGGAATGTATGGCTGTATTTCTAACTTACCCTGTACCTGTATATGATTTGCTGAAGTTGTTCATCTCTGTTTGGCTCATGTGTTTATACAGTGTTTATTGTTGCATCAAAAATGAACATAATGCATTTGCTTTAACCAGATTATTTGGTCCTTGTTTTTAACTAGTTGTTGTTTGAGATATAAATTTGTGAAGCATTTACATTTGATGAGCATTTGCAGGTTGCATTTGAGCTTCTTCTTTTTGTGGCCTTTAGTGTTTATTGCAGTTGTGATCTGTGTATTTTTATCTTACTGCATTACGTTTGTTGGTTGTTGTGTTTTTTTTTTTTTTTTTTTGTGTTGGCTTTTGAAAGTCAGTGTTTGTTTTGTGTAGTTTATTTGATTCCTGGCTGAAGGCAACAAGTTTCTGGGGAGCTGTGGTTGTGTACTGGCTAACTTTCTGACCTGTTCATTGTGGCTTTTGCTGATTTGAGACAGGTTATTTTGAATGTGAGCTCCCAGGTGGACCCAGCATGTAATGGATTGCAGGGAATGTCTTTGGAAGTAAATCCTTAATGATGATGATGATGACTAAGTGTGGAAGTAAATCCTTGATGATGATGACTAAGTGTGGAAGTAAATCCTTGATGATGATGATGACTAAGTGTGGAAGTAAATCCTTAATGATGATGACAAAGTGTGGAAGTAAATCCTTGATGATGATGATGACTAAGTGTGGAAGTAAATCCTTGATGATGATGATGACTAAGTGTGGAAGTAAATCCTTAATGATGATGACTAAGTGTGGAAGTAAATCCTTGATGATGATGATGACTAAGTGTGGAAGTAAATCCTTGATGATGATGACTAAGTGTGGAAGTAAATCCTTGATGATGATGATGACTAAGTGTGGAAGTAAATCCTTGATGATGATGATGACTAAGTGTGGAAGTAAATCCTTGATGATGATGACTAAGTGTGGAAGTAAATCCTTGATGATGATGATGATGACTAAGTGTGGAAGTAAATCCTTGATGATGATGACTAAGTGTGGAAGTAAATCCTTGATGATGATGATGACTAAGTGTGGAAGTAAATCCTTGATGATGATGACTAAGTGTGGAAGTAAATCCTTGATGATGATGATGACTAAGTGTGGAAGTAAATCCTTAATGATGATGACTAAGTGTGGAAGTAAATCCTTGATGATGATGATGACTAAGTGTGGAAGTAAATCCTTGATGATGATGATGATGACTAAGTGTGGAAGTAAATCCTTGATGATGATGACTAAGTGTGGAAGTAAATCCTTGATGATGATGATGACTAAGTGTGGAAGTAAATCCTTGATGATGACTAAGTGTGGAAGTAAATCCTTAATGATGATGACTAAGTGTGGAAGTAAATCCTTGATGATGATGATGATGACTAAGTGTGGAAGTAAATCCTTAATGATGATGACTAAGTGTGGAAGTAAATCCTTGATGATGATGATGACTAAGTGTGTAAGTAAATCCTTGATGATGATGATGACTAAGTGTGGAAGTAAATCCTTGATGATGATGACTAAGTGTGGAAGTAAATCCTTGATGATGATGACTAAGTGTGGAAGTAAATCCTTGATGATGACTAAGTGTGGAAGTAAATCCTTAATGATGATGACTAAGTGTGGAAGTAAATCCTTGATGATGATGATGACTAAGTGTGGAAGTAAATCCTTGATGATGATGACTAAGTGTGGAAGTAAATCCTTGATGATGATGATGACTAAGTGTGGAAGTCAATCCTTGATGATGATGACTAAGTGTGGAAGTAAATCCTTGATGATGATGACTAAGTGTGGAAGTAAATCCTTGATGATGATGACTAAGTGTGGAAGTAAATCCTTGATGATGATGATGACTAAGTGTGGAAGTAAATCCTTGATGATGATGATGACTAAGTGTGGACAGAGACATAGAATACAGAAGGCTAACAACATCAACAGCCCCACTTTTGAGCCATAGAAATTATCCATGTGCACACCCACAACAGTAACAGCCAATGGATGTGCTATTCCTACAAACTTGGGGCTATCAATGCCAGACAAAAACATTGATAGATGATCACTCATAGTTTTCATTAGTGAGCTGTGGCATGCCTTTCACTTGTCCAGCGGTTGTTTTGTGGTATTCAATATGGCCATTAGCCGGTTTACATGTGAGCTGGTGAAATACTTTATGGAATCTTGTAGTAGTCAACTTAACGTGCCTGACTACTTCCATCAAAGACAAACTGCATTTCTGGTGGTGACTGTTGGCTTTGGCACCTCTAGCAACTTAAACTTGTATTTACTGCATGCCCATATTTCTGGATTGTTCCAGAACTAATTGGTTGTTCTCCAGTTTTTCAAATGCGACAGTGAGGGACATTTCATTTGATTTTCGCTGGCATAAGAGCCGGAGCAAGTATGGGAAAAACTGATTGCAGTGAAGTTGAAACCTCGTAAGTTTTAATTAGTAGTGTAGGCGACTGATTTTGCTGTCAATCCGTTCCGACATTCGTGCTTTGATTACTTGCTCTTTAGTGACATTAAGATTTCACTAAACCGCATTAAGCTGTGTTCCCTAATTTACCATTTTCAGTTATAACAGTCTGCCAGTTGTCATTGTATATTTTATTGTTTTCTGTCTTTGCTGATTTTCTTCTACACTAGAGTATAGAAAGTGTTGATGTTATTGTGCACCAGCTACAAGTCTTGAGATACTTAATTATTAGGGTTATTGTGCACCAGCTACAAGTCTTGAGATACTTAATTATTGGGGTTATTGTACACCAGCTACAAGTCTTGAGATAAGAAAGTATTGGTTTTACTGTGCACCCGCTACAGGTCTTGAGATACGAAAGTATTGGTTTTACTGTGCACCCGCTACAGGTCTTGAGATAAGAAAGTGCTGGTTTTACTGTGCACCAGCTACAGGTCTTGAGATAAGAAAGTGCTGGTTTTACTGTGCACCAGCTACAGGTCTTGAGATAAGAAAGTATTGGTTTTACTGTGCACCAGCTACAGGTCTTGAGATAAGAAAGTATTGGTTTTACTGTGCACCCGCTACAGGTCTCGAGATAAGAAAGTGCTGGTTTTACTGTGCACCAGCTACAAGTCTTGAGATAAGAAAGTATTGGTTTTACTGTGCACCAGCTACAGGTCGTGAGATAAGAAAGTATTGTTTTACTGTGCACCCGCTACAGATCTTGAGATAAGAAAGTATTGGTTTTACTGTGCACCAGCTACAGGTCTTGAGATAAGAAAGTATTGGTTTTACTGTGCACCCGCTACAGGTCTCGAGATAAGAAAGTGCTGGTTTTACTGTGCACCCGCTACAGGTCTCGAGATAAGAAAGTGCTGGTTTTACTGTGCACCAGCTACAGGTCTTGAGATAAGAAAGTATTGGTTTTACTGTGCACCCGCTACAGGTCTTGAGATAAGAAAGTATTGGTTTTACTGTGCACCAGCTACAGGTCTTGAGATAAGAAAGTATTGGTTTTACTGTGCACCCGCTACAGGTCTCGAGATAAGAAAGTGCTGGTTTTACTGTGCACCAGCTACAAGTCTTGAGATAAGAAAGTATTGGTTTTACTGTGCACCAGCTACAGGTCGTGAGATAAGAAAGTATTGTTTTACTGTGCACCCGCTACAGATCTTGAGATAAGAAAGTATTGGTTTTACTGTGCACCAGCTACAGGTCTTGAGATAAGAAAGTATTGGTTTTACTGTGCACCCGCTACAGGTCTCGAGATAAGAAAGTGCTGGTTTTACTGTGCACCCGCTACAGGTCTCGAGATAAGAAAGTGCTGGTTTTACTGTGCACCCGCTGCAGGTCTTGAGATAAGAAAGTGCTGGTTTTACTGTGCACCAGCTACAGGTCTTGAGATAAGAAAGTATTGGTTTTACTGTGCACCAGCTACAGGTCTTGAGATAAGAAAGTATTGGTTTTACTGTGCACCCGCTACAGGTCTCGAGATAAGAAAGTGCTGGTTTTACTGTGCACCAGCTACAAGTCTTGAGATAAGAAAGTATTGGTTTTACTGTGCACCAGCTACAGGTCGTGAGATAAGAAAGTATTGTTTTACTGTGCACCGCTACAGATCTTGAGATAAGAAAGTATTGGTTTTACTGTGCACCAGCTACAGGTCTTGAGATAAGAAAGTATTGGTTTTACTGTGCACCCGCTACAGGTCTCGAGATAAGAAAGTGCTGGTTTTACTGTGCACCCGCTACAGGTCTCGAGATAAGAAAGTGCTGGTTTTACTGTGCACCAGCTACAGGTCTTGAGATAAGAAAGTATTGGTTTTACTGTGCACCCGCTACAGGTCTTGAGATAAGAAAGTATTGGTTTTACTGTGCACCAGCTACAGGTCTTGAGATAAGAAAGTATTGGTTTTACTGTGCACCCACTACAGGTCTCGAGATAAGAAAGTGCTGGTTTTACTGTGCACCAGCTACAAGTCTTGAGATAAGAAAGTATTGGTTTTACTGTGCACCAGCTACAGGTCTCGAGATAAGAAAGTGCTGGTTTTACTGTGCACCCGCTACAGGTCTCGAGATAAGAAAGTGCTGGTTTTACTGTGCACCCGCTACAGGTCTCGAGATAAGAAAGTGCTGGTTTTACTGTGCACCAGCTACAGGTCTCGAGATAAGAAAGTGCTGGTTTTACTGTGCACCAGCTACAGGTCTTGAGATAAGAAAGTATTGGTTTTACTGTGCACCCGCTACAGGTCTTGAGATAAGAAAGTATTGGTTTTACTGTGCACCAGCTACAGGTCTTGAGATAAGAAAGTATTGGTTTTACTGTGCACCAGCTACAGGTCTTGAGATAAGAAAGTGCTAGTTTTACTGTGCACCAGCTACAGGTCTTGAGATAAGAAAGTGCTAGTTTTACTGTGCACCAGCTACAGGTCTTGAGATAAGAAAGTGCTGGTTTTACTGTGCACCAGCTACAGGTCTTGAGATAAGAAAGTGCTAGTTTTACTGTGCACCAGCTACAGGTCTTGAGATAAGAAAGTGCTGGTTTTACTGTGCACCAGCTACAGGTCTTGAGATAAGAAAGTATTGGTTTTACTGTGCACCAGCTACAGGTCTTGAGATAAGAAAGTGCTGGTTTTACTGTGCACCAGCTACAGGTCTTGAGATAAGAAAGTATTGGTTTTACTGTGCACCAGCTACAAGTCTTGAGATAAGAAAGTATTGGTTTTACCGTGCACCAGCTACAGGTCTTGAGATAAGAAAGTATTGGTTTTACTGTGCACCAGCTACAGGTCTTGAGATAAGAAAGTATTGGTTTTACTGTGCACCAGCTACAGGTCTTGAGATAAGAAAGTATTGGTTTTACTGTGCACCAGCTACAGGTCTTGAGATAAGAAAGTGCTGGTTTTACTGTGCCCCAGCCATTAGTCATTGTATTTTGTTGCTGAGCATGTTACAATTCCAGATAACATTCCCATCTGCTTGTTGATGATTTGATTTGTTTCCATGCATCTTGTGTTTCATGTACTTTGATCCCAGGTGGATATTGCCATGACTACCTGACTGCAAGGTCAGGAGAACCCTGTTAAGTGACCAGGAAATGCTCCAAGAGTTAAAGGTGCTGATATGTTACTGTCCACATCAGCCACTGAGTGCCTTTTGATAAAATCAGAGTGCCTATCAGTGCCGGAGTGGCCGCAGCTTATCGGCTAGATGCGGATCGGAAGTTGTGAATTCGCTCCCTGGTGGAGCCGGACCCTTTTCAGAAATGACCTTGACTCCCATCTCAACCCAGCCTTGAGTGGGTACCGGGTGCAGTCCCAGGAAGTAAAGGCGGCTGGCGTGATGCTGACCACATCACTTATCTTGTGCCGATTGGTCTGTAAAAAATATAGGTCTAGCCCTATATGCCCTATACGCCTGAAGGCATGGATAGGGGTACCTTTACTTACTATCAGTGTACCTGCAGCATGTTACAGTGGCATAGACCCGTGATCCTTCACCTGTTTGTGTCTATGTCAAACCAGGTGGCATAGACCCGTGATCCTTCACCTGTTTGTGTCTATGTCAAACCAAGTGGCGTAGACCCGTGATCCTTCACCTGTTTGTGTCTATGTCAAACCAAGTGGCATAGACCGCTGATCCTTCACCTGTTTGTGTCTATGTCAAACCAGGTGGCATAGACCCGTGATCCTTCGCCTGTTTGTGTCTATGTCAAACCAAGTGGCATAGACCCGTGATCCTTCACCTGTTTGTGTCTATGTTAAACCAGGTGGAATAGACCCGTGATCCTTCACCTGTTTGTGTCTATGTCAAACCAAGTCGCATAGACCCGTGATCCTTCACCTGTTTGTGTCTATGTCAAACCAAGTGGCATAGACCCATGATCCTTCACCTGTTTGTGTCTGTGTCAAACCAAGTGGCATAGACCCGTGATCCTTCACCTGTTTGTGTCTATGTCAAACCAAGTCGCATAGACTCGTGATCCTTCACCTGTTTGTGTCTATGTCAAACCAAGTGGCATAGACCCCTGATCCTTCACCTGTTTGTGTCTATGTCAAACCAAGTCGCATAGACCCCTGATCTTTCACCTGTTTGTGTGTATGTCAAACCATTCATATTGCCTGAGCTTCTGATGTGACTGTTTTTGGTTTTTAATTGGGGAGAGTAGGAGTCAGGGGTCAAAAGCCAGCTAGCAAACCAAAGCTGTCTTACTGCACGGACTCTCTGTGCATGGTTGATTTTATTTTCATCACGTTCATTCTTCAGTTTCACGTGGATGTGTTTTATTGGCATCATGTTCATTCTGAACTTTTGTGTGGACTTTATTACCTGATGTGTTGTGTTTTCATCATGTTCACTCTGAACTTTTACTTAGATGTTGCCAGTTGATTTCTGGGGACCATGTTTAGTTGTGTGTGTGTATTTGTGTTCTATTAGCTGGTTCTTGTCAAACCCAGATGTTCATGTGAAATGATGGTTTGAATTGTATGAGCGCTGCTGTATGTGTTGGACCTGTGTGCATTTTATTGTGTATAAATTTTTGGGGCTTACTGTGTGTTTGTGTAATGTGGGTTTTTACGGGTTTGTTTGAGTGGTCTGGGGTGTTGCTGTAAATGTTTGTATTGTGTTGGTTTCACTGTGTATGTTTGTATTGTTTTGGTTTTACAGTGTATGTTTGTATTGTGGTGGTTTTACTATGTGTGTTTGTATTGTATGGGTTTTACTGTTTGTATTTTGTGGGTTTTACTGTGTATGTTTGTATTGTGTGTGTTTCACAGTGTATGTTGGTTTTACTGTATTTGTTTCTTTTATGTGTAGGTTTTACTGTTTATATTGTATAGGTTTCTGTTGTGATAATATGTTATTACATAATGTGGTCACACAGCAGATAGTATATTGTTACATTATGTGGTCACACAACAGATAGTATATTGTTACATTATGTGGTCACACAACAGACAGTATGTTGTTACATTATGTGGTTGTACAACAGATAGTGTGTTGTTACACTATGTGGTCACACAGCAGACAGTATGTTGTTACATTATGTGGTCACACAACAGACAGTATGTTGTTACATTATGTGGTCACACAACATATAGTATGTTGTTACATTATGTGGTCACACAACATATAGTATGTTGTTACATTATGTGGTCGCACAACAGATAGTTTGTTGTTACACTATGTGGTCACACAACATATAGTATGTTGTTACATTATGTGGTCGCACAACAGATAGTTTGTTGTTACACTGTGGTCACACAACAAACAGCATGTTGTTACACTATGTGGTCACACAACATATAGTATGTTGTTACATTATGTGGTCGCACAACAGATAGTTTGTTGTTACACTGTGGTCAACACAACAAAACAGCATGTTGTTACACTATGTGGTCGCACAACAGATAGTTTGTTGTTACACTGTGGTCACACAACAAACAGCATGTTGTTACACTATGTGGTCACACAACATATAGTATGTTGTTACATTATGTGGTCGCACAACAGATAGTTTGTTGTTACACTGTGGTCACACAACAAACAGCATGTTGTTACACTATGTGGTCGCACAACAGATAGTTTGTTGTTACACTGTGGTCATACAACAAACAGCATGTTGTTACACTATGTGGTCACACAACATATAGTATGTTGTTACATTATGTGGTCGCACAACAGATAGTTTGTTGTTACACTATGTGGTCACACAACAGATAGTTTGTTGTTACACTATGTGGTCACACAACAGATAGTTTGTTATTACACTATGTGGTCACACAACAGATAGTTTATTGTTACACTATGTGGTCACACAACAAATAGTTTGTTGTTACACTATGTGGTCACACAACAGATAGTTTGTTGTTACACTGTGGTCACACAACAAACAGCATGTTGTTACACTATGTGGTTGCACAATAGATAGCATGGTGGTACATTAGCTCCTGAAGTAGTTCTTGTTTGTGCCTATGATACCGTATTGCAAGAGTCAACAACATGCCAAGCATGGCACATGGAGATATTGTCAGCGGCACAATGTAAATTGAAGTTTGGTTTAATGTGTGTTTAAAAAAAATGTCATAGAAGGTAGAATTCTTCTCATAATCAAATGATTTTAGTTTCAATAAGGTAGAATTCTTCTCATAATCAAATGATTTTAGTTTCAATAAGGTAGAATTCTTCTCATAATCAAATGATTTTAGTTTCAATAAGGTAGAATTCTTCTCATAATCAAATGATTTTAGTTTCAATAAGGTAGAATTCTTCTCATAATCAAATGATTTTAGTTTCAATAAGGTAGAATTCTTCTCATAATCAAATGATTTTAGTTTCAATAAGGTAGAATTCTTCTCATAATCAAATGATTTTAGTTTCAATAAGGTAGAATTCTTCTCATAATCAAATGATTTTAGTTTCAATAAGGTAGAATTCTTCTCATAATCAAATGATTTTAGTTTCAATAAGGTAGAATTCTTCTCATAATCAAATGATTTTAGTTTCAATAAGGTAGAATTCTTCTCATAATCAAATGATTTGAGTTTCAATAATTGTTAACTGCAGAAGGTGTTGGACTAAAGCTTGCACACTGTAACAGTACTTTGCAACTGGACGACTGAAAGTAGACTTCCTGTCCAATGTGGCCGATAGGCAGACCACCAATTAAAATCTCAAAGTGTTTGCTTCTACCCACAGTTTGGAAATACATTTTTCCTTTATGGACTGGAGTTCTTGGTTTCACTGTGTAAGCTATTCTTTTTGTTTTGTTCGCTTGAAATCAGTTACCTGTATCTGTAGTATTGTCTTTGGTATGAACTGCACTGTTGCAACTATTGCGTTGAGTGCTTGTACAACACTGAGCTGTGTATTTCTGTAGCTGTGTCTAGTTTAACTGATTAAGTGCCTTATGCAATAATATTGTGTGTATGCAGCCAGCCTGTTGTAATTGACTACTTCCATCCACATCAAATTGCACTTCTGCTGGCATTGGCACTTGTCGTTGCTGTCTTATGCATTTACTGCCTGTGCATGATTCTGGATTTTTCCGAGACTGATTCTTTGTTTATAAATGGGAAATTTGAATATGACTTTCACTGGCTCAGGAATGGATCAATTAAGGGCTGACCCATTTGCAGGAAAGTTGAAACCTTAACTACTAGAAGGTTGCCGACCCCACTGTTTCATGTCATCTTGTGTCCCAGTTATCTTGTGTCCCAGTTATCTTGTGTCCCAGTTATCTTGTGTCCCAGTTATCTTGTGTCCCAGTTATCTTGTGTCCCAGTTATCTTGTGTCCCAGTTATCTTGTGTCCCAGTTATCTTGTGTCCCAGTTATCTTGTGTCCCAGTTATCTTGTGTCCCAGTTATCTTGTGTCCCAGTTATCTTGTGTCCCAGTTATCTTGTGTCCCAGTTATCTTGTGTCCCAGTTATCTTGTGTCCCAGTTATCTTGTGTCCCAGTTATCTTGTGTCCCAGTTATCTTGTGTCCCAGTTATCTTGTGTCCCAGTTATCTTGTGTCCCAGTCATCTTGTGTCCCAGTCATCTTGTGTCCCAGTCATCTTGTGTCCCAGTCATCTTGTGTCCCAGTTATCTTGTGTCCCAGTTATCTTGTGTCCCAGTTATCTTGTGTCCCAGTTATCTTGTGTCCCAGTTATCTTGTGTCCCAGTTATCTTGTGTCCCAGTTATCTTGTGTCCCAGTTATCTTGTGTCCCAGTTATCTTGTGTCCCAGTTATCTTGTGTCCCAGTTATCTTGTGTCCCAGTTATCTTGTGTCCCAGTCATCTTGTGTCCCAGTTATCTTGTGTCCCAGTCATCTTGTGTCCCAGTCATCTTGTGTCCCAGTCATCTTGTGTCCCAGTCATCTTGTGTCCCAGTTATCTTGTGTCCCAGTTATCTTGTGTCCCAGTTATCTTGTGTCCCAGTTATCTTGTGTCCCAGTTATCTTGTGTCCCAGTTATCTTGTGTCCCAGTTATCTTGTGTCCCAGTTATCTTGTGTCCCAGTTATCTTGTGTCCCAGTTATCTTGTGTCCCAGTTATCTTGTGTCCCAGTTATCTTGTGTCCCAGTTATCTTGTGTCCCAGTTATCTTGTGTCCCAGTTATCTTGTGTCCCAGTTATCTTGTGTCCCAGTTATCTTGTGTCCCAGTTATCTTGTGTCCCAGTTATCTTGTGTCCCAGTTATCTTGTGTCCCAGTTATCTTGTGTCCCAGTTATCTTGTGTCCCAGTTATCTTGTGTCTGTATGCATCTCTAGTGAAAGCATTAACTGCTGAAGCAGAAACGGGATGATTCTAGAACATTCAGAAAAATCATCACTTTTTTTTTAAGTTGCAAATTCTCTACAGGGTTTCACAAACTCCAATCATGTTTTGACCACTGTGTGGTTTCCTAGCCAATTGTAGTTTCAGTTGTTAGCACTTGTTTTGTGTAACCATCTCTTTACTTGTGTCTGTGTTTAATGGTTAACTGGTGACATTTTTGAATGACATCATTTTGTGGGGGCAGCTGAATGTATCAGCACTTGTGCATGACCTCCTGGACCTACAAGTGTACTTACTATCTTACATTAAAGTGTTACTGAGTGAACCAACAGGAGGCCGAATCAGTCAGTGTTTATAGCATGAGGGTACGGAGCTTATAGCACGTGTGTACGGAGCTTATAGCACGTGTGTACGGAGCATAGCTGTCTCCACCTTTCAGGATGCTTGTTTGTGAGTGTTACAATCATGATGTGTGTGTGCGCGCGTGCTGCACAAGCATGTATGGGTGTGCACGGAGAAAAAGTTTGCCATTGCCTTGAGAAAGCACTCGTGTACCTGTGTCTGTGTTTGATAGCCGGTCAAGTTGCATTCTTGAGTTAAATCATTCTTGGCTCAGTGTTTTCTCGGGCAGGTGAAGGTGTCAGTTTTTGTGGATGTAATTGCTGATCTGACCAGTTTTTGTGGATGTAATTGCTGATCTGACCAGTTTTTGTGGATGTAATTGCTGATCTGACCAGTTTTTGTGGATGTAATTGCTGATCTGACCAGTTTTTGTGGATGTAATTGCATTTGCTGATCTGACCAGTTTTTGTGGATGTAATTGCATTTGCTGATCTGACCAGTTTTTGTGGATGTAATTGCATTTGCTGATCTGACCAGTTTTTGTGGATGTAATTGCTGATCTGACCAGTTTTTGTGGATGTAATTGCATTTGCTGATCTGACCAGTTTTTGTGGATGTAATTGCATTTGCTGATCTGACCAGTTTTTGTGGATGTAATTGCATTTGCTGATCTGACCAGTTTTTGTGGATGTAATTGCATTTGCTGATCTGACCAGTTTTTGTGGATGTAATTGCATTTGCTGATCTGACCAGTTTTTGTGGATGTAATTGCATTTGCTGATCTGACCAGTTTTTGTGGATGTAATTGCATTTGCTGATCTGACCAGTTTTTGTGGATGTAATTGCATTTGCTGATCTGACCAGTTTTTGTGGATGTAATTGCATTTGCTGATCTGACCAGTTTTTGAGTCACTAAATGTACTATTATGCATTTAGTTTTAAGTAGACAAACTGTTGGACAAATAAATGAATGTTTATATCACTTGTATATTTGTTGTACATCTGTGGGGAGTGTGCCATATACTTGTATTCTCTCTACCATCTGTGGGGAGTGTACCATATACTTGTATTCTCTCTACCATCTGTGGGGAGTCTGCCATATACTTGTATTCTCTCTACCATCTATGGGGAGTGTACCATATACTTGTATTCTCTCTACCATCTATGGGGAGTGTGCCATATACTTGTATTCTCTCTACCATCTGTGGGGAGTGTGTCATATACTTGTATTCTCTCTACCATCTGTGGGGAGTGTGCCATATACTTGTATTCTCTCTACCATCTGTGGGGAGTGTGCCATATACTTGTATTCTCTCTATCATCTGGGGAGTGTACCATATACTTGTATTCTCTCTACCATCTGTGGGGAGTCTGCCATATACTTGTATTCTCTCTACCATCTATGGGGAGTGTACCATATACTTGTATTCTCTCTACCATCTATGGGGAGTGTGCCATATACTTGTATTCTCTCTACCATCTGTGGGGAGTGTGCCATATACTTGTATTCTCTCTACCATCTGTCGTAGCACTTGATGATGCACACACACACATACCCCCCCCCCCCCCCCCCCCCCCCCCCCTCTCCCTAAGTCTAGTAATATCCATTTTTCAAACTCTTTCTGTTTATTTTGTGTGTGTGTGTGTGCGAGTGTACGCTTGCATGCTCATGTGTGGGAGGTGGTTGTTTGTTTTTTTTTTTTTAAATTTTTGTTTTACTGTGATTACACAGTTTCTTTTGATTATCATTGACAGGTTTTTTTTGGGGTGTTATTTACTGGATGGGTGGGGGGAGGGGTGTTGAGATAATATAACTAAAGAAACTCTGTTTGTAGGAACTGTGCAGTCTCTTTCTAAGCATGACATCACAAAGCTAGCAACTGTGAGACAACAGCACACAGAATAACACAGTGGTAAGACAACAGCACACGGACAAACTCAGTGGTAGGACACCAAATGACAGTTTATGATTGCTTTAATTCAGTATTTGTCTCAGAAGTAAATGCAGATAGATTTATCTTTTCACCCTTAGTGACATCAAGTTTGTGTGAACTAGCTGCACTTACAGGCATCAAGTTTGTGTGAACTAGCTGCACTTACTGACATCAAGGTTGTGTGAACTAGCTGAGACTTACAGACATCACGTTTGTGTGAACTAGCTAAGATTTACAGGCATCAAGTTTGTGTGAACTAGCTAAGATTTACTGGCATCAAGTTTGTGTGAACTAGCTGAGATTTACAGGCATCAAGTTTGTGTGAACTAGCTGCACTTACTGGCATCAAGGTTGTGTGAACTAGCTGAGACTTACAGACATCACGTTTGTGTGAACTAGCTAAGATTTACAGGCATCAAGTTTGTGTGAACTAGCTGCACTTACAGGCATCAAGTTTGTGTGAACTAGCTGCACTTACTGACATCAAGGTTGTGTGAACTAGCTGAGACTTACAGACATCACGTTTGTGTGAACTAGCTAAGATTTACAGGCATCAAGTTTGTGTGAACTAGCTAAGATTTACTGGCATCAAGTTTGTGTGAACTAGCTGAGATTTACAGGCATCAAGTTTTTGTAAACTTGCTGAGATTTACAGGCATCAAGTTTGTGTGAACTAGCTGAGATTTACAGGCATCAAGTTTTTGTAAACTTGCTGAGACCTTAACACAGTCTGTCAGTGTCAGAACAGTAGTTAGATGCAGATCTGAAGGTCTTTATGTTGAATCTGCCTGTGTGTATGTGAGCCATTCCTCCTCTGGGATGCTATGTGAAGGCTTGATACCCTGAGATTATACTATCTAAGTCTGGGTGCCACAACAACGGATAGCCTGTTTAACCTCCAAAGAACTTATAATGAAGGCATGTAACAGCCTCAGCAGTCTGTGGTAACCTGCAGGACCATGAGGGTGAGGATCAAGTGAATTTCGTCTTGTAAACATGTGACTGTAAACCCACATGCGACTGTGATCCCTACAGGTGACTGTGATCCCTACATGTGACTGTGATCCCTACATGTGACTGTGATCCCTACATGCGACTGTGAACCCTACATGTGACTGTGATCCCTACATGTGACTGTGATCCCTACATGTGACTGTGATCCCTACATGTGACTGTGATCCCTACATGCGACTGTGATCCCTACATGCGACTTTGATCCCTACAGGTGACTGTGATCCCTATATGTGACTGTGATCCCTACATGTGACTGTGATCCCTACATGTGACTGTGAACCCACATGCGACTGATCCCACATGTGACTGTAAACCCACATGCGACTGTGATCCCTACATGTGATTGTGATCCCTACATGTGACTGTGATCCCTACATGTGACTGTGAACCCACATGCGACTGATCCCACATGTGACTGTAAACCCACATGCGACTGTGATCCCTACATGTGACTGATCCCACATGCGACTGTGAACCCACATGCGACTGTGCTCCCACATGTGACTGTAAACCCACATGCGATTGTGATCCCTACATGTGACTGTGATCCCATATGCGACTGTGATCCCACATGTGACTGTGAACCCACATGCAGCAGGTTTTTATAATTGACCCAGGAGTAAAACTGGTACCCTAAAATGTCCTGGGGAGTCAAACTGGCCAGCTCCCCGTGTGGGTTCCGGGGCCCCATCGTGGGGAAAACAAGAATAGACAAACTGCCTATCCAAAAACATGTCGTAAGAGTCAACTAATTGGGGAGCTTCCATTGAGGTTGGAGTGCATCTGTCTAAGAGGCAAGGAACCAACAGTCTGCATTCAAGTGAATCAGATCTGTAAAACGGATGCACATGCAACTCAGATTCTGGAGTAGGACTGCAGTTCAGAAGTGGACGACCAACCAGAACTTTCCATCAGAGTGTACAGCTGGTGAACGCGAAGAAGAAGAAGAAACTGGCCAGCCTGATGCTGATCACATGACCCACGGCGTGCCAGTTAGCCAACCACATTTTGGTTGAACACGTTCGTCATGAAACTTTAATTAAATGTCTGAGTCGAGCGGTGATCAATAAGCGCAATACGGGCCCTGGAACAATTTAGACGACTGAGTGCAGAAGAGAACAGTGTCTGTAGGTAAAGGACTTGTCATACAGGTCTTTCTAGCCTGTCTTCACTGTTCAGCTGCCCCTTTTCTAGATGCCTCACACTGTCATTTAAAGAAACAAGAGAGAGCTCCAACAGCCACTGATTCCCTTTTTAACTATGAGTTTAGCACGGATGAGTTAGAACAGGCCCTGAAGAAATTAAAACCTAGAAAATCCCCAGGTCCAGGTAAGATCCACAACGAAATGCTGCTACATATTGGCCGGTCCAGAAGAGAATTAAAAAAATAACACTGTGATCGGGCAAACTCCCAAAGGCATGGAGGAATGCCAATATTGGCCCTATACTTAAAACCAATAAGTCTGCAGATGACCCCAAAGCCATTGCCCAATATCCTTAACATCATGACAGAAAGAACAATCCAGACTATGATATACAACGCAATCTGGTCTTGGGGGAAGGTGCAAGGCTCATTGTTGAGATTTACAGTTTTTAAATCTTTATCAATGACTTGCTAGACAAATCAAGGCCAAAAAAGCCTTGTATGCTGAGATCTAGCAATATGCAAATTGATGAAAATGTAAAAATGTAAACACCGGTTCTCAACCCCTTTGGGGAGGGGGGGGGGGGGCGAACGAGCCTTTCACAGGGGTCGCCTAAAACCATGCGAAAACACATATTCATTGAAGTTATGAAGGAACATAAGGGAACTGTATTAAAGGGTTCCCACAACATGAGGGAGCTGTATTAAAGGGTTCCCACAACATGAGGGAGCTGTATTAAAGGGTCGCCACAACATGAGGGAACTGTATTAAAGGGTTCCCACAACATGAGGGAACTGTATTAAAGGGTCGCTACAACATGAGGGAACTGTATTAAAGGGTTCCCACAACATGAGGGAACTGTATTAAAGGGTTCCCACAACATGAGGGAACTGTATTAAAGGGTTCCCACAACATGAGGGAACTGTTTTAAAGGGTCGCTACAACATGAGGGAACTGTATTAAAGGGTTCCCACAACATGAGGGAACTGTTTTAAAGGGTCGCTACAACATGAGGGAACTGTATTAAAGGGTTCCCACAACATGAGGGAACTGTATTAAAGGGTCGCTACAACATGAGGGAACTGTATTAAAGGGTTCCCACAACATGAGGGAACTGTATTAAAGGGTTCCCACAACATGAGGGAACTGTATTAAAGGGTCGCTACAACATGAGGGAACTGTATTAAAGGGTCGCTACAACATGAGGGAACTGTATTAAAGGGTCGCCACAACACGAGGGAACTGTATTAAAGGGTCGCTACAACATGAGGGAACTGTATTAAGGGCGCAGCATTACGAGGGCTAGAGCCACTGCCTTAGAAGACTGCATGTTTACTGCCAAAGATGGAAACTCAAGATTAACTTTATGAAGACGGTCTAAACAATCTTTACCAAAAGCCAAAAATATAAAGGAAAATATCAACTTAAGGTTAGACAAAAACCAGGTGAGGAAAGAAGAGCACCCTACAAATCTTGGAGTCACACTTGACCGGCAGCTCAGTCTCAAAAACCATACTGAAAACGTACAGAATAAAACATTGAGGCAGTTCGGTTATTGAAGCGACTTGCAGGCACAGCTTCAAAATGGACGTTAGGCAGCGGCACTGTTCGAAACAAGCACATTTTTTGCTTCTGCCGGACGGTGGCTGATGCATTTTTGCTCCATTTGTAGACTGGATACAGTTTTGTCGCCCAGCTTCTGAGTTGAATGCATGGCGTGACCCTGTGAGCTGTGGATTGCATTTGGAATGTTTTTTCGACTGTGACCAACGTGTTGGTGTGAATTGTAGATTCAGAAAATGGCGCGACGCCTGTCGTGCAGTGTTGTGGTGCCCGTATGTGATTAAAATTGATCGCGTGGGCAACTGCTGATCTTGCAAGAAACCTACCACCAGATGCTCGCTTTCAAAGGGCAGTTGGCAGACAGTGTTGTGATTTCTGCGCCTTACAACCTATCACATCGGATCTCGGCAAAGAACGAATTATTAATTGCTTCCATCATGCTTGTTGGCGGGTCAGTAGGTCTATTCTACCCCCCCCCCCTCCCCCTGGAACTGCCGCTCAGTAATGCCATAGAAAGACACACACATAGATACAAATGAACATTTAGACTTTCATCAGACAAAAAAAAAATTTATTTTTATTTTTTTTAATCAACTTAACTCCAGGAACCCTCATTGTTTGACAGCTTTTTGTACATATTGAAAATATTTAAAAATAAAACTGACTTTTTGAGTTTGTTTATCAAAATCACAACCAACGAAAACAAAAAGGAATGAACAGCTTAAAAAAAATGAAAACAGTCTTGTAAAGAAAAAATAGTAAATTTAGTCAACATAAACTAAAATAATCACAGTTGTCAACAACCGAGAGCTACATCTTTGTGGCAACAACAAATCAACAGTGCATCAAAGGACCATGGTGAAATAGTGCACCAAACGACCAGGGTGAAATGGTGCACCAAACGACCAGGGTGAAATGGTGCACCAAACGACCATGGTGAAATGGTGCACCAAACGACCATGGTGAAATAGTGCACCAAACGACCAGGGTGAAATGGTGCACCAAACGACCAGGGTGAAATGGTGCACCAAACGACCATGGTGAAATGGTGCACCAAACGACCATGGTGAAATAGTGCACCAAACGACCAGGGTGAAATGGTGCACCAAACGACCAGGGTGAAATGGTGCACCAAATGACCAGGGTGAAATAGTGCACCAAACGACCAGGGTGAAATAGTGCACCAACGACCAGGGTGAAATAATGCACCAAACGACCATGGTGAAATAGTGCACCAAACGACCATGGTGAGTGCACCAAACGACCATGGTGAGTGCACCAAACGACCAGGGTGAAATAGTGCACCAAAGGACCATGGTTAAATAGTGTTAAACCTCAAGAGAATCAACATCTTTGTGCTGGTTTTTATACCATACAGCTCAGCCTCTCACCATAGAGCACTGATCACAAAGCACAAACCCCAAAGCTCCAGTGATGACACCAATATAGCGTCACAGAGCCCCAAATCTATTTAAAAATCGATGTTTGTTTGTTTGTCACCTATAGACTCAGAAACTACTGAACCGATTTAGCTGAAATTTTAAGGAAATGTTTGTTTTGATACCAGGATGCTACCTGTCATGGTTTGAAATAGGTGGCGACATTTGTTGGGAAAATTTATGAAACTAATATTTTCATTTTAGTAACATTTAATTCAATTTCAATGACCACTATAATGACACAATTATATATTGCGTGTTCTAGAGTTGGCAAACCAGACTATCTCTATATCTGCACAGGCAATTATTGCGACATTTATTTTTTCTTTCTTTTAAAAAACAACCTTCGATGTTAGAGAGTAATTGATGGATTTGAGGGGGAGAGGGGTCGACAGCATCGAAGACTATCTCTTTATCTGTGTTGACAATGATTGCGACATTACCCATGTTAGACACATGCGATTTCTATTTCCTTTTTTTTTTCTATTTAGCCAAACTAAGCCACAGCAACGTGTGGCCAGGTACAGCAAGTAACTATATAATAACACACAGAATATGGAGCCAACTGCAAACCAGTTTTGTTTCTATTCATTCAGCCAAGTCTGAAGCAATCTGTGGGTGGTTGACCGCATCACTTGTCAAGTGCCAATTGGTCTATAAAAAACTGTTTACTATCAACTGCCCAATGTACCCATGGTTTTATGAGGGTCTTTTACTTGCTTTACTTAACCTGTGATTTTTTTCCTTCCCCCGTGTGTCGACAATTTTCATCTTCAATTTTAGGACTGGTCACAACATACCCACAAAATAAGTCTGGCTTCTTCAGAAATGTACACAAATACAACATCAGTTATAACTGGTTTCATTTTTATTAATCATACACTTTTGAAAATCAGAAAAATGTTACATCCACACTTTGTTATTGATTACCTAATAGATATTTTTTGTAACATAAACTGTGTCCCAGCAACAGCCTGAATAATTGTGACACTCCTGAGAATAATGTGGCCCTTACATCAAGCTGGTTTATATCTCTGTCAGATATAAATCTAATTGTTGATAGCTTTATCTCTACCTGCCCTACAAGTCAATAAATCTGATTGTTGATAGATTTATCTCCAACTACACAAGTCAATACCTCTGCCACATATAAATCTGATTGTTGATAGATTTATCTCTACCTACACTACAAGTCAATATCTCTGTCACTGATAAATTTGACTGTTGATAGATTGATCTTTACATACACTATATATCTCTACCACATAAAAATCTGATTGTGGATAGATTTTCATAGACTACAAATCAATATACATGAGTAAGCTAACACAAACCGTAAGAGGTAGAAACATCAGGCAGTGATGCCGAAGCACTCACAAGTCATAGTTGTAAGTCAATATCAATCACGGTTAACACAAGAAATCACAAAAGAAAACACCAGTGATAATTATGTAGCAATGAATCATTCTTTGTGTTAGCTACATTCTTTACCAGGACTCAGTCTAGATCATCAGGTAGAGCATCATGGAGCGACTTGTGGACCCACTACCTTAGTTTTCTTATGAAAGGAAGTGAAATAGAAGGGAACAGAAGTGCAAATGTAAGACACATATTGGTCATGTGCTGTGCAGCCTCTAATGTATCTGGACGGAGGAGAAGAGAAATAGATTAGGCTGCCCAGTTTACAGGTGCAGTAGCCACTCCACGCTACATCTACTGATTTCTCCCATGAACAGTTGGTTACAATATCTCCTGTTCTGACAGTATAAAAGACAGCAGTGACGTGCTTCATTCTCAGGTCATGCAATTATGTTAGTGCCAGAGCTTTGTCATTACTCACTAGCCTAGTCCGTACATCACCAATGATATTTGCTTTGTCCAAGCTTCTTCTCATACACATTGGTGCATTACTGGCTAACTGGTCTGTTCATTCATGATCTTTTCCTCTGACAAACCTACATGTGTAGACCCAGATGACGGAGGCTCAATGTTATTTCTGAATGCTGTCTACCCATTCAGACTAAAGGCTGTCTGTTGCAATCTCCTGAAGCACGCTCATGGAGTCTGAAATGATCAATGCATGTGCGACTACTTTTTTTTTCTGCTTTCAAAGCAGCGGTTATTTAGTTGCTCATGCTTAACACTATTTCCTGTCCTGTGTTATTGTTTCTCTCGTCTTTTGTGCTGTATATGTTCAAGCTAACCTTGACCCTTGCTCTGTGACCCACCTGTCCTGTGTTATTGTTTCTCTCGTCTTTTGTGCTGTATATGTTCAAGCTAACCTTGACCCTTGCTCTGTGACCCCCCCACCTGTCCTGTGTTATTGTTTCTCTCATCTTTTGTGCTGTATATGTTCAAGCTAACCTTTACCCTTGCTCTGTGACCCCCCCCCCCCCCCCACCTTTATAGATAATGATGTCTTCTGGATGTGATTGCTGATCCACTGGTGCCCTTATCTCAGGAATCCAGTTCCTGCATGAGGGAACGGTGAGTAGCCTCCAATTGAAATATAGAGACAGAGCACAAATAGAAGCTTAGGCAGATGGTTGAGTTATGTACTATGTAATAAGACCTAACTTCAAACAAAATACAGCACTAACAAAAACTGGTCTTACAACTAGAGCTGTTCACTGAGGGATAAGTTTGTTAGTTAACTGACCAATTATTATCCTCACGGCACGTCAGGCAAGTCCACAAGTGTCAAAATTCCAATTCATTATCTCCCCCAGTGTGTGGCGACTGACAACATCAGTTCTGTGTTGCTTTATTATTCTTCTTTGGCTACCTGTATAGCGTTCCTGTTTGGTGACACCTAAAGCTTTTGACCTGTTCTTGTAGTCTTTTCAGGGTTGCCGATTCAACATCGTCTCCTGACCCATCTTCCTGACCTGCCTGCCTGAGAGCATCAAGAATGTTGGCCTGGTTCAATGCTTTTCCTGTACCTACCCAGGCTCTGCCGACCAGCCAATCCACTCTTTCATTCTCTCTTACTCCAGTGTGGCCTGGCACAAAAATGAAACTGGTTCCTTTCAGGCGAGATTTCCGCAGCGACTCCAACAACCATTTTCTTCAAATCTATCCTGTCTGAATGGTTTGAAGCATGCTCATAGAATCACACAGAAAACAAGCTCTAGCCACATCACTGCTTTTGTTACCGCCAGTACCTAAATAGTCAGATTACTTGTAGTCGAGGCAAAAGCACCGCCATCTTTTTTTACCCTTCTTCCTTGAACCAGAACCATGAAAGCTATGAACTGCGTACGTGTCGAATGACGGATCTGTCAGTGAATATAACGGCACCTCCCTCAGCAGAATGTTCCAGAATTAGTGCATGAACTTCTGCTACCACCACCAATACGCCTTGTTGTCTGCATTCAGAAAAGGATATACCTCACTCTTCTGGCACTCGTACCCACTCCTGGCCAGGTTCTATGTACTCAGTTGAACAAACTTGTTGAATAGTGTCTTCAGCCTGACCCACCCAGGATTCTCCTATTTTCAACCTGCTCCAATTCTTTCTGTGAATCTCACTGTGCAATAATAGCGTGTATCAGCACAATATACAGATAGGCACGTGCCAGATAGGCACATGCTTGGCAGACCGCTATTCTATCTTCCATGGCAGGAAGATCAAGTAGGTAACAGACAGCCCTGTATACTGTATTCTTTGTGCATCCAAGTGTGATGTGCATGGCCTTATTCTGTATACAATCTAGTCTCTCTGTCTGTCTACTACCTAGAGTCAGAAACGCCAGAGTGTATTCAATTACAGAAAGGATCAGACTCTGGTATCAGAAATATAGGTAACTCTGCTCACAGTTTGTTGCCTTGCTCACAGTTTGTTGCCTTGCTCACAGTTTGTTGCCTTGCTCACAGTTTGTTGCCTTGCTCACAGTTTGTTGCCTCCATTATCCTTAGTGTTATCAAACCTGCTTATGCGGTCAGGTCTGTCCGAAGGGCCTCAGCAACCTGCTTCCAGTCTCTGCCTTGACAGTACACACCAGAACATTATCAGCACAGAACAGTGTCCTTCCGGGTCCCATGATCCTGTGATTCTCATGGTGAAAATGTTCAAGAGTATCGGGGATCAAGGTGAACCTTGCGGCAGAGCGGGCTGTATAGTTATTGGTTCAAATGACCAGCTACCACATCCAAACACCACCTGAAGAGAGCGGAGCAGATCTAATTAATGAGTAACGGGCTGAAGAATATTCTGAGCAGGAGGATCTAAGCCCTTACAAACAGAGTAGTCCCACTGGCAATGAGGACATTACGTTGACTAACTAACCAAAATACAGTAGAGAGAGACAGAGAGACAGAGAGACAGAGAGACAGAGCCTTACAAGCAATGGATTAGCATAATAACAGAGACAGCAAACAACCTAAGCCCTGTCAACACAGATCTTCCTAAATTCTCGCTCTAAACTACTGCAGGAAAAGCACAAAAACTAGACCCAATGGCACCAGTTTGATGAGCTTTAGGTGACCCCAGGTCCACACTCACATGAAATAAAAAATATAATTGTTCTGGAGAGCAAATCCAAGAGTGGAAAACTACATCAAAAACATCAAAACATGCACCATCAATATTGGAGTACTGTGCAATGCTAATGCCCAGTATATATGATGAATCAAATGGCAATGGTTCGATGTGCAATGAGAACAATCAATTGGACTAATTAATTAACCATGACGGAGTTGATTGTAGGAAAATATAACGGTGGTCACATTTGATTAAAGCTGGCAATTTACGTTCTAAAAACTATGGTAAATATTGATTGTAAACACAGCATTCCCATTGAAATATAGTCAGTGTAATACTGAAACCTGACCGTAATAAAATATACTATTTGATTATACTGTTATACAGAAAGTGATTATACCCTTATCTATAATATTGTTCACAACGTTACGTGTTGATGTGAGTTTTTACAAGAGCCGTCAATGAGCTGAGATAGTGGCAGTGCAAAAGTGTTTTGTGGAGTCAATGTGTCATCTCAAGTGAATCATCATTTATGTTAGTGGTACGTCCTTTACAGGATGTTGCAGAACCAACCCCCAGCATTTTTGGCTGCTGTGGTTTTTCTAGGCAAATTTTACATTCAGTAGTTTGCCATTGCTTTTTGAATGGTCAGCTCTCGATACGACTGTCGAGCCCAACGCAAGAAGAGCTGCTGCTAAACTACCTGCAGCTGGGATGGAAGCCGGCACTCCAGCATTACGAACAACGTTCATAATACCTGCCACAGAAGCTGACAATCATTATTGAAAGATAGTTGAAATCTCACTGCTGGAGTGTGTGTTCGTGTGTGTGTGTGCGTGTATGTGTGCAGGTGTATGTTATGACAGCACATGTAATATTAGACAATCATTATGACATTTACTGGTTATTCAATTGTTTTGACAGTCACATGTTAGGGTACATAATATTTCAGGAGTCACTTTCTGAAGGTCACACAATCATTACAGAGGTCACATGTAATATTACACAATCATTATGACAATCATGTGTTGCTAGGTTACACAATTATTATAGCAGTCATTGCCTTAATTACACAATTCACATTTAGTGTTTAACAATCATTATGGCAGTTACTGCTGTCAGATTATAGTTATTTTGACAGTCACATAGTGCAAGTTCACAATCAATATGACAGGCAAATAGTGTCAATTACCCAATCCCTATGACAGGCAAATAGTGTCAATTACCCAATCTCTATGACAGGCAAATAGTGTCAATTACCCAATCTCTATGACAGGCAAATAGTGTCAATTACCCAATCTCTATGACAAGCAAATAGTGTCAATTACCCAATCTCTATGACAGGCAAATAGTGTCAATTACCCAACTCTATGACAGGCAAATAGTGTCAATTACCCAATCTCTATGGCAGGCAAATAGTGTCAATTACCCAATCTCTATGACAGTAATAAGTATTTGCAGTATCCACAGTCCAACAGCACCATCTAATCATTAATTAATGGGGCTAACTTTCTTCCGGCCAAGGCAAACACACTATCCATGAAACCAAACCTGTCATCCAAACAAGGCAAACACACTATCCATGAAGCCAAACCTGTCATCCAAACAAGGCAAACACACTATCCATGAAGCCAAACCTGTCATCCAAACAAGGCAAACACACTAACCATGAGATATTCTGGAAGTATTCATGATTCCTAATGACATCATAATTAAAATCAGTCTCACAATTGTATTGCTGGATGGCAACTGTCACCACAGACAGGCTGAAGGATCATTTGTTAATGTACAAACATAAAAACTGTCATATCATTACATGCGTCTGCTGAGCCAAAGCAGACACAAATTATACGCCAAAGCCAAACAACAACGTTTGGACCAATAATGTGCTCGAACAGTGAAGCTTCTTCTTCTTCTTCATTCACAGCTGTAAGCTCAGGCAGTTAAGTCCTGGTTATTGGTCCATTTGGCCTTTGGCTTTGATTTGGGGTCTGAGGTTTCCATTTTACTGGCTTTTTTGTGTGCAGTTGGTTGTTCCTTGCCGCTCAGGCAGATGCCTCTGACTTCCAAGGAAGCTCCCATTGGTCGACTCTTGCTTGTTGGGGAGGCAGTGGGTCTATGTTTTGTTTCCCCTGTAACAGGGCCTGTGAACCCACACAGGGAGAACAGTGTTTCCCCTATAACAGGGCCTGTGAACCCACACAGGGAGAACGGTGTTTCCCCTATAAGAGGGCCTGTGAACCCACACAGGAAGAACAGTGTTTCCCCTATAAGAGGGCCTGTGAACCCACACAGGAAGAACAGTGTTTCCCCTATAAGAGGGCCTGTGAACCCACACAGGAAGAACAGTGTTTCCCCTATAAGAGGGCCTGTGAACCCACACAGGAAGAACAGTGTTTTCCCTATAAGAAGGCCTGTGAACCCACACAGGAAGAACAGTGTTTTCCCTATAACAGGGCCTGTGAACCCACACAGGAAGAACAGTGTTTCCCCTATAACAGGGCCTGTGAACCCACACAGGAAGAACAGTGTTTCCCCTATAACAGGGCCTGTGGACCCACACAGGGAGAACAGTGTTTCCCCAATAACAGGGCCTGTGAACCCACACAGGGAGAACAGTGTTTCCCCTATAACAGGCCCTGTGAACCCACACAGGGAGAACAGTGTTTCCCCTATAACAGGGCTTGTGAACCCACACAGGAAGAACAGTGTTTCCCCTATAAGAGGGCCTGTGAACCCACACAGGAAGAACAGTGTTTTCCCTATAAGAAGGCCTGTGAACCCACACAGGAAGAACAGTGTTTCCCCTACAAGAGGGCCTGTGAACCCACACAGGGAGAACAGTGTTTCCCCTATAAGAGGGCCTGTGAACCCACACAGGGAGAACAGTGTTTCCCCTATAAGAGGGCCTGTGAACCCACACAGGAAGAACAGTGTTTCCCCTATAAGAGGGCCTGTGAACCCACACAGGAAGAACAGTGTTTCCCCTATAACAGGGCCTGTGAACCCACACAGGAAGAACAGTGTTTCCCCTATAACAGGGCCTGTGAACCCACACAGGAAGAACAGTGTTTCCCCTATAACAGGGCCTGTGAACCCACACAGGAAGAACAGTGTTTCCCCTATAACAGGGCCTGTGAACCCACACAGGGAGAACAGTGTTTCCCCTATAACAGGGCCTGTGAACCCACACAGGGAGAACAGTGTTTCCTTTATAACAGGGCCTGTGAACCCACACAGGGAGAGCAGTGTTTCAACTAGCATACATTATCTTTGTAAACAACATCAAAACAAATTAATTGCTGGATCAGTGCTTGAACCAATTATATGCAAACTGAGTCAGAAATACGGCTACATATTTAAGTGTGCAGGTAATCAAAGCAAGGTCTTTTCTAAAGCACTGTCAATGAGGCTAGATGAATGGCAAGAAATGTGCTGCAATTAAGTGATTCAATATTGCTGCATTACTGCGAATTGCTAGTTTGAAGAACTGCCTTTCTAATAATAATTTCAGTCTCTTATTTCCCCCCCCTCTCTCTCTCTCTCTCTCTCTCTCTCTCTCTCTCTCTCTCTCTCTCTCTCTCTCTCTCTCTCTCTCTCTCTCTCTCTCCCTCCCTCTCTCTTTCTCTCTCTGTCTCTCTCTCTCCCTCCCTCTCTCTTTCTCTCTCTGTCTCTCTCTCTCTCTCTCTCTCTCTGAAAAATGTCCGGCCCCCGTCAGAAACCAAACCCACCAACGTTTAATCCGCAGGTGAGCCTCTAGCCACTAGATCCCAGAGGCTCCTTCAACCAATGAGAGATTTTTAAAACATCTGAATCAACAATGATACAGCAGAAAATGCTTGAAACAATTCTATAGGTCAAAATGGTGGAACCAATGAAATAACAGAAAATATATCCCAGAGAAAATAATTCAACCAATGATACATAAGAATCTATTTGAACCAATGTGGCATAAAATATTTGTACTGTGTGTGTGTGCGCGCGCGTGCATGCATGTGTGTGTGTGTATGTGTGAGTGAGAGACAGAGTGAGAGAGTTTGGAGGGGCATGATATATGTTGAAATAGAAAATCAGTGGTAACTTTCTCAGTTTTTCATCAAGCTTTCTTAGCCTTTCAGACTGTAAAACTGTACTGTTAAAGGGACAATTTAATAAAAAAAAAATACAAATGCACTGGTCTTATATGCCCAAGTTTTACAATGTAATGAATAAAGTGAAACAGTTACAAAATAAAAAATGCAGTACTCTTTGACAAGATTGTTCACTTTATGCAATAAATAAAGTGTAACAATTACAAAACAAATAAAAATTTTTAAAATGCAGTTCTCTGGGACATGATTTTGCAATAAATAAAGTGAAAAAATTACAAAATAAAATACCAATGTAGTTTTCTAGGATGTGATTACTCTAGCACATATTATGTTAACTCTAGCACAAATTATGTTAACTCTAGCACAGATTATGTTAACTCTAGCACATATTATGTTAACTCTAGCACATATTATCAAGTGTGGGGAACAAGCACAAGTCTAGTACCTGTTGGTTTCTTCCAAGTGTGGGGCAACAAGCACAAGTCTAGTACCTGTTGGTTTCTTCCAAGTGTGGGGCAACAAGCACATCTAGTACCTGTTGGTTTCTTCCAAGTGTGGGGGAACAAACACAAGTCTAGTACCTGTTGGTTTCTTCCAAGTGTGGGGGAACAAACACAAGTCTAGTACCTGTTGGTTTCTTTCAAGTGTGGGGGAACAAGCACAAGTCTAGTACCTGTTGGTTTCTTCCAAGTGTGGGGGAACAAGCACAAGTCTAGTACCTGTTGGTTTCTTCCAAGTGTGGGAAACAAGCACAAGTCTAGTACCTGTTGGTTTCTTCCAAGTGTAGGGGAACAAGCACAAGTCTAGTACCTGTTGGTTTCTTTCAAGTGTGGGAAACAAGCACATCTAGTACCTGTTGGTTTCTTCCAAGTGTGGGGGAACAAGCACAAGTCTAGTACCTGTTGGTTTCTTCCAAGTGTGGGAAACAAGCACAAGTCTAGTACCTGTTGGTTTCTTCCAAGTGTGGGGGAACAAGCACAAGTCTAGTACCTGTTGGTTTCTTCCAAGTGTGGGAAACAAGCACAAGTCTAGTACCTGTTGGTTTCTTCCAAGTGTGGGGGAACAAGCACAAGTCTAGTACCTGTTGGTTTCTTCCAAGTGTGGGGAACAAACACAAGTCTATTGTCTGTTCATTTCTTTCAAGAGTGGGAAACAAACAAAAGTCTAGTACCTCAGTTTGAAATGAACATTCAAGGTAACAAGTTTACTGCTGCCTATCTGCCAACATAATTAAATTGCAAGAGCATTATCTTTCCAATAAACAGAGCAGAAGTCTTCAAAGTGGACTTATCCTTGTTGAGTTACTTGAGCTACTATTCAGTTGTTGTTGATGTTTTATCCCCAAGCGATGAGGAATGTGCAGTCAAAATAGTTTGTCATTTGAAGTGAATGAAGATTGATGAAGTGAATGAATATTGATGAAGTGAATGAAGATTGATGAAGTGAATGAAGATTGATGAAGCATTTTTCACATGACATCACTGTTAGCCACTGAATAAATGGGATAATTTGTTGAAACCAGAATCAAAGTCAGTTTACAGTGATGCAGGCTAACTAATTAACTAACTAACTAACTAACTAACTAACTAACTAACTAACTAACTAACTAACTAACTAACTAACTAACTAACTAACTAACTAACTAACTAACTAACTAACTAACTAACTAACTAACTAACTAAGAGATGTCAAGTCAGTCAAGCCTTCAGGTGTACTGGCCACACTGGGCCAGACCTATATGTTTACAGACAAATCGACTCTTGGCGGGTCATGTGATCAGCATCAGGTCAGCCACCTTTACTTCCCAGAACTTTTCTCTGATACTCAGTTGGAAAAAAAAAAGAAAAAAACATCTAGCACTGTTTAGATGTGAACCCATGACTTTTGGATGCGCAGGCAAGCATTCGGCTACTATACCACAGTAGCTCCCTAATAGTGCTGTGGCATACTTTAATGATGGTGACACGACCACACACCCCCCCCCCCCCCCACCAAAAAACAAAAATCCTAGTTCAGACTCTAGAACATTCTATAATGAACAAATATGTTGTTAGATTCAATTGGGTTCTGAGATATTATTTTTACAAATATATAAGCTATATTGAGTGTAATGATGGCCATATCAGAACCTAATTTGCATAACATTGATACATTTTCTCAGTAGTCATAATCTGCCAGCCGCTAGAGTCCATCTATGGGGCTACAATGAGAATGTGATATGTCCAATTGTCGGGTTTCCGAGTTCTTAAAAAAGGTTGTTTGCTCACTTTACTATTCCAAAAGATTCACCAATGATTGGATAAGCGAATGAATCACAGCTTTGCGCCTAGAAACTGTAAGCACATTAAAGTAAAAATAATGCATATGTACATACCACATTATTATTTATTTTGTTTAATCAGGAACGCATATGACAGTTGTTACTGCTGCAAATTCATAGAATTATACCTCAGACATTTCATCACACAATAATACTTCTTCCAAATAAAAAAACCGACATACTACATACATTATACTCAAGAAACTTGATCAAGAATCCATGTATCATAGGACTGCTTGTATAATTCCTTTATATACAATCATCAGACAAAACACAACTGTTTACACAACTTCAATGGTTTACAACCACAAATATTTGACACACACTGATGCATTTACCTCAACACTTGTGAAACCACCAGAGAGCTATTGTTTGTGTATTTGACACACACTGATGCACCTACCTAAACACTTGTGAAACCACCAGAGAGCTATTGTTTGTGTATTTGATTCACCTCACATTCATGAGCAATCCATGTACGATTGTTGCCTCAAGGACCTTCTTACATACAATGTGTGAAAAAAGTTCTTATTTACAGTTTCTGAGAGAAACATCACACATACAACTTGTGACATCAATGCATGCTTTATATGTCTCATTTACAACTTTTGAGATAAATAGTTTGAGTACAACCTTAGACCTTACACCTTGTTAGATACTGCAGGTATAAGTTGTTAGATACATCACATATAAATTTGAAAAAATATTTTGAGTACAACTTTAGATATCTCATCTACAGCTTGTCACCTGTCTCATATACAAAAGTATTAGCTATCTCATATACAACCTATTAGCTATCTCATACATAATCTATTAGCTATCCCATTTACAACCTATTAGCTATTTCATATACAACCTATTAGCTATCCCATATACAACCTATTATGCCATTCCATATTTGATCTATTAGCTGTCTCACATACAACCTGTTAGCTATCTCATACACAGTCTATTAGCTATCTCATACACAATCTATTAGCTATCTCATATACAACCTGTTAGCTATCTCATACACAATCTTGTAGCTATCTCATATACAACCTATTAGCTATCTCATACACAATCTATTAGCTATCCCATTTACAACCTATTAGCTATTTCATTTACAGCATATTAGCTATCCCATATACAACCTATTATGCCATTCCATATTTGATCTATTAGCTGTCACACATACAACCTGTTAGCTATCTCATACACAGTCTATTAGCTATCTCACAATCTATTATGCTATTCCATATGTAATCTATTAGCTATCTCATATACAATCTATTATGCTATTCCATATATAATCTATTTGCCATCTCATATACAACCTGCTAGCTATCTCATATACAATCTATTAGCTATCTCACATACAACCTGTTAGCTATCTCACACACAATCTATTAGCTATCTCATATACAACCTATTAGCTATCTCATACACAATCTGTTAGCTATATCATGTACAACCCATTATGCTATTTCATAAATAATCTATTAACTATCTCATATACAACCTGTTAGCTGTCTCATAAATAATCTATTAACTATCTCATATACACCTTATTAGCTTTATACAAATAAACAACTTGCTAGATATTTCACATACAACTTATTACATATCTCATAGACATCTTTATTTGTGTAAAGACAATACTAAATTATAAATTATGGGAGAAATCAAGTGTATGTTAAAACATATGTTTATGAAAGCTTCATAAGACAGTCTATATCTGACTAGCTGTAACTGCTGCTTGACGATAAGAACAAACAAAAATGTCAACAAATTCTAAAAAGGGCAATGGCAACCTATGGCATGTGTACCAAGAATGGCACTGGAAGGATTGTTAATGGCATGCTGCATCAAGTATAGTAAGTTATATGATCTGATTTTAAAATTTTAAATAGAACTCTTTTAAACATAAAATTACTTTGTTTCAATAATGACTGTGTGGAAAAATTTGGTAATGATGGTGGCATGCTAAATAATTATGCGACATAGTTTCAGTACTACACTACTACAAGGCTGCTGGGCTCTACAAAATTCTTGTCATCTTTATATGTAATCTAGACCTGTATGTGTGTATATAACATTTCTGTCATCTTTATATGTAATCTAGACCTGTATGTGTGTATATAACATTTCTGTCATCTTTATATGTAATCTAGGACTGTATGTGTGTATATAACATTTCTGTCATCTTTATATGTAATCTAGACCTGTATGTGTGTATATAACATTTCTGTTATCTTTATATGTAATCTAGGACTGTATGTGTGTATATAACATTTCTGTCATCTTTATATGTAATCTAGACCTGTATGTGTGGATATAACATTTCTGTCATCTTTATATGTAATCTAGACCTGTATGTGTGGATATAACATTTTTGTCATCTTTATATGTAATCTAGACCTGTATGTGTGGATATAACATTTTTGTCATCTTTATATGTAATCTAGGACTGTATGTGTGTATATAACATTTCTGTCATCTTTATATGTAATCTAGGACTATATGTGTGTATATAACATTTCTGTCATCTTTATATGTAATCTAGACCTGTATGTGTGGATATAACATTTCTGTCATCTTTATATGTAATCTAGACCTGTATGTGTGGATATAACATTTTTGTCATCTTTATATGTAATATAGGACTGTATGTGTGTATATAACATTTCTGTCATCTTTATATGTAATCTAGACCTGTATGTGTGGATATAACAATTCTGTCATCTTTATATGTAATCTAGACCTG
Source organism: Candidula unifasciata (assembly GCA_905116865.2). Lineage (NCBI taxonomy): Eukaryota > Metazoa > Mollusca > Gastropoda > Stylommatophora > Geomitridae > Candidula > Candidula unifasciata. Next base: position 292,217 of record CAJHNH020003139.1, on the reverse strand, counting down.
TATGTGTGTATATAACATTTCTGTCATCTTTATATGTAATCTAGACCTGTATGTGTGTATATAACATTTCTGTCATCTTTATATGTAATCTAGACCTGTATGTGTGTATATAACATTTCTGTCATCTTTATATGTAATCTAGGACTGTATGTGTGTATATAACATTTCTGTCATCTTTATATGTAATCTAGACCTGTATGTGTGTATATAACATTTCTGTCATCTTTATATGTAATCTAGGACTGTATGTGTGTATATAACATTTCTGTCATCTTTATATGTAATCTAGACCTGTATGTGTGTATATAACATTTCTGTCATCTTTATATGTAATCTAGGACTGTATGTGTGTATATAACATTTCTGTCATCTTTATATGTAATCTAGGACTATATGTGTGTATATAACATTTCTGTCATCTTTATATGTAATCTAGACCTGTATGTGTGGATATAACATTTCTGTCATCTTTATATGTAATCTAGACCTGTATGTGTGGATATAACATTTTTGTCATCTTTATATGTAATATATGACTGTATGTGTGTATATAACATTTCTGTCATCTTTATATGTAATCTAGACCTGTATGTGTGTATATAACAATTCTGTCATCTTTATATGTAATCTAGACCTGTATGTGTGTATATAACATTTCTGTCATCTTTATATGTAATCTAGGACTATATGTGTGTATATAACATTTCTGTCATCTTTATATGTAATCTAGACCTGTATGTGTGTATATAACATTTCTGTCATCTTTATATGTAATCTAGGACTGTATGTGTGTATATAACATTTCTGTCATCTTTATATGTAATCTAGGACTATATGTGTGTATATAACATTTCTGTCATCTTTATATGTAATCTAGACCTGTATGTGTGTATATAACATTTCTGTCATCTTTATATGTAATCTAGACCTGTATGTGTGGATATAACATTTCTGTCATCTTTATATGTAATCTAGACCTGTATATGTGGATATAACATTTCTGTCATCTTTATATGTAATCTAGACCTGTATGTGTGGATATAACATTTTTGTCATCTTTATATGTAATATAGGACTGTATGTGTGTATATAACATTTCTGTCATCTTTATATGTAATCTAGACCTGTATGTGTGTATATAACAATTCTGTCATCTTTATATGTAATCTAGACCTGTATGTGTGTATATAACATTTCTGTCATCTTTATATGTAATCTACCCTGTTGCACTGATAATGATAACATTGAAATTTCTTTTTTTTTTTTTTTATCCTTTTAACTCTTTCTAATATTTGGAACTAACATTAAACTTTTCAGGAAATGTTACTCTAAAGTTTTTGTTTGTAAACATGTGAATGATCCCAAGTATTGTGGGCACTAACTGATCCGATTCAATTCATTGTAAACGTGATTTTCAAACAATGCATTTTGTGATTTCATGTTCAAATGGTCATGGTTCCCAATGTTCCGAGCACAACAAGCATGTGCTGAAAAATGTGACTTTCTGTGGCTGAAGCTCTGAAATTGTTTCAGTCGGATGTTTTCTAATAATGAAACATTGACATTTTTTAGAAAGTGATTGGGAGGGTAAATTGACACCAGCAGCAGCAGCTGGGCGGTCACAGCTGTTTGTTCTGATGAGGTCAATCCATGAGGGCCCATTGTATTTGTGAAGGATGTGACAGTCATCCACATCCGCATCCAAAGGACTGTTTCAGACAGTACCATACTCATACCATGGCTAAGTTGAAATGAAATCATTGTAGCTTCAGTCTGTATTTAACTACAAAGTTTATATATTGTGTGTACAGGTCCAATTTTTGTTCTTTGACATTTTGTTCAGCACTCTATGAGAATCTTGAGCCTCTGAGTGATAGGCTAACCCAGAAACGTATCATAACTTTTTAATCTGTTTGGAAACTGAACAAACTCTAAAGTTTTATTCTAAAATTGTGATACTCTCTGCTCTTGTGGCTGCAAAACCGTGGTAAGTGAAGATATTTTGGTCAAATACTGTCTTTGTAAACATATCACCTGCTAAATTCTTTTTTTCTACGAACCATAACAGTATGAAACAAAAACATATCATCAGATTCAAAATGTACATCCATTCCTCTTTTTAAAAAAACATACTTTTTTAGGGATTAGAAATATATTTTTTTAATTCGCAATAGCCCTTTTTTTCACACACACCCCCCCCCCCCCCCCCATCTCCCCCTCTGCCATTTCTGTAAAGGAAAATGAATGTCAGCCAAGCTTTCCAAAATGCATGAGCCTGAAAGAGTTAAAAGAAAACACAATTGTATACAGGTCACCAACAAAACTGTTTTATTTATTTATCTACTTTTTAATTTTTTTTGACAAAATATATAAAGATATATAAATGGAGTTATGAAATGAAATGGTTCGGCCATCTAGTGAGAATGCAGCCAGACCAGACTGCATATCAGACTTTTTTACAGTAGAATATTGGAAGGAAAATAAGAGGAAGGCCAAGAAAGAGATAAATGGTGTAGTTAAAACCTGCAAAAAGTTGAACAAATCCATCACTCAAGCCACCTGAGAAGCGTAAGGCAAATACAGAAAACCACGACACTGGGCTACAACCTGGTATCTGTGAGACAACAAAAGAAGAAGATCAATAGATATGAACACAGTGAAGCAGGACATGGAGCAGATGGTTGGCATAAAGATTAACTTGTATCAGTGAGTCAGGCTGTGACACTGTAGCTGAGGTTTATAGGAGAATGTCATGTTCAACTTGGATTTTATAAGCTTTAGGATTCACAAGAAAACCCCCTTAAATGCTAATATATTCATATCATATATATTCTATACCATATGTATTCTAAATGTTTGTACAGACACGAACTCAAGCCAATGGCATTAACTATGTCACATCACACTTCAGACAAGTCTGAAAAGTGACATTTATGGAAAATTAGACCCACCCAGGAGTGTTGGTTTTGTAGCTTCTCTGAGAGACAGAGTTAACCAACCTCCAGATTACTAAAGAGATGCTTTCATGGGAGACAGGGTTAACCAACCTCCAGATTATTAATGAGGTGCTTCTCTGAGAGACAGGGTTAACCAACCTCCAGATTACTAATGAAGTGCTTCTCTGAGAGACAGAGTTAACCAACCTCCAGATTACTAATGAAGTGCTTCTCTGAGAGACAGGGTTAACCAACCTCCAGATTACTAATGAAGTGCTTCTCTGAGAGACAGGGTTAACCAACCTCCAGATTACTAATGAGATGCTTCGCTGGGAGACAGGGTTAACCAACCTCCAGATTACTAATGAGATGCTTCTCTGAGAGACAGGGTTAACCAACCTCCAGATTACTAATGAAGTGCTTCTCTGAGAGACAGGGTTAACCAACCTCCAGATTACTAATGAAGTGCTTCTCTGAGAGACAGGGTTAACCAACCTCCAGATTACTAATGAAGTGCTTCTCTGAGAGACAGAGTTAACCAACCTCCAGATTACTAATGAAGTGCTTCTCTGAGAGACAGGGTTAACCAACCTCCAGATTACTAATGAAGTGCTTCTCTGAGAGACAGGGTTAACCAACCTCCAGATTACTAATGAGATGCTTCTCTGAGAGACAGGGTTAACCAACCTCCAGATTACTAATGAGATGCTTCTCTGAGAGACAGGGTTAACCAACCTCAAGATTACTAATGAAGTGCTTCTCTGAGAGACAGGGTTAACCAACCTCCAGATTACTAATGAGATGCTTCTCTGAGAGACAGGGTTAACCAACCTCCAGATTACTAATGAGGTGCTTTTCTGGGAGACAGGGTTAACCAACCTCCAGATTACTAATGAAGTGCTTCGCTGAGAGACAGGGTTAACCAACCTCCAGATTACTAATGAGGTGCTTCTCTGAGAGACAGGGTTAACCAACCTCCAGATTACTAATGAGGTGCTTCTCTGGGAGACAGGGTTAACCAACCTCCAGATTACTAATGAGGTGCTTCTCTGGGAGACAGGGTTAACCAACCTCCAGATTACTAATGAGGTGCTTCTCTGGGAGACAGGGTTAACCAACCTCCAGATTACTAATGAAGTGCTTCTCTGAGAGACAGGGTTAACCAACCTCCAGATTACTAATGAAGTGCTTCTCTGAGAGACAGGGTTAACCAACCTCCAGATTACTAATGAAGTGCTTCTCTGAGAGACAGAGTTAACCAACCTCCAGATTACTAATGAAGTGCTTCTCTGAGAGACAGGGTTAACCAACCTCCAGATTACTAATGAAGTGCTTCTCTGAGAGACAGGGTTAACCAACCTCCAGATTACTAATGAGATGCTTCTCTGAGAGACAGGGTTAACCAACCTCCAGATTACTAATGAGATGCTTCTCTGAGAGACAGGGTTAACCAACCTCAAGATTACTAATGAAGTGCTTCTCTGAGAGACAGGGTTAACCAACCTCCAGATTACTAATGAGATGCTTCTCTGAGAGACAGGGTTAACCAACCTCCAGATTACTAATGAGGTGCTTTTCTGGGAGACAGGGTTAACCAACCTCCAGATTACTAATGAAGTGCTTCGCTGAGAGACAGGGTTAACCAACCTCCAGATTACTAATGAGGTGCTTCTCTGAGAGACAGGGTTAACCAACCTCCAGATTACTAATGAGGTGCTTCTCTGGGAGACAGGGTTAACCAACCTCCAGATTACTAATGAGGTGCTTCTCTGGGAGACAGGGTTAACCAACCTCCAGATTACTAATGAGGTGCTTCTCTGGGAGACAGGGTTAACCAACCTCCAGATTACTAATGAGGTGTTTCTCTGGGAGACAGGGTTAACCAACCTCCAGATTACTAATGAGGTGCTTCTCTGAGAGACAGGGTTAACCAACCTCCAGATTACTAATGAGGTGTTTCTCTGAGAGACAGGGTTAACCAACCTCCAGATTACTAATGAGGTGCTTCTCTGGGAGACAGGGTTAACCAACCTCCAGATTACTAATGAGATGCTTCTTTGGGAGACAGGGTTAACCAACCTCCAGATTACTAATGAGGTGTTATGTCCCCAATGAAGGCTGACTAAACTGGATCTCCTGTATCGACGACTGCCTCCATGAGACTGCTGGTGGCCCATCTCTTGACGTTGTCCTCCTCTGTGTGAGATATCATTGATCCAGCTGCACAAAACAGATGCTGATATCAGAAGAGGAAGATTACATCTTCTAATAAACCCTCCTTGCTAGTAGCTTTCAAGAATCATCACTACCTGTCTCTGCCCAGATTAAATCATGGCTCCAATAAAGCTACAACATCACTACCTGTCTCTGCCCAGATTAAATCATGGCTGCAATAAAGCTACAACATCACTACCTGTCTCTGCCATGGCTAAATCATGGCTGCAATAAAGCTACAACATCACTACCTGTCTCTGCCCAGATTAAATCATGGCTGCAATAAAGCTACAACATCACTACCTGTCTCTGCCCAGATTAAATCATGGCTGCAATAAAGCTACAACATCACACCAAATCTTCTAAATGAATTCTCTTTTTCAAAATGTTGCCAATATTGTCTTCTGCCATGACAGTCACTGTGGTGGAGTCATCAGCCAGACTTTTAACTTTTGACCTTTGCAGGGTGAAGTCAGTTGGCGGGTCATGGCCTAGGAACTCCCAGTGCTGAAACACTAAGCCCTCTGGATCTGTGCGCAGTTCTACGACTCGGAGACCGAAATGTGATTGGATCCGGGTACTGTAAAATAGATATCAAATGGATTAGTAAGACTTTCACAGATTATCAGGTTACTGAGAAATCAGAAAGTTACAACAGTTATATATCACTTTACTTAGTCAATTTTCTTCTCTTAAGATGTAGAGGTTTGCCAGAGCAATTGCCAGACTTCTCTATCCACAGGTTTTTTTTCTTTCTTTTTTGTGTGTTCCATTCCTGTCTTCTGATGGTCCCAGACTGTCCCCAGATGTTGCCTTCCCAGTGAATCCTGGGTCATCCTGGTGGTCTGGTTCCCAGGTTCCTGACCTTCCACACCTGCTGTGGTGGCCGGTTCTCTCCCATTCTGCATACATGTCCAAACCATTGCAACAGTGACTGGTCCACTCAGTCACTGGCACGGCCTGGGATTCAAGATCCTGATGTACTGTGTGATTGCCAACTCTGAAGCATCTTGTCACTTGGACTATTTTCTCAGACACCTCTTTTCTGAGGCCTGATTCTGGCTTCTATCAGCTGTTGTTTTTGCCCATGACTCGCACTTAACACTGAACAAACAATTACGAGAAAGCTCACAGGAGGGAAAAGAACAGAGACACACAAATGCAATGTTTCGGTAGGTCTTTATCAGCGGACACAACAACAGACTTATTAGACAACAAACCAAGTTAACAGAGAAATGAAAATATATAATGATAGAAAATATGTCCAGGAACAACATGCAACCAGAAATACATAACAGGAGAATATACGGGTAAGACGTGAAAGTCAAGCAGCCTTTTCCACTTCTTCAGCTGTACTGGGCATATAGGGCTAGATGTACATTTTACAGACCAATCTGCACCCATTCAAGACTGGGTCGACCTGGGAGCCAAGGCAAGCATCTAGCCACTACACCACGATTGCTCTGATTAGTGATTAGTGATTAGAAAGGATTATAATCACAGCACTCCAGACAGATCCATAGGTGCTCCGATCTCCTCCTCAAAAGCTCCTCAAGTGTAAAACGACTGATGACACCTGTTCTGTGTTGGTTAATGAAACGTCTTGTCCCTTTAGTGAAATGTTCATTTCTTGCAGCTCAAAGCTGCACCCCCATGTCCATTAGTCTAGACAGGGATATGGAGTCATGTCCTTTGGCGTGCTCTTCAGTACGGTAAGTGCAGCGCATGGCATTGATAAAATCACTTCTGTCCAGTATTGGGCCAGCCATACCAACCGCAGTGTCAGCAAGATAGTCTGCACGCTCGTTCCCTTCAACACCCGCATGACCTGGCACAAAGATGAAGGTTAGAGCAAATATTTGTGAAGTGCTTAGTGTTGCAATCCATTCTTGCCTGATAAATCCAGCTTGGATTTTTTTAAAGCATATTCATTGAGTCACTAAGAATGCACACGTGTGTGAACTTTTGAGTACCAAGCCATGCTAATTCCCTTGTTACAGCCATAGTTTCCAATGTAAGGCTACTAGTTGTAACAGCAAAGGCGCCATTCATCTCCTTGATGGTTTTCCCCCTTGAGCTTACTGTGAAGGCTCATGCACTTCACGTGCCCCTAATTACTGACCCATCTGTGTAAACTTGCTGCATCACTGTCATTACCAGGGCTTGCAATCAGTTCATCACTCGTCTGATGTTTCCATATATCTCATCACACAGTCTACTCCAGCAGCTCTGGCATATCTCATCATAGAGTCTGCTCCAACAGCTCTGGTATATCTCATCACACAGTCTACTCCAGCAGCTCTGGTATATCTCATCACACAGTCTACTCCAGCAGTTCTGGCATATCTCATCACAGAGTCTACTCCAGCAGCTCTGGCATATCTCATCACAGAGTCTACTCCAGCAGTTCTGGCATATCTCATCACAGAGTCTACTCCAGCAGCTCTGGTATATCTCATCACACAGTCTACTCCAACAGCTCTGGCATATCTCATCACAGAGTCTACTCCAGCAGCTCTAGTATATCTCATCACAGAGTCTACTCCAGCAGCTCTGGCATATCTCATCACAGAGTCTACTCCAGCAGTTCTGGCATATCTCATCACAGAGTCTACTCCAGCAGCTCTGGCATATCTCATCACAGAGTCTACTCCAGCACCTCTGGCATATCTCATCACAGAGTCTACTCCAGCAGCTCTAGCATATCTCATCACACAGTCTACTCCAACAGCTCTGGCATATCTCATCACACAGTCTACTCCAGCAGCTCTAGCATATCTCATCACACAGTCTACTCCAGCACCTCTGGCATATCTCATCACAGAGTCTACTCCAGCAGCTCTGGCATATCTCATCACAGAGTCTACTCCAGCACCTCTGGCATATCTCATCACAGAGTCTACTCCAGCAGCTCTGGTATATCTCATCACACAGTCTACTCCAGCAGCTCTGGTATATCTCATCACACAGTCTACTCCAGCACCTCTGGCATATCTCATCACAGAGTCTACTCCAGCACCTCTGGCATATCTCATCACAGAGTCTACTCCAGCACCTCTGGTATATCTCATCACAGAGTCTACTCCAGCAGCTCTGGTATATCTCATCACACAGTCTACTCCAGCAGCTCTGGTATATCTTATCACACAGTCTACTCCAGCAGCTCTGGTATATCTCATCACACAGTCTACTCCAGCACCTCTGGCATATCTCATCACAGAGTCTACTCCAGCACCTCTGGCATATCTCATCACAGAGTCTACTCCAACAGCTCTGGCATATCTCATCACACAGTCTACTCCAGCAGCTCTGGCATATCTCATCACACAGTCTACTCCAGCAGCTCTGGTATATCTCATCACACAGTCTACTCCAGCAGCTCTGGCATATCTCATCACAGAGTCTACTCCAGCACCTCTGGCATATCTCATCACAGAGTCTACTCCAACAGCTCTGGCATATCTCATCACAGAGTCTACTCCAACAGCTCTGGCATATCTCATCACAGAGTCTACTCCAACAGCTCTGGCATATCTCATCACAGAGTCTACTCCAGCAGCTCTGGCATATCTCATCACACAGTCTACTCCAGCACCTCTGGCATATCTCATCACACAGTCTACTCCAGCAGTTCTGGCATATCTCATCACAGAGTCTACTCCAACAGCTCTGGCATATCTCATCACAGAGTCTACTCCATCAGTTCTGGCATATCTCATCACAGAGTCTACTCCAGCAGCTCTGGCATATCTCATCACAGAGTCTACTCCAGCAGTTCTGGCATATCTCATCACACAGTCTACTCCAGCAGCTCTGGCATATCTCATCACACAGTCTACTCCAGCAGTTCTGGCATATCTCATCACAGAGTCTACTCCAGCAGCTCTAGTATATCTCATCACAGAGTCTACTCCAGCAGCTCTGGCATATCTCATCACAGAGTCTACTCCAGCAGCTCTGGCACATCTCATCACACAGTCTACTCCAGCAGCTCTGGCATATCTCATCACACAGTCTACTCCAGCAGTTCTGGCATATCTCATCACAGAGTCTACTCCAGCACCTCTGGCATATCTCATCACAGAGTCTACTCCAACAGCTCTAGTATATCTCATCACAGAGTCTACTCTAGCAGCTCTAGTATATCTCATCACAGAGTCTACTCCAGCAGCTCTGGCATATCTCATCACACAGTCTACTCCAGCACCTCTGGCATATCTCATCACAGAGTCTACTCCAGCAGCTCTGGCATATCTCATCACAGAGTCTACTCCAGCAGCTCTGGCATATCTCATCACAGAGTCTACTCCAGCACCTCTGGCATATCTCATCACAGAGTCTACTCCAGCAGCTCTGGCATATCTCATCACAGAGTCTACTCCAGCAGCTCTGGCATATCTCATCACACAGTCTACTCCAGCAGTTCTGGCATATCTCATCACAGAGTCTACTCCAGCAGTTCTGGCATATCTCATCACAGAGTCTACTCCAGCACCTCTGGCATATCTCATCACACAGTCTACTCCAGCACCTCTGGCATATCTCATCACAGAGTCTACTCCAGCAGCTCTGGCATATCTCATCACAGAGTCTACTCCAGCAGCTCTGGCATATCTCATCACAGAGTCTACTCCAGCAGCTCTGGCATATCTCATCACAGAGTCTACTCCAGCAGCTCTGGCATATCTCATCACAGAGTCTACTCCAGCAGCTCTGGCATATCTCATCACAGAGTCTACTCCAGCAGTTCTGGCATATCTCATCACAGAGTCTACTCCAGCAGTTCTGGCATATCTCATCACAGAGTCTACTCCAGCAGCTCTAGTATATCTCATCACAGAGTCTACTCCAGCAGTTCTGGCATATCTCATCACACAGTCTACTCCAGCAGCTCTGGCATATCTCATCAGACAGTCTACTCCAGCAGTTCTGGCATATCTCATCACAGAGTCTACTCCAGCAGCTCTAGTATATCTCATCACAGAGTCTACTCCAGCAGTTCTGGCATATCTCATCACACAGTCTACTCCAGCAGCTCTGGCATATCTCATCACACAGTCTACTCCAGCAGTTCTGGCATATCTCATCACAGAGTCTACTCCAGCAGCTCTAGTATATCTCATCACAGAGTCTACTCCAGCAGCTCTGGCATATCTCATCACAGAGTCTACTCCAGCAGCTCTGGCATATCTCATCACAGAGTCTACTCCAGCAGCTCTGGCATATCTCATCACAGAGTCTACTCCAGCAGCTCAGGCATGTCTCATCACAGAGTCTACTCCAGCAGCTCAGGCATGTCTCATCACAGAGTCTACTTCAGCAGTTCTGGCATATCTCATCACACAGTCTACTCCAGCACCTCTGGCATATCTCATCACACAGTCTACTCCAGCAGCTCTGGCATATCTCATCACAGAGTCTACTCCAGCAGCTCTAGTATATCTCATCACACAGTCTACTCCAGCACCTCTGGCATATCTCATCACAGAGTCTACTCCAGCAGTTCTGGCATATCTCATCACACAGTCTACTCCAGCACCTCTGGCATATCTCATCACAGAGTCTACTCCAGCAGCACTGGCATATCTCATCACACAGTCTACTCCAGCAGTTCTGGCATATCTCATCTCAGAGTCTACTCCAACAGCTCTGACATGTCTCATCACACAGTCTACTCCAGCAGCTCTGGCATGTCTCATCACACAGTCTACTCCAGCAGCTCTAGTATATCTCATCACAGAGTCTACTCCAGCAGTTCTGGCATATCTCATCACACAGTCTACTCCAGCAGCTCTGGCATATCTCATCACACAGTCTACTCCAGCAGCTCTAGTATATCTCATCACAGAGTCTACTCCAGCAGTTCTGGCATATCTCATCACAGAGTCTACTCCAGCAGCTCTAGTATATCTCATCACAGAGTCTACTCCAGCAGCTCTGGCATATCTCATCACAGAGTCTACTCCAGCAGTTCTGGCATATCTCATCACAGAGTCTACTCCAGCAGCTCTAGTATATCTCATCACAGAGTCTACTCCAGCAGCTCTGGCATATCTCATCACACAGTCTACTCCAGCAGCTCTAGCATATCTCATCACAGAGTCTACTCCAACAGCTCTGGCATATCTCATCACACAGTCTACTCCAACAGCTCTGGCATATCTCATCACAGAGTCTACTCCAGCAGCTCTAGTATATCTCATCACAGAGTCTACTCCAGCAGTTCTGGCATATCTCATCACAGAGTCTACTCCAGCAGCTCTAGTATATCTCATCAGAGAGTCTACTCCAGCAGTTCTGGCATATCTCATCACAGAGTCTACTCCAGCAGTTCTGGCATATCTCATCACAGAGTCTACTCCAGCAGCTCTGGCATGTCTCATCACAGAGTCTACTCCAGCAGCTTCTTTCATATCTCATCACAGAGTCTACTCCAGCAAATCTGGCATATCTCATCACAGTCTACTCCAACAGTTCTGGCATGTCTCATCACAGAGTCTACTCCAGCAGCTCTGGCATGTCTTATCAATGTTCATTGTAGAGTTTTTGTTTCCTTATTCTATTTGCTTCCCATTTTAGTGACTGTCTAGTGATTAGTGATTAATTATTAGTGATTAGTAAGGATTATTATCACCTCACTCCGGACAGATCCATAGGTGCTCTGATCTCCTCCTCAAAAGCTCCACGTGTGAAACTACTGATGACCCCTGTTCTGTGTTGGTTGAAACGTCTTGTTCCCTTAGAGAAATGTTCATTTTCTCCATGTCCAATCAGCCTAGACAGGGAAAGGCAGCCAAGCCCTTTGGTGGGCTCTTCACGGTAAGTGGTGTGCATGGTACTGATAACATCATTTCTGTCCAGTATTGGACCAACCACAGCAGCCACAGTGTCAGCAAGATAATCTGCACGCTCAGTCCCTTGAAAACCAGCATGACCTGGCACAAAGTTGAAGGTCGGGGCAGCCATTGATTCTTTATCAGTATTGTCTCAGAAGGAACCACGTTCAACTTTTAAGCCAAAAACTGCCAACAGGAGTCCACTGTGCCAGGAACTTTATGAAGATGTCTTGTTTGATTCACAGACAGCCACCAGTACTGACATCAGCTGATAACACTTGTAGCATACTCATGAAGCTGTCTTGTTTGATTCACAGACAGCCACCAGTACTGATATCAGCTGATAATACTTGTAGCATACTCATGAAGCTGTCTTGTTTGATTCACAGACAGCCACCAGTACTGACATCAGCTGATAACACTTGTAGCATACTCATGAAGCTGTCTTGTTTGATTCACAGACAGCCACCAGTATTGACATCAGCTGATAACACTTGTAGCATACTCATGAAGATGTCTTGTTTGATTCACAGACAGCCACCTGTATTGACATCAGCTGATAACACTTGTAGCATACTCATGAAGATGATTCTGCTGCTAAAATTACTGCTGCTGGTGTTAATACTGTTGCTGCTACTACCATGAATAACACTGTTACTACCACTACTATTACTTTTACTGCTGCTACTACTACTATTCACACTACTTCAGACAGGAATACCATTGCTGCTGCTGCTACTGGTGCTTTTGCTGCTACTTCTTTAAGTATTATACTAGAGATGATTTTTCCGATAAATGTCATAACAATTTCCACTTTCCTGTACATGTGTACATTCCAAACTATCAGTTCCGTAAAAGAAAGTGATGAACACTGGCAGCACATCAACATTATCCGATTACAACATCTATAGCTGCTGATTAAAACATCCAGATGATTAAAGGCATGATTCAGACAACAGAGGACAAGCTAACTAAGTCTGAATGATCACAAAAGTGCCTACCCTTGAAGAAAAACTGTTTTGCGTGTTTCATCTTTACTGACTTTACAAAACCATCTGAAAGAAATGCAGAAATGAAGAAAATTTGTTCTGTAAGTTTGTATCAATTACAACAGATGAATAAATGTATTCTCAATGTCACAGCAAACATAAACTATAACACACAAACTATATAAGCTACTATATCCACTACTATATCTTCTTCTTCTTCTTCTTCTTCTTCTTCTTCTTCTTCTTCTTCTTCTTCTTCTTCTTCTTCTTCTTCTTCTTCTTCTGTATTAACCCTTAAAGTGACAGATGACACATTGTGTTGTGGTTTACAGCAAGGCTTTTGGCCCAAAAATCTGAATTGTGCAAATGCCTAGTTACCTTTTATGACATGCTTGTGAGGTGTGCAGACAAGAACTCCCTAATCATCAAAGCTCAGCAATCACCAAAACTCACTAATTCTAAAAACTCAATAATCACAAGAACTCACTGATTACCCCCAAACAAAACAAAAAATCACTAATCACAAAAATAACAAAATCACTGACCCCCCAAAAAATCAGTAAGCACAAAAACTTCCAGATTAAAAAAAAAAAACTTAACCACAACAGCTTATTAACCACAAGATACACACTCATACTTGTGATAAACTCAACCACAATAACTCACTAACCACCAGATACACACACTTACTTGTGATAAACTCAACCACAACAACTTACTAACCACCAGATACACACACTTACTTGTGATAAACTCAACCACAACAACTTACTAACCACCAGATACACACACTTACTTGTGATAAACTCAACCACAACAACTCACTAACCACCAGATACACACACTTACTTGTGATAAACTCAACCACAACAACTTACTAACCACCAGATACACACACTTACTTGTGATAAACTCAACCACAACAACTCACTAACCACAAGATACACACACTTACTTGTGATAAACTCAACCACAACAACTTACTAACCACCAGATACACACACTTACTTGTGATAAACTCAACCACAACAACTCACTAACCACAAGATACACACACTTACTTGTGATAAACTCAACCACAACAACTCACTAACCACAAGATACACACACTTACTTGTGATAAACTCAACCACAACAACTTACTAACCACCAGATACACACACTTACTTGTGATAAACTCAACCACAACAACTGACTAACCACCAGACACACACACTTACTTGTGATAAACTCAACCACAACAACTTACTAACCACAAGATACACACACTTACTTGTGATAAACTCAACCACAACAACTCACTAACCACCAGATACACACACTTACTTGTGATAAACTCAACCACAACAACTCACTAACCCAAAATACACACACTTACTTGTGATAAACTCAACCACAACAACTCACTAACCACAAGATACACACACTTACTTGTGATAAACTCAACCACAACAACTCACTAACCCAAGATACACACACTTACTTGTGATAAACTCAACCACAACAACTCACTAACCACCAGACTCCAACACTTACTTGTGATAAACTCAACCACAACAACTCACTAACCCAAGATACACACACACACTTGTGATAAACTCAACCACAACAACTCACTAACCACCAGACACCAACACTTACTTGTGATAAACTCAGCCACAACAACTCACTAACCACAAGATACACACACTCACTTGTGATAAACTCAACCACAACAACTCACTAACCACAAGATACACACACTTACTTGTGATAAACTCAACCACAACAACTCACTAACCCAAGATACACACACTTACTTGTGATAAATTCAACCGCAACAACTGACTAACCACCAGACACACACACTCATACTTGTGATAAATTCAACCACAACAACTGACTAACCACCAGACACCAACACTTACTTGTGATAAATTCAACCACAACAACTGACTAACCACCAGACACCAACACTTACTTGTGATAAACTCAACCACAACAACTGACTAACCACTAGACACCAACACTTACTTGTGATAAATTCAACCACAACAACTCACTAACCACCAGACACCAACACTTACTTGTGATAAACTCAACCACAACAACTGACTAACCACCAGACACCAACACTTACTTGTGATAAACTCAACCACAATAACTCACTAACCACCAGACACCAACACTTACTTGTGATAAACTCAGCCACAACAACTCACTAACCACAAGATACACACACTTACTTGTGATAAACTCAACCACAACAACTCACTAACCACAAGATACACACACTTACTTGTGATAAATTCAACCACAACAACTCACTAACCACAAGATACACACTCATACTTGTGATAAATTCAACCACAACAACTCACTAACCACAAGATACACACACTTACTTGTGATAAACTCAACCACAACAACTCACTAACCACAAGATACACACACTTACTTGTGATAAACTCCACTACAACAACTCACTAACCACAAGATACACACACTTACTTGTGATAAACTCAACTACACTCACTAACCACAAGATACACACACTTACTTGTGATAAATTCAACCACAACAACTCACTAACCACAAGATACACACACTTACTTGTGATAAACTCAGCCACAACAACTCACTAACCACCAGATACACACACTTACTTGTGATAAACTCAGCCACAACAACTCACTAACCACAAGATACACACACTTACTTGTGATAAACTCAGCCACAACAACTCACTAACCCAAGATACACACACTTACTTGTGATAAACTCAACCACAACAACTCACTAACCACAAGATACACACACTTACTTGTGATAAATTCAACCACAACAACTCACTAACCACAAGATACATACACTTTCTTGTGATAAATTCAACCACAACAACTCACTAACCACAAGATACACACACATGTGATAAACTCAACCACAATAACTCACTAACCACAAGATACACACACTTGTGATAAATTCAACCACAATAACTCACTAACCACAAGATACACACACATGTGATAAATTCAACCACAACAACTCACTAACCACAAGATACACACACATGTGATAAATTCAACCACAACAACTCACTAACCACAAGATACACACACTTACTTGTGATATATTCAACCACAACAACTCACTAACCACAAGATACACACACTTACTTGTGATAAACTCAACCACAATAACTCACTAACCACAAGATACACACACATGTGATAAATTCAACCACAACAACTCACTAACCACAAGATACACACACATGTGATAAATTCAACCACAACAACTCACTAACCACAAGATACACACACTTACTTGTGATAAATTCAACCACAACAACTCACTAGCCACAAGATACACACACATGTGATAAACTCAACCACAACAACTCACTAACCACCAGATACACACACTTACTTGTGATAAACTCAACCACAACAACTCACTAACCACAAGATACACACACTTACTTGTGATAAACTCAGCCACAACAACTCACTAACCACCAGATACACACACTTACTTGTGATAAACTCAGCCACAGCAACTCACTAACCACAAGATACACACACTTACTTGTGATAAACTCAGCCACAACAACTCACTAACCCAAGATACACACACTTACTTGTGATAAACTCAACCACAACAACTCACTAACCACAAGATACACACACTTACTTGTGATAAACTCAACCACAACAACTCACTAACCACAAGATACACACACTTACTTGTGATAAACTCAACCACAACAACTCACTAACCACAAGATACACATACTCACTTGTGATAACGTAAGACAACCGCCGAGGATCTGTGCCAGTGGGCCCCAGCGTCCACAAAAGCCACCTCTGGCTTGAGAGTGATGTCAGAGGTGGCGGACGCTTCCTCTGGGGAGTTTGGCAGTGTGGAAGGAGCAGCAAATGTTGGTGAATGTGAAGATGATGAGCCGCCTGGGGTCACAGAGGTACAGGTGGGGGGTCAGTGGTAGCAGCAAGAAAATTTGAACATTTCACTGAACAGAAAAACACTGAGAAATGTTCTACTTTATCTTCTTCTTCTTCTCCTTCTTCTTCATTTCATCAGCTGTAAACATTGATCATTGCAGACACAGATAATCTATTTCAAGTGAACAACAGAAGAACGACAAGTATGTTCTACAGTACTGATGACATCTGGCTAACGATTTGATCCTACATCATGAAACACAAAGTTTTATAAATAACCACACAACACAACATGAAAGGCATGTATGTGGGAAATCTAATTGTTTGATCAAATCCACAGACCATGAACACAAACCCCACCTTCTGATGTCCACAGACCATGAACACAAACCTCACCCCTTCTGATGTCCACAGACCATGAACACAAACCTCACCTTCTGATGTCCACAGACCATGAACACAAACCCCACCTTCTGATGTCCACAGACCATGAACACAAACCTCACCTTCTGATGTCCGCAGACCATGAACACAAACCTCACCTTCTGATGTCCGCAGACCATGAACACAAACCTCACCTTCTGATGTCCACAGACTATGAACACATACCTCACCTTCTGATGTCCACAGACCATGAACACAAACCTCACCTTCTGATGTCCACAGATCATGAACACAAACCTCACCTTCTGATGTCCACAGACCATGAACACAAACCCCACCTTCTGATGTCCACAGACCATGAACACAAACCTCACCCCTTCTGATGTCCACAGACCATGAACACAAACCTCACCTTCTGATGTCCACAGACCATGAACACAAACCTCACCTTCTGATGTCCACAGACCATGAACCCAAACCTCACCTTCTGATGTCCACAGACCATGAACACAAACCTCACCTTCTGATGTCCACAGACCATGAACACAAACCTCACCTTCTGATGTCCACAGACCATGAACACAAACCTCACCTTCTGATGTCCACAGACCATGAACACAAACCTCACCTTCTGATGTCCACAGACCATGAACACAAACCTCACCTTCTGATAATCTGACAGACCATGAACACAAACCTCACCTTCTGATGATCTGACAGACCATGAACACAAACCTCACCTTCTGATGATCTGACAGACCATGAACACAAACCTCACCTTCTGATGATCTGACAGACCATGAACACAAACCTCACCTTCTGATGATCTGACAGAACTGCTTGTATTTGTATTCCCAAAGGTAGCTGTCTGCACCCTCTCCCCTTCCACAATGGTGTGTTGTGACTCACTGCCATCGTAGTTCTTCACAGACAGTGTCAGGGTGGTGGGAGCTGTGCTCTGTCTGAAGCCAGCCTCCACACTGATCAACAGAGGAGGGGGGGCACTGATGTAGGCTTTTTCACAGCTGGCTGCAGTCTGTGGATTGTCATATATGTCAGTGATATTTGGAGAACTGCTAAAGACATCAAACAAAGATTAAATGCCTTCCAACACACAAGCCTGAGGTAAACATAAAATGAGATGAATTCAACAAAGGTGAAGAAATAAAGACCAATAAGATGGTTACATTCTAGGGTAGATGCAGAATCAGAATCACCAGACAATGAAATGGGAAATGGGTTGAGGAAGAGACACAGAAATGGAAAATGGGTTGAGGAACAGACACAGTAATGGGAAATGGGTTGAGGAACAGACACAGAAATGGGAAATGGGTTGAGGAACAGACACAGAAATGGGAAATGGGTTGAGGAACAGACACAGAAATGAGAAATGGGTTGAGGAAGAGACACAGAAATGGGAAATGGGTTGAGGAACCAAGAATTTCCCAAAAGAAACCTTATGACAAACACTGAGGAGACATGTCAAAGGTGTTGGACTAGATTCCAAAGACATCAAACAGACATCAGAAAACAGAAAAGAATGAAGGAATGCATTATTATGTACATTATTATATCTATTTTCATTTTTAGGTATGATATGTGTCTGCTGCACATCAGCTGCAGTTGTATGGTCTGTTTTAAAGTGCTGCAAAAAGTCAAAATCTTACTTACTCCCCCCCCCCCCCCATCTCAAAATTTACTTGTCTACCTAGGGCCTAAGGCAGAAGCATTCTCACCCACACGTACCCACATGTGGAGACATCAACTCCACCAGGCTTTCACTGATGGACAGAGATATTGGTGAATGAGATGGACAAACCTGCTTATAAGGGCTGCCATAACAGACATCAGTTTGACGCCGAAGGATGGCATTCTGTGCCGTCGCCCCAGCACTTTGTCCACTTGCTGATCCACCCAAGTCAGAACTGCTACCTGTAGCAACATAATCGTTAGAGTTTATATCCACCCAAGTCAGAACTGCTACCTGTAGCAACATAATGGTTAGAGTGTATATCCACCCAAGTCAGAACTGCTACCTGTAAGAACATAATGGTTAGAGTGTATATCCACCCAAGTCAGAACTGCTACCTGTAGCAACATAATGGTTAGAGTGTATAACCACCCAAGTCACAACTACTACCTGTAAGAACATAATGGTTAGAGTGTATATCCACCCAAGTCACAACTACTACCTGTAAGAACATAATGGTTAGAGTGTATATCCACCCAAGTCAGAACTACTACCTGTAAGAACATAATGGTTAGAGTGTATATCCACCCAAGTCACAACTACTACCTGTAGGAACATAATGGTTAGAGTGTATATCCACCCAAGTCACAACTACTACCTGTAAGAACATAATGGTTAGAGTGTATATCCACCCAAGTCACAACTACTACCTGTAAGAACATAATGGTTAGAGTGTATATCCACCCAAGTCACAACTACTACCTGTAAGAACATAATGGTTAGAGTGTATATCCACCCAAGTCACAACTACTACCTGTAAGAACATAATGGTTAGAGTGTATATCCACCCAAGTCACAACTACTACCTGTAAGAACATAATGGTTAGAGTGTATATCCACCCAAGTCACAACTACTACCTGTAAGAACATAATGGTTAGAGTGTATATCCACCCAAGTCACAACTACTACCTGTAAGAACATAATGGTTAGAGTGTATATCCACCCAAGTCAGAACTGCTACCTGTAGCAACATAATGGTTAGAGTGTATTTCCACACAAGTCCGAACTGCTACCTGTAGGAACATAATGGTTAGAGTGTACATCCACCCAAGTCAGAACTACTACCTGTAAGAACATAATGGTTAGAGTGTATATCCACCCAAGTCAGAACTGCTACCTGTAGGAACATAATGGTTAGAGTGTATATCCACCCAAGTCAGAACTGCTACATGTAGGAACATAATGGTTAGAGTGTATTTCCACCCAAGTCAGAACTACTACCTGTAAGAACATAATGGTTAGAGTGTATATCCACCCAAGTCAGAACTGCTACCTGTATGAACATAATGGTTAGAGTGTATATCCACACAAGTCAGAACTGCTACCTGTAGGAACATAATGGTTAGAGTGTATATCCACCCAAGTCAGAACTGCTACCTGTAAGAACATAATGGTTAGAGTGTATTTCCACCCAAGTCAGAACTACTACTTGTAGGAACATAATGGTTAGAGTGTATTTCCACCCAAGTCAGAACTACTACCTGTAGGAACATAATGGTTAGAGTGTATATCCACCCAAGTCAGAACTGCTATCTGTAGGAACATAATGGTTAGAGTGTATATCCACACAAGTCAGAACTGCTACCTGTAGGAACATAATGGTTAGAGTGTATATCCACCCAAGTCAGAACTGCTACCTGTAAGAACATAATGGTTAGAGTGTATATCCACCCAAGTCAGAACTACTACCTGTAGGAACATAATGGTTAGAGTGTATTTCCACCCAAGTCAGAACTACTACCTGTAGGAACATAATGGTTAGAGTGTATTTCCACCCAAGTCAGAACTACTACCTGTAGGAACATAATGGTTAGAGTGTATATCCACCCAAGTCAGAACTGCTATCTGTAGGAACATAATGGTTAGAGTGTATATCCACCCAAGTCAGAACTACTACCTGTAGGAACATAATGGTTAGAGTGTATATCCACCCAAGTCAGAACTACTACCTGTAGGAACATAATGGTTAGAGTGTATTTCCACCCAAGTCAGAACTACTACCTGTAGGAACATAATGGTTAGAGTGTATATCCACCCAAGTCAGAACTGCTATCTGTAGGAACATAATGGTTAGAGTGTATATCCACCCAAGTCAGAACTGCTACCTGTAGGAACATAATGGTTAGAGTGTATATCCACCCAAGTCAGAACTACTACCTGTAGGAACATAATGGTTAGAGTGTATATCCACCCAAGTCAGAACTGCTACCTGTAAGAACATAATGGTTACGTGTATTTCCACCCAAGTCAGAACTGCTACCTGTAAGAACATAATGGTTAGAGTGTATATCCACCCAAGTCAGAACTACTACCTGTAGGAACATAATGGTTAGAGTGTATATCCACCCAAGTCAGAACTACTACCTGTAGGAACATAATGGTTAGAGTGTATATCCACACAAGTCAGAACTACTACCTGTAGGAACATAATGGTTAGAGTGTATATCCACCCAAGTCAGAACTGCTACCTGTAGGAACATAATGGTTAGAGTGTATTTTCACCCAAGTCAGAACTACTACCTGTAAGAACATAATGGTTAGAGTGTATATCCACCCAAGTCAGAACTGCTACCTGTAGGAACATAATGGTTAGAGTGTATATCCACACAAGTCAGAACTGCTACCTGTAGGAACATAATGGTTAGAGTGTATATCCACCCAAGTCAGAACTGCTACCTGTAGGAACATAATGGTTAGAGTGTATATCCACACAAGTCAGAACTGCTACCTGTAGGAACATAATGGTTAGAGTGTATATCCACCCAAGTCAGAACTGCTACCTGTAAGAACATAATGGTTAGAGTGTATTTCCACCCAAGTCAGAACTACTACCTGTAGGAACATAATGGTTAGAGTGTATTTCCACCCAAGTCAGAACTACTACCTGTAGGAACATAATGGTTAGAGTGTATATCCACCCAAGTCAGAACTGCTATCTGTAGGAACATAATGGTTAGAGTGTATATCCACCCAAGTCAGAACTGCTACCTGTAGGAACATAATGGTTAGAGTGTATATCCACCCAAGTCAGAACTGCTACCTGTAAGAACATAATGGTTAGAGTGTATATCCACCCAAGTCACAACTACTACCTGTAAGAACATAATGGTTAGAGTGTATTTCCACCCAAGTCAGAACTACTACCTGTAGGAACATAATGGTTAGAGTGTATATCCACCCAAGTCAGAACTGCTACCTGTAGGAACATAATGGTTAGAGTGTATTTCCACCCAAGTCCGAACTGCTACCTGTAGGAACATAATGGTTAGAGTGTATATCCACACAAGTCAGAACTACTACCTGTAAGAACATAATGGTTAGAGTGTATATCCACCCAAGTCAGAACTGCTACCTGTAAGAACATAATGGTTAGAGTGTATTTCCTACTGGAGAAAACAAACTCTTTACTTTATTACTACAGAAGAGATACTATCTGCTAATTTCTTACTATAGAAAGGATACTATTGATGCATTTCTTACTATGGAAGAGATACTATTGGTTCATTTCTTACTATTAAAGAGATACTATTGGTTGATTTATTATTATAGAAGAGATACTTTTGTTAAATTTCTTACTATCGAAGAGATACTATTGGTTCATTTCTTACTATTAAAGAGATACTATTGGTTGATTTATTACTATAGAAGAGATACTTTTGTTAAATTTCTTACTATAGAAGAGATACTATTGGTTCATTTTTTATTATAGAAGAGATATTATTGGTTAATTAGTTACTATAGAAGAGATACTAATGGTTCATTTTTTACTTTTGAAGAGATACTATTGGTTCATTTCTTACTGCAGAAGAGATACTTTTGGTTTATTTCTTACTTCAGAAGACCCCCGTGTGGGTTCCGGGGCCCCATTGTGGGGAAAACAAGAATAGACCCACTGCCTCCCCAAAAGCATGTCGTAAGAGTCGACTAATTGGGAAGCTTCCTTTGAAGTCGGAGTGCATCTGCCGGAGAGGCAAGGAACCAACAGTCTGTTTTCAAGAGAATGAGATCTGTAAAACTGATGCACACGCAACACTCAGGTTCTGGAGCAGGACTGCAGTTCAGTAGTGGACGAGCAACCAGAACCTTCCGCCAGAGTTTACAGCTGGTGAACGTGAAGAAGAAGAAGAACTTCAGAAGAGTTCAACATTCATTTCTCACTATAGAAGAGATACTATTGGTTCATTTCTTAATGTAGAAGAGAAACTTCTTCTTCTATTTGTTTATCAGAGTGACGTAATAGTGTTGTGCCTGTTTACAGCAAAGCTAGGATATCTGCACTTTTCGGCTAACAGATCTAACTGTGTCGAACATTTGTTGACCCGGTTAAATTTCCAGACAAGAGATACCATATGTGTTCACCTCTTACTACAGAATTTAACTCCTATATTAGTTTGTCTATTACTACAGAGGAGATAATATCGGTTCATTACTTACTATAGAAATGAATTCATCTATTACTGCAAAAGAGATACTGTTTGTCCATTTCTCACAACAGAAGAGATACTTTTTGTTTATTGTTTACTGAAGAAAAGATCCTATATTTGTCCATTTCTTACTACAGAAGAGATACAATTTTTTTTTTTTTACTATAGAAGATATCCTATACTTGTTCATTTCTTACTGAACAAGAGATACTATATAATCATTTCTTACTGCAGAAGAGATACTGTGTCTTCATTTCTTATTAAAGAAGAGATACTTTATTAGTTCATTTCTTACTACAGAAGAGATACTATATTAGTTCATTTCTTACTGCAGGAGAGATACTATGTCAGTTCATTTCTTACTGCAGAAGAGATACTATATTAGTTCATTTCTTACTGCAGAAGAGATACTATGTTGGTTCATTTCTTACTGCAGAAGAGATACTATATAAGTTCATTTCCTACTGCAGAAGAGATACTATATTAGTTCATTTCTTACTGCAGAAGAGATACTATATTTGTTCATTTCTTACTGCAGAAGAGTTACTATATTAGTTCATTTCTTACTGCAGGAGAGATACTGTATTAGTTCATTTCTTACTACAGGAGAGATACTATATTAGTTCATTTCTTACTACAGGAGAGATACTATATTAGTTCATTTCTTACTACAGGAGAGATACTATTTTAGTTCATTTCTTACTGCAGAAGAGATACTATATTTGTTCATTTCTTACTGCAGAAGAGTTACTATATTAGTTCATTTCTTACTGCAAAGAGATACTATATTTGTTCTTTTCTTACTGCAGAAGATATACTATATTTGTTCTTTTCATATGACAGAAGAGAAACTGTTAAATTATTATCTACGAAACAAAAGATCTTTCAAAAGATATTTATTTACCAACATAAAAGTTTTTGTCCACTTTAACAGACGTCGAAGAGACTTTTTATTTCTTACTACAGAAGTTAGGAATGCTATTGGTTCAATTTTTATAGCAATAAATCCTTCACTCATTCACTTATTCCCATCAGCAACACTTGAATTTCAAATGTGCCCAAACACAAAAACTGACCAAGAGATGATGAGCTGTCATCAACACTGCTTGCTGACGGTGTCCTGGACATCTCCGAGTTGCTGCTGCCACTGCTGCTGTACCGCTGTCGTTGGCATCCTGATGATCGGTGATGACGTCTGCCCTTCCGTCTGTGCTGGACTGTGAACACCTACAATGTTAGAGGGAAGAGTATTCTGTTTTCACTTTGAGTTATCAGTGAGAAGTTATAGTCATTAGACAAATGTGTATCTTCTCCACAATGCAGGTAAGCTGCAGTTAATCCACTTGTCTTGAGGAATACAGCATGGGAGGACACCCCCCATCTCTTCCATGGTGTTACTCTTGTAATTCTGTTCTAAAGCAAGGAAAATGGTTTTGTTTTCCCTGAGGAAATAGGACCCTGGAACATCAAGATTTATGAAATGAGTTCTAGTCAAAAACACTCTTAGTTGCATCTTACATGACTCCTTTCAGCTGTCTATCATTCAGCAGATTGAATGAAAAGATTGCCTTACTGGAGGACCAACGTACTCAAAGCACTCAAAGAGGCAGGACCAGTTGATCAGTCAGGATGAGATGACGGTGAACTGCAACCATGTCAAGACAACAAGAACTGCAACCATGTCAAGACTACAAGAACTGCAACCATGTCAAGACTACAAGAACTGCAACCATGTCAAGACTACAAGAACTGCAACCATGTCAAGACAACAAAAACCGTATGTCAAAAGAGGTGTTGCCAAACATGAACACTATACAGGTAGCCACAGAAAAACAGTTAACCAACACAGAACTGGTATTATCAGGTGCCACACACTGAAGGGAGATCGAGTGAGAAACGATGTGATTACAAGAACTATTGGAACCATACCCATCGTTAAATTTATTGAAAAGCAAAGAATGAAATGGTTTGGTCACCTAATGAGAATGGAACCAACGATGCCAGCATCAAGATCATACAACATGAAAATCGAAACACCAAGAGGCAGAGGAAGACCAAGAAGAATATGGATTGAAGGAGTCACGGACAACTTGAGACTTCATAACATCATGGCATATGACAAACCGACAAACTTCTTCCACTTTTTCTTTGCAGTGACTGGCCGTAAACTCCGGTAGAAATTTGCAGTTGTTCATTCACTCTGGACTTTAGTCTTGTTTTAGTAACTTGAGTTTGGCATGGACATCCATATTTCAGATCTGGCTAATTTGTACGCAGACCATTTGTTCCTTGTTCTCTGATTTTGAAGGAAACCCCTGTTTAGTTGACTCTTACGACATGCTTGTTAAAAAGGCAGTGGGACTAATCTTGTTTTCTCCCCACAATGGGGCCCCGGAACCCACATAAGGAAACTGACAAACATAATTTAATTTTGTAATCTTGTTCATTTCTTACTACAGAAGAGATACTATTTGTCCATTTCTTACTATAGAAGAGATACTATTTGTCCATTTCTTACTACAGAAGAGATACTACTTTCCTCACTTAGGTTAACTGAATAATTCATGTCTACATGTAAAATTGGTGTGTATTTGGCTGGCTTTTAACCTAAATGTTTATAAGTGTTGAGGAAGCCAACCTCAAGACCAAATCTTCCTTAGTTGCCTTTTATGACACACTTGGTAGCTGGATGTGTTACAAACTTTTGCTTCCCTATCAGACGGGCATGTACTAAACATTAAACAACAGTTAAGGTATATTTTTGTCACAAGACTACTACAGTAGTCTCCCGAGACGTCCTGGCCAACAGGGCTCTGGTGAAGTTGTGACAGGCCTAGCAAGCTGGCAGTGAATTTATTATTGCTACAGAGAATTCTGGTCTCAAGACTCCTTGACTCCTTGAGTGTGAAAGTTCATAAGGTGGGAGAACTGGCAAGAGACCGAGTTTCTTTCAGGCAGACTGTGATGAGAGCGACGTTCTGCAAAGGACCTGCTACATGATGATGATGATGACAGAGAATACAATGAGATTTAAATGGACTGATCAAAATTTAAGTTACACACAGAGACATCAAATCAAATGGTTTGCCCACTTCGAGAGAATGCCTAGTGACCCCATAACATATAAGGCACACACCAAAAGGGGAGAAGGATGAAGAACACGACGCAGACCAAGAATAATATGGAAAGATAACATCAAAGAAACTCTACAACAGCACGATGTGCCTATGGTCGAGGTGGACAGAAGAGCATGAAGCAGAACCCTGTGTCCATCTCAACACCTGAAGTGGTAAAAGAGGAAGTGAAGAAGATGAAGGAAGAAGAATGGTATATTTTAACTCTTTGTGGACTAATCACCAGTTAAATGGTGTTGAAATAAATACAGCTAGGACTAATTGCCATTAAAGTAGCGTTTGAGAGAAACACACAGATACTATTTTTTTGGGCTGGGAAAACTAATATGACTGATCATGTTTTGAAAAACTAGAATAAGTGAAATGATGTCCTTTCGTATATACATCAGCATCCCGCTGTTGATAGTCCCGGCCCTATGTTGGTTGACAAGACTTCTCGTGCGTCCGGTGTGCTTCTCATGCCTGGCTGTGCTGATCTTTATTCCCAATTCTTGAACTCTTAGCAAAGATGTGGAAGTGTTGTTCCCCAAATCCTTTGAACGTCCTACCTCTCTAACGGCGCTAACAATGTGGGCATGATCCATGGGCTGGCTCTTTTAACTAAGGCAGAGCCGGCTAATCTGTCGACTCTTTTATTGCCAACAACACTAGCATACCCTGGTACAAAGATGAAGGTGACATCCATGCACAGTGGAGTTTTGCAATGACTCGATTCACTGTCTACATGCAAAGCCCACCTTTACCCGCTGGATCATGCTCACGGAATCACTCATCAAACACACACACAAGTGAGAACAGCCCCGCAACTCACACTGTGAGCTGAAAGGTAAATGGGTTCAGAAGATGGACCGACCTTGTGCAGGTCATCAAATCCGCGTGCCATGATGCCAGAGGGTGTGTGGGCCAGGTCAAACGTGTGGCCCAGTTCATGCAGGGATGCTCCCAGACCTGTAGCATAGTTAGCCCAGTAGTATTGCCTGCCAAACAAACAAACACACTTTGGATATCACAATGCACATACAGAATCTACAACAACATATGTAAACACCACAGCTGATTATCATCATCCTCAACAACATCATCATCTAGCTGTGCCATTATATATCACATAGGGCTCACTGTTGATTCCTTCATTCCATTCTTTTTCTTCCTTTAGTCCATGCTGTGTGGCGTTTGTAGTATCGCCAACCTTCTGTCTCATGGACTTTCAATAAACTTCAACACAGATGATCTTCTACAGCATGATGTCAGACTGTCCAGCATTTTCTTCTCGGTCTCCCTCTTCCTCCTTTACCCTCCACCTTTCCCACCGTCAGTGCGTGCTCCAGGTTTTGTCTTGTTCATCATGTGGGTAAACAGTTTTCTTCAGTCAGCTTCTTCCAAGACATCTCCATTACTGTCTTCATCTGCCCAAGGCACTCTCATGATTCGTCTATAAAACCACATGCCACTCTAGGTTGTGCACATTTGTCAATACCAGGTAGAGTCTAGTCTGAGAACTCTGACCTTTCTCATCAACATTTGTAGTGAAGCTTCTCTCGGACATCCTCACTTCCTAAATCCATTTGTTTCCCAGTTTAAAATGTAAACTGTATTTATCTGTCAACAATGACATACATCCAGTTCAATATTCTGACAAGGCAAATGCTGTCACCTACCAGCCACCCTACTGCTTAGGACACCCAAATGTCTCTCTTCCAGCAAAACAGCAAATGGTTAACAGCATCTTCATCCCTACTTTACGCTGTCAGTGCCAAACATGGACAATGAACAGGACACTAGAACAGAAAATAACTACCTGTGAATTGAGCTGTCTCCATAAGGTCACTAACAACACTAGCAGGGACAGGGTCATGAAAACCAGCATTAGACACAAAGTTGCAATAAGACAGTGTCTGAAATTATGCTGACAGAAAGTTGGAATAAGACAGTGTCTGAAATTATACTGACAGAAAGTTGGAATAAGACAGTGTCTGAAATTATACTGACAGAATTAGCATGGAATGGTTCGGATATCTGGTGAAAATGCAACCAGACCAAACTTCATTTGAGACTTTACCAGCAGAACGTCAGGGAGGAAGGCGAGGGGAAGATCAAGAAAGAGGTGGAAAAATGATGTAGCTAAAACCTGCAAAAAAGAAGAACAAATCTACAACCCTAGAAGCAGGAGTCAATTACAGAAAACCACAAGACTGCACTACAACCTGGTATCAGTGAAACAACAAAGGAAGACAAAGAGACATAGACCCCGTGGTTTGTAACTGTATCTTAACTAAACAACAATATCTGACAATCGTGTCTATCTGACTGACAGTATGACACAGCTAACTTAAACCCTGTCACTGTCCACCTGTCATTGGCGTCCACGGCCCCTGTTTTTCACTGACCTCCTTCCTGCACAGTTCATGACAATTAACTGTCGGCTCTCCTTACCTGTAAGCGCTGTCATCCATAAACTTTCTTCTGTCTATTTTTGTCCTGTTGGTCAGGCAAGAGTTGAATGTAGCTAGACCTTCAGCCCAGGTGTGCAAGTTACCTGTGCCAAACAAGGCCAAGCCTCCCCCACCTTCAGCAAAGATAAAACACAGCTGGTATTACAAACACAGAACTGCTGGTATTACAAACACAAAACACTGTTGATATTACAAACACAGAACACTGTTGATATTACAAACACAGAACACTGCTGGTATTACAAACACAGAACACTGCTGGTATTACAAACACAGAACACTGCTGGTATTACAAACACAGAACACTGCTGGTATTACAAACACAGAACACTGCTGGTATTACAAACACAGAACACTGCTGGTATTACAAACACAGAACACTGTCGGTATTACAAACACAGAACACTGTCGGTATTACAAACACAGAACACTGCTGGTATTACAAACACAGAACACTGCTGGTATTACAAACACAGAACACTGTCGGTATTACAAACACAGAACACTGCTGGTATTACAAACACAGAACACTGCTGGTATTACAAACACAGAACACTGTCGGTATTACAAACACAGAACACTGCTGGTATTACAAACACAGAACACTGCTGGTATTACAAACACAGAACACTGCTGGTATTACAAACACAGAACACTGCTGGTATCATAAACACAGAACACTGCTGGTATTACAAACACAGAACACTGTCGGTATTACAAACACAGAACACTGCTGGTATTACAAACACAGAACACTGCTGGTATTACAAACACAGAACACTGCTGGTATTACAAACACAGAACACTGCTGGTATTACAAACACAGAACACTGCTGGTTTTACAAACACAGAACACTGCTGGTTTTACAAACACAGAACACTGCTGGTATTACAAACACAGAACACTGCTGGTATTACAAACACAGAACACTGCTGGTATTACAAACACAGAACACTGTCGGTATTACAAACACAGAACACTGCTGGTATTACAAACACAGAACACTGCTGGTATTACAAACACAGAACACTGTCGGTATTACAAACACAGAACACTGCTGGTATTACAAACACAGAACACTGTCGGTATTACAAACACAGAACACTGCTGGTATTACAAACACAGAACACTGCTGGTATTACAAACACAGAACACTGCTGGTATTACAAACACAGAACACTGCTGGTATTACAAACACAGAACACTGTCGGTATTACAAACACAGAACACTGCTGGTATTACAAACACAGAACACTGTCGGTATTACAAACACAGAACACTGCTGGTATTACAAACACAGAACACTGCTGGTATTACAAACACAGAACACTGTCGGTATTACAAACACAGAACACTGCTGGTATTACAAACACAGAACACTGCTGGTATTACAAACATAGAACACTGCTGGTATTACAAACACAGAACACTGCTGGTATTATAAACACAGAACACTGCTGGTATTACAAACACAGAACACTGCTGGTATTACAAACACAGAACACTGCTGGTATTACAAACACAGAACACTGCTGGTTTTACAAACACAGAACACTGCTGGTATTACAAACACAGAACACTGCTGGTATTACAAACACAGAACACTGCTGGTATTACAAACACAGAACACTGCTGGTATTACAAACACAGAACACTGCTGGTTTTACAAACACAGAACTGCTGTTATTACAAACACAGAACACTGCTGGTATTACAAACACAGAACACTGCTGGTATTATAAACACAGAACACTGCTGTTATTACAAACACAGAACACTGCTGGTATTACAAACACAGAACACTGCTGGTATTACAAACACAGAACACTGCTGGTATTACAAACACAGAACACTGCTGGTATTACAAACACAGAACACTGCTGGTATTACAAACACAGAACACTGCTGGTATTATAAACACAGAACACTGCTGGTATTACAAACACAGAACACTGCTGGTATTACAAACACAGAACACTGCTGGTATTATAAACACAGAACACTGCTGGTATTACAAACACAGAACACTGCTGGTTTTACAAACACAGAACTGCTGTTATTACAAACACAGAACACTGCTGGTATTACAAACACAGAACACTGCTGGTATTACAAACACAGAACACTGCTGGTATTACAAACACAGAACACTGCTGGTATTACAAACACAGAACACTGCTGGTATTACAAACACAGAACACTGCTGGTATTACAAACACAGAACACTGCTGGTATTACAAACACAGAACACTGCTGGTATTACAAACACAGAACACTGCTGGTATTACAAACACAGAACACTGCTGGTATTACAAACACAGAACACTGCTGGTATTACAAACACAGAACACTGCTGGTATTACAAACACAGAACACTGCTGGTATTATAAACACAGAACACTGCTGGTATTACAAACACAGAACACTGCTGGTATTACAAACACAGAACACTGCTGGTATTACAAACACAGAACACTGCTGGTATTACAAACACAGAACACTGCTGGTTTTACAAACACAGAACTGCTGTTATTACAAACACAGAACACTGCTGGTATTACAAACACAGAACACTGCTGGTATTACAAACACAGAACACTGCTGGTATTACAAACACAGAACACTGCTGGTATTACAAACACAGAACACTGCTGGTTTTACAAACACAGAACACTGCTGGTTTTACAAACACAGAACACTGCTGGTTTTACAAAAACAGAACACTGCTGGTATTACAAACACAGAACACTGCTGGTATTATAAACACAGAACACTGCTGGTTTTACAAACACAGAACACTGCTGGTTTTACAAACACAGAACACTGCTGGTTTTACAAACACAGAACACTGCTGGTATTACAAACACAGAACACTGCTGGTTTTACAAACACAGAACACTGCTGGTTTTACAAACACAGAACACTGCTGGTATTATAAACACAGAACACTGCTGGTATTATAAACACAGAACACTGCTGGTATTATAAACACAGAACACTGCTGGTATTATAAACACAGAACACTGCTGGTATTATAAACACAGAACACTGCTGGTATTATAAACACAGAACACTGCTGGTATTATAAACACAGAACACTGCTGGTATTATAAACACAGAACACTGCTGGTATTACAAACACAGAACACTGCTGGTTTTACAAACACAGAACTGCTGTTATTACAAACACAGAACACTGCTGGTATTACAAACACAGAACACTGCTGGTATTACAAACACAGAACACTGCTGGTATTACAAACACAGAACACTGCTGGTATTACAAACACAGAACACTGCTGGTATTACAAACACAGAACACTGCTGGTATTACAAACACAGAACACTGCTGGTATTACAAACACAGAACACTGCTGGTATTACAAACACAGAACACTGCTGGTATTACAAACACAGAACACTGCTGGTATTACAAACACAGAACACTGCTGGTATTACAAACACAGAACACTGCTGGTATTACAAACACAGAACACTGCTGGTATTATAAACACAGAACACTGCTGGTATTACAAACACAGAACACTGCTGGTATTACAAACACAGAACACTGCTGGTATTACAAACACAGAACACTGCTGGTATTACAAACACAGAACACTGCTGGTTTTACAAACACAGAACTGCTGTTATTACAAACACAGAACACTGCTGGTATTACAAACACAGAACACTGCTGGTATTACAAACACAGAACACTGCTGGTATTACAAACACAGAACACTGCTGGTATTACAAACACAGAACACTGCTGGTTTTACAAACACAGAACACTGCTGGTTTTACAAACACAGAACACTGCTGGTTTTACAAAAACAGAACACTGCTGGTATTACAAACACAGAACACTGCTGGTATTATAAACACAGAACACTGCTGGTTTTACAAACACAGAACACTGCTGGTTTTACAAACACAGAACACTGCTGGTTTTACAAACACAGAACACTGCTGGTATTACAAACACAGAACACTGCTGGTTTTACAAACACAGAACACTGCTGGTTTTACAAACACAGAACACTGCTGGTATTATAAACACAGAACACTGCTGGTATTATAAACACAGAACACTGCTGGTATTATAAACACAGAACACTGCTGGTATTATAAACACAGAACACTGCTGGTATTATAAACACAGAACACTGCTGGTATTATAAACACAGAACACTGCTGGTATTATAAACACAGAACACTGCTGGTATTATAAACACAGAACACTGCTGGTATTATAAACACAGAACACTGCTGGTATTAAAAACACAGAACACTGCTGGTATTAAAAACACAGAACACTGCTGGTATTATAAACACAGAACACTGCTGGTATTATAAACACAGAACGCTGCTGGTATTAAAAACACAGAACGCTGCTGGTATTACAAACATGTTGTTGTCGTTTGTCCCTCACAAGTGATGATGACCAGTCCTTTCATCCAATGGTGACTGGTTTAGACTTTGTAAGTGTGCAGATGGCTGATAAGGCCAATTCTAGCACTGAATGTTCTTGAGCAGTGTGGACAGGGAATTGAAGCCGCATCTCTCTTGGTGATTTGCTTCAGTGTCTTTCCTGGCTTGTCTTTTCTGAATTGGTGTTCTGGCAGCTTCATGGGCCACAGCTCCTCGATGAAGAGAGAAGCACCAGGATGAGCGGTCACATGTAGCAACTTCCCAGGTTTTAGGATCAATATAAAAGTCCTGTCAGTGAGGTCATGAGGCTGTCCACATTTCTTCTATCCACCTTGATTTTGTTTTTCATTTTAGTAACCCACCATAATAAATTCTTTTTGGCTGTCGGTGGTCAGGCATGTGGACTTTATGACCTGTCCAGCGATTTTGTGATTGTCTTAGAATCAAGTAAATACTGGACAGTCCAGCTCTGTTAAGGACATCAGTGTCAGGGATCCTGTCTTGCTATTTTATGTTCAGCAACTTTCTGAGGCATACTGTGTGGAAATAGTTCAGATTCTTAGAATGGCACTGGTAAACGGTCCATGTTTCACATGCATAGAGAAGTACAGGAAGTACGACAGCTTTGTACACTGAGCTCCGTCTGCAGGCTGATGCCAGCTCTGTTCCTGACGAAGTCTACCAAATTCGCTGCTGGCTGTGGAAATCCTTGTACTGATCTCTAGATCTATGTTAACTTTATGAGCGAGTAAGCTGCCAAGGTATGTAAATCTGTTTCATGTCTTGAGTGCTCTATCCTTAACTATGATGCTTGGTTCAGGCAGACCTGTCCCTGGGGCTGGCTGGAACATTATTTCAGTTTTGTCAGTGCTAATGACAAGCCCAAAGTTTGTACAGGCTTTGGATAATTTGGTTACACTATGTTATAGTTCAGGCTCTGAGCTGGCACCGATAGCACAGTCATTAGCGACAAGTAATTCTCTAATGGTGTCTGACTTGACACTGATTTTAGCACTTAGCCTCGTGAGATAAAATACACCGCTATCAATGCGATATCTGATAACGATACAAGTATCTCTATCTCTAAAAGCATCAATCAACATAGTGGAGGATATGATACTAAACAGTATTGATGCAAGCACACACCCTTGCTTTACTCCCTTTGAGACCCTCACAGGCTCTGTCACTTATGTGTCAATTAATCAATGCAATAAGATTAGGTGTACTGAGATACTGGTTCTTCAATAGGTCGGGTAGGGATGAGAGTTGTCTTGTCTCTAATGACTGTCCATGTCAAAGTGGTCAAGCTGTTTGCCACGCATTCTGAAGGTCCAGGTTCGTTCGATGGTGGTGCCCTCCAGTTCATGAGTGCAATTTGTAAGGAGATTCCTGGGGTTCGTCACCGGAGGTAAGGAGTTCGTGCATTGTGCAGCGCTCTCAGCAGGCAGGCAGCCGTTTTGTAGGGAGAGAGAGACGGAGCCATATGGGATAAACCCGGTGCAATGAAGTCAATCCTCTTGAATTTAACCTTTAATCAAAAAAAATAAACATTTGACCAACAGCTGTTTTTACTTTGTCCTGCAGGTATTGCACCACACTGCTCCCTCCAAATATTATCTGGATAAATACTTGCAGACTGAGATCTGTAATTTCATTGGGGGTTAGATTAGGTGGGATGCTAGGGTGTTTAATGAAACCTGTGGGGTACACATTCATAACTGAAGCTGTCCTGATGGTTTCAGTTTGTGCTGCCATTTTAACAGACCAGTCGGAAATTGTTGAGGTGATGTGGTCAAAATCATACTAAACTTACTTCCCAAGACTAGGTCATCCTGGAAGCAAAGGTTCATTAGATCATTAACAAAAAAACATTAAAAACATGTTTATGGTCCAAATGGTTTTCCAGCAGAACATATTAAAGCCACTATACTGTTTTTGATGAGTTATTTATATGTTCAACTACTGTAAACTGCAAACACATCTGTTGTTTACTGTTTAATGTGACTGAATAATGATGATTCCCTACTTTACATGAATGGTACAGTCACTAAACATGTGATATAAGGAAATCAACGTGGGAGTAAGAAAACTGGATAACTCACCCAATGCAGTGTGTCCTTTGGTGTGTTTCAGAATATCACTATGTGTCTTTGGCATGTCTTCATCTTTGGGTAAGTGGTAGCGGGTAAAGGACATGAAACAGTAGAACTTGGACTGTGACTTGTGTGAAAAGTTGGGTGACGTCATCAACTCCTTCCCAAAGAAGCTCCACAGCTCATAACTTTAAATAAACATCAGGATGATCAAAGATAATCAGTGAACTAAATTTTAGCAGTCACAATAAAAAAAAATAAAAAAAAAGTTTAATACATAACTAAATCATCCATGTTTCTTCCTCTTTTACTTCTTCTGACACCTTCAACTGTCACACTTCATACATTTTTTTTCTCCAACTTTTTTTTGCATGCAACTTTCAAAGTGTAATTGGCCTGTTGTGTTGTTTAAAGCTAGGCTGTGATATGTGCACCTTCCGTTAGAAGCCTGTAAACACATGCTTGTTAAAGGGCCGTGGATCTATTCGCACCCCCCTCCCTTTTTCCGCAAGTGATCTAGAAACCACACTTAGAGAACTTTTTTTTAATCGTAACTGATCTGTGTTTGCTGATATCACCACAGAATGTGCCCTAAAAAACAGTAACTGATCTGTGTTTGCTGATATCCCCACAGAATGTGTCCTTAAAAACTGTAACTGATCTGTGTTTGCTGATATCACCGCAGAATGTGTCCTAAAAACTGTAACTGATCTGTGTTTGCTGATATCACCATAAAATGTGTCCTAAAAACTGTAACTGATCTGTCTAGAGCCTGAAGATTGTTATGTGTCCTCTTTTGGTGCTGTTCATGTTTCCAGGCCCAGGATTAGAGTAACTTCCCTTGCCATTCATACCTGCTTAGGTCGCTGGACCTCTCCTATGTTGCGGTGGTGTCATGTTTTCCTTATTGTGAACGGTGTAACCGTTGCCACTTTTCTTGTCCTCTCACCCCTAGCTTGCATGATTATTTTCACGTTCTGCTACCTGTACGACGGTTTGAGAGTTAACCAAATACTGCTGAATTGTCTACTTTTGGTAACCTTATATTGTTAAATTGTCTACTCTTGGTAACCTAATACTGCTGAGTTATCTACTCTTGGTAACCTAATATTGTTAAATTGTCTACTTTTGGTAACCGTATATTGTTGAATTGTCTACTTTTGGTAACCTTATATTGCTTAATTGTCTACTCTTGGGAACCTTATACTGCTGAATTCTCTACTTTTTGTAACCTTATATTGTTGAATTGTCTACTCTTGTTAACCTAATACTGCTGAATTGTCTACTCTTGGTAACCTAATATTGTTGAATTGTCTACTTTTGGTAACCTTATATTGTTGAATTGTCTACTCTTGGTAACCTAATACTGCTGAGTTATCTACTCTTAGTAACCTAATATTGTTGAATTGTCTACTCTTGGTAACCTCATACAGCTGAGTTATCTACTCTTGGTAACCTACTATTGTTGGGTTCTCTAATCTTGCTAGCTTGATACAGAGATTGGTTTAATCTTGGCAAACCAATGTGATTATTTTTCAATGTTCAGACGTTGCAGATTTTTATAGACATATTGTGTGGGTTTGTCCTTGATCAAGAAAATTATAATAGCTGTCACTGAGCAATGTCAAAAACAATCATGTATTACCTGTCAACCACCTGAAGAAACAACCACACACCATATACAAATGGAAACTGCATAGATTATTATTAGTAGTTATCAGTGATACAGGAGTGTCTTTGGTCATGTGATGAGAAGGAAACATCTGGAGTACATCATGACAGTGGGAAAGCTGGAGGGGCGGAGAGGCACAGGGAGACCCAGAGAACAGATGCTGGAAGGTTTGACATCATGGCATGGAGGGTCATTTGTGTCAGAGTTGACTGAAAGTACATGAGACAGAAGGCTGTGAACAGACATAACTACCAACGCCACACGGCATGGACTTTAAGAAGAATTATGTGGCAACCATGACATGACTGTTGTCATCATGGTGGAACAGTGCAATGGTTCTGAGTGGATGGGTAAGACTGGCAGAAGTAAGCGAGGAATATTATACAGGTAGCCAAAGAAGAAAAGTATGCTACATAGAACTGGTGTTATAAGCCTCCACTCATGAGGGATATGCTGAAGAAGGGATCTGAGTGCTTATAGACTTGTCCAATGTGCAGTAAAGATAATCAATCAATTAATTAATTAACTAAAGTGAGTTAAAAGAATGAACTAACCCTACCTACAACATAGAATACGAAACTCACCCTGTCATAGAAAACCCAACTCACCCTCACATAGAATACCCAACTCACCCTGTCATTAAATACCTAACTCACCCTGTCACAGAAAACCCAACTCACCCTGTCATAAAATACCCAACTCACCCTGCCATTGAATACTCAACTCACCCTGTCATAGAATACGCCTCTGCCAGGGTCAACTTGCTCTTAAACTCATGACAAACAGGCAGGTTCTCACAGTCTGTCTCCACCTTGAAGGTGACCCGGCCAAAGCCATGCTCGTTCATCTTCTCTGCCGTCAGGGTCTGGATCACCTCTGCACCAAATGCTATTCTCCGCCTGGCAGACACGGGTGAGCAGTCTGTATTCTCAGGGCCCTGAAGAGTTACAGTCAAAGGTTAAGACAATCCAACAGTTTAAAACCTATAGACAAATTGACTGAAGAAGTGAGTACATCTAAGAGATGCTTGATGAAGAATATAAAAGACGCTTTATGAAGAATATAAAAGAAGCTTTATGAAGAACATAAGAGATGCTTTATGAAGAATATAAGAGAAGCTTTATGAAGAATATAAGGGAAGCTTTATGAAGAATATAAGAGAAGCTTTATGAAGAATATAAGAGAAGCTTTATGAAGAATATAAGGGAAGCTTTATGAAGAATATAAGAGAAGCTTTATGAAGAATATAAGAGATGCTTTATGAAGAATATAAGAGATGCTTTATGAAGAATATAAGAGATGCTTTATGAAGAATATAAGAATAGCTATATGAAGAATATAAGGGAAGCTTTATGAAGAATATAAGAGAAGCTTTATGAAGAATATAAGAGAAGCTATATGAAGAATATAAGGGAAGCTTTATGAAGAATATAAGAGAAGCTTTATGAAGAATATAAGAGAAGCTTTATGAAGAATATAAGAGAAGCTTTATGAAGAATATAAGGGAAGCTTTATGAAGAATATAAGAGAAGCTTTATGAAGAATATAAGAGATGCTTTATGAAGAATATAAGAGAAGCTTTATGAAGAATATAAGAGATGCTTTATGAAGAATATAAGAGATGCTTTATGAAGAATATAAGAGATGCTTTATGAAGAATATAAGAGAAGCTATATGAAGAATATAAGGGAAGCTTTATGAAGAATATAAGTGAAGCTTTATGAAGAATATAAGAGAAGCTTTATGAAGAATATAAGAGAAGCTTTATGAAGAATATAAGAGATGCTTTATGAAGAATATAAGAGAAGCTTTATGAAGAATATAAGAGATGCTTTATGAAGAATATAAGGGAAGCTTTATGAAGAATATAAGAGATGCTTTATGAAGAATATAAGAGAAGCTTTATGAAGAATATAAGAGAAGCTTTATGAAGAATATAAGAGATGCTTTATGAAGAATATAAGAAACCCTTTATGAAGAATATAAGAGAAGCTTTATGAAGAATATAAGGGAAGCTTTATGAAGAATATAAGGGAAGCTTTATGAAGAATATAAGAAACCCTTTATGAAGAATATAAAAGAAGCTTTATGAAGAATATAAGGGAAGCTTTATGAAGAATATATGTTGTTGTTGTTGTTTTTATCGATCCAGCAGCGCATGAGCTTTCGCCCTTTGGCCCAATGCCATGTAGTGGAATTTGCATGTTTTCACAAGCTGTTCTTTTCCTCCGTACAAGGTGTTCCACTTGTCTGGTCTCGGAGGGAGTAGCGTTCTTCTTGTCTCACTGAGTTCTGGGCACTCAAAGAGATGGTGTTCAACAGTTTCGTAGGGGTAGTTACGTAGCTGGCACTCTGGGGAGTGTTGTGGCTGTATTCTGTTTAGGTGTCTATTGAGTGGAGTATGTTGCGTTCTAAGTCTGAAGATGGTGGCCTGGTCTCTTCTTGTTAGATGGTTAATGCTGTCATTAGGATCAGGGCCAGACATATGTCTATAAACCTCTCTTCCAGTGTCTCCCATGGCCCATCTGTTCAACCAAGTCTCTTTGTTTATAGCTCTTATCAGTGTTTTTGCTGTCTGGAGGGTTGTCGCTGTAGGTGGTTGTTCTTGTGTTGCTCCTTTCTTTGCCAATCTCTCAGCTCTGTCATTACCTGGTGTGCCGGAGTGACCTGGAATCCACTGCATCACTATTCAGATGTTGTATGAGGTAATAAGCTGATCAGCATCCAGGATTTTCTTGGCTATATCAGTTCTGCAGCGTTCACTGCCCTCCAGAGCTTGAAGGGCAGACATTGAATCTGTGAAGATGACAATATTTTGGACCTTTGAAGGGTAAACATCCATTACAGTCTTTAGGTGGTATACTGCTGTTTCCAGTGCAATTATTTCAGCTTCATAGTTTGAACAGAATTCCCCGCATGCATCAAAAATCTCTTCAACAGATCCATCGGGATAACCTATATAGATTCCGTAACCTGCTTTAATGGTAGCTTTAAATGCTGATCCATCAGTATAGACATGTATCCATTCTTGGGGGTAAGAATAAACGGTCTTTAGTGATGAGTTCATAAGAGCGATTGGGTCGGACTGTTTGGTTTCCTCGCCTACCAATTTAGTTCGGACTTCTGGAGCTTTAAAGCGAGCATGTGGTGGTAGGTTTCTTGCAACATTCTGAATTCCTTGATGTCTTTCTGGGAGGTGGTATCTGTCCTGAATTTCATTAACACAGTGTAAAACCGATTTGTGCTTTATTCTTTGTTTGTATTCCCAGTTTTCTACAAGATGTCTATTAGGATGGTTACGATTTTTCCTAACGCATCTTTCATAAATTTCTAAAGTGGCTTTTTCTCTCCGCAACCCGAAGGGTTCCACATTTGTATAGATTTCACATGCAGCAGTTGGTGTAGACTGCATAGCTCCGCAGATTAATCGGAGGGCATTATTTTGTACTCTGTCAAGAGTCTCTAGGTTAGTTTTGGAGCAAGTTGTAAGCAGTGAGTTGTTGTACTCTATCACAGAGCGAACATATCCTAGATATAAGCCCCTCAGAGTTTCCTTGTCTGATCCCCATGATGTACCTGCAAGTCTCTTTAATAACTGTAACCGCCTCAATGCCTTATTCCTGATGTTTTCAATATGGTTCTTGAGGCTGAGCTGCCGGTCAAGTGTGACTCCAAGGTATGTGGGATGCTCTTCTTTCATCACTTGGTGTTTGTCTAACCTCAGGTTAATATTCTTCCTTGCTACTTGGTGGCTTTTGGTAAAGATTGTGTAGACCGTCTTTGCACAGTTAACCTTGAGTTTCCATCTTTGGCAGTACTCATGCAGTCTTCTAAGGTCTCCATTCAGTCTTTTGGCTCCACTTTCCACATTTTCATGACTCTGCCATATTGCTAGGTCATCAGCGTACAAGGCTTTTTCGGCTTTGATTTGTTCTGGCAGGTCATTGATAAAGATTAGGAATAGTGTACAGCTCAATGATGAGCCTTGTGGCAAGCCCTCCTCCGAGACTTCTTTAGAAGAGATTGCGTTGTGCATCTTAGTCTGGATTGTTCTATCTATCAGGAAGTATTTCACCCAGTTATACAATCTGCCATGTATTCCTATGCTCATCATCTTCATCAGGAGACCTTTTCTCCATACTCTGTCATAGGCCTGCTGGAGGTCGACAAAGACTGCCACTGTGTGTTTCTTATTCTGGAAGCCATCATGTATTCTTTGTGTCAGTCTGAACAGCTGGTCTTCTGTGCAGTTGTTGGTTCTGAAGCCTGCCTGTTCATGGCATAGAACACCAGAACTCTCAAGGAACCAATATAAGCGCCTGTTTATCATTCTTTCTGCAACTTTGCCCAAGGATGATGTTAAGGATATTGGGCGGTAGCTTTTGGGGTCACCTGGTGGCTTTTTGGTTTTAAGAATGGGGATGATATATGCATTACTCCATGCCTTTGGAAGTTTGCTTGACCTCCAAGTTTTATTAATAAGCCTAAGAACTACTTCTCTCCCAGACCGGCCAAGATGTAGCAGCATTTCGTTGTGGATCTTATCTGGGCCTGGAGATTTTCTAGGTTTTAATTTCTTCAGGGCTTGCTCTAATTCATCCATGCTAAATTCATTTTAAAAAAGGGAGTCACTGGCTGTTGGAGCTCTCTCTTGTTTCTTCAACTGAGAGAGTTGTGTTCTATTGAGTTCTGACAGCTCACCTGCTCTGTTAACTGAGGCAAAATAATGATTGAAATGTTCTGCTTTCTTCTTGTCTTCAGTGATTGTCTTACTCCCATCTGTCACTGGTTTTGGGTTCACCCTTCTACTTTCTCCGGAGAGGTTTTTAACTAAAGTCCATGCTTTATTTCCATTCTGTCTAAGGTATAAGTTGGAGCAAGTTTCTGTCCATTTATCTCTTTTAGCCTTATTAACTACAAGCTTTACTCTGGCACATGCTTTATTGTATTGGATCTTTGCTTCTGTTGAACGTGCAGTTTCGAGCCATATTCTTGCTTTATTCCTTTCAGATATAGTATTTTGAATTTCTTGTTTCCAAAAAGGTTTAAATGCCTTCCGGCTGCCCCTTGGGATGGCTTTTGACGCTGCATTCAGGATTGCTTGTGTAATGTCTTCACAAAAAGTTTCCACACAGCTGTTGTCAATTCTTCCCAGGAGGCAGTCAGATGTTTCCTGAAATAGTTTCCAGTTTGCTTTTCGGAAATTCCAACGGGTTCTCTGCTTGAAGCGTAATTTAGCGGTGGTGCTTACAGTTGTGAGTATAGGTTTGTGGTCACTTCCTATGTCGTCCAGGACTTGAGGATAGCTTGCGTCTGCTAAGTCGGATGAGCAGATGGTCAGGTCTGGTCGGCTGAGAGATAGGTGGGCCCTGTGTAACAGTGTAGGTGTAGACTCTGTGTCCTGCAGCACTAATAGGTTAGTTGTTTCACAAGTAGATGTGAAGAATATAAGAGAAGCTTTATGAAGAATATAAGAGATGCTTTATGAAAAATATAAAAGACGCTTTATGAAGAATATAAGAGAAGCTTTATGAAGAATATAATAGATGCTTTATGAAGAATATAAGGGAAGCTTTATGAAGAATATAAGAAACCCTTTATGAAGAATATAAGGGAAGCTTTATGAAGAATATAAGAAACCCTTTATGAAGAATATAAGGGAAGCTTTATGAAGAATATAATAGATGCTTTATGAAGAATATAAGGGAAGCTTTATGAAGAATATAAGAAACCCTTTATAAAGAATATAAGAGAAGCTTTATGAAGAATATAAGGGAAGCTTTATGAAGAATATAAGAAACCCTTTATGAAGAATATAAAAGAAGCTATATGAAGAATATAAGAGATGCTTTATGAAAAATATAAGGGAAGCTTTATGAAGAATATAAGGGAAGCTTTATGAAGAATATGAAAGAATATAAGAAAGCTTTTTATGAAGAATTATAAGAATGGGTCACAATATAAGGCCCGAAGCCCTTCCAGTATCGGAGCAGTTATAGAGATGTTGCATATGATGTTATGCAGAATGAATAAGAGAAGCTATAAAAGAACACAAAAGCATGAATATAAGAGAAGCTTTATGAAGAATATAAGAGAAGCTTTATGAAGAATATAAGGGAAGCTTTATGAAGAATATAAGAAACCCTTTATGAAGAATATAAGGGAAGCTTTATGAAGAATATAAGAAACCCTTTATGAAGAATATAAGAAACCCTTTATGAAGAATATAAGAAACCCTTTATGAAGAATATAAGAGACGCTTTATGAAGAATATAAGAAACCCTTTATGAAGAAATATAAGAGAAGCTTTATGAGAATATAAGGGTAGCTTTATGAAGAATATAAGAAGACCCTTT
This sequence comes from Candidula unifasciata, assembly GCA_905116865.2. Classification (NCBI taxonomy): domain Eukaryota; kingdom Metazoa; phylum Mollusca; class Gastropoda; order Stylommatophora; family Geomitridae; genus Candidula; species Candidula unifasciata. Next base: position 248,596 of record CAJHNH020003139.1, on the reverse strand, counting down.
ATGAAGAATATAAGAAACCCCTTTATGAAGAATATAAGAAACCCTTTATGAAGAATATAAGAAACCCTTTATGAAGAATATAAGAAACCCTTTATGAAGAATATAAGAAACCCTTTATGAAGAATATAAGAAACCCTTTATGAAGAATATAAGAGACCCTTTATGAAGAATATAAGGGAAGCTTTATGAAGAATATAAGAAACCCTTTATGAAGAATATAAGAAACCCTTTATGAAGAATATAAGAAACCCTTTATGAAGAATATAAGAGAAGCTTTATGAAGAATATAAGAAATCCCTTTATGAAGAATATAAGAGAAGCTTTATGAAGAATATAAGAGAAGCTTTATGAAGAATATAAGAGAAGCTTTATGAAGAATATAAGAAACCCTTTATGAAGAATATAAGAGAAGCTTTATGAAGAATATAAGAGAAGCTTTATGAAGAATATAAGAGAAGCTTTATGAAGAATATAAGAGAAGCTTTATGATGAAGAATATAAGAAACCCTTTATGAAGAATATAAGGGAAGCTTTATGAAGAATATAAGAAACCCTTTATGAAGAATATAAGAAACCCTTTATGAAGAATATAAGAAACCCTTTATGAAGAATATAAGAAACCCTTTATGAAGAATATAAGAAACCCTTTATGAAGAATATAAGAGAAGCTTTATGAAGAATATAAGAAACCCTTTATGAAGAATATAAGAAACCCTTTATGAAGAATATAAGAGAAGCTTTATGAAGAATATAAGAGAAGCTTTATGAAGAATATAAGAGAAGCTTTATGAAGAATATAAGAGAAGCTTTATGAAGAACGAACAAACGAACGAACGAACTTTATTTTCAAAGGGTCACAAATTGGCACGCAGGCCCGTCTTACATTCGGCCCTTCCAGTCAACCATCTTTCGCACAGCAATTATATTTTACTAATAAAGCATGTTATGATCATATGATGTTATGCATATTATGAATATTATAAAAGAACACAAAAGCATGAATATAAGAGAAGCTTTATGAAGAATATAAGAGAAGCTTTATGAAGAATATAAGAGAAGCTTTATGAAGAATATAAGAGATGCTTTATGAAGAATATAAGAGAAGCTTTATGAAGAATATAAGGGAAGCTTTATGAAGAATATAAGGGAAGCTTTATGAAGAATATAAGAGAAGCTTATGGAGAATATAAGAGAAGCTTTATGAAGAATATAAGGGAAGCTCATGAATATAAGGGAAGCTTTATGAAGAATATAAGAGAAGCTTTATGAAGAATATAAGAGAAGCTTTATAAAGAATATAAGAGAAGCTAAAGAATATAAGGGTAGCTTTATGAAGAATTTAAGAGATGTTTTATGAAGAATATAAAATACGCTTTATGAAAAATATAAGAAAAGCTTTATGACGAATATAATAGATGCTTTATGAAGAAAATAAGAAAAGCTTTATGATGAATATAAGAGAAGCTTTATGAAGAATATAAAAGAAGCTCTTTTAAGAATATAAGAGATGCTTTATGGAGAATATAAGAGACGCTTTATGGAGAATATAACAGATGCTTTATGGAGAATATAAGAGACGCTTTATGGAGAATATAATAGATGCTTTATGAAGAATATAAGGGAAGCTTTATAAAGAATATAATAGATGCTTTATGGAGAATATAAGAGACGCTTTATGGAGAATATAATAGAAGCTTTATAAAGAATATAAGGGAAGCTTTATGAAGAAAATAAGGGAAGCTTTATGGAGAATATAAGAGATGCTTTATGAAGAATATAAGAGAAGCTTTATAAAGAATACAAGAAAAGCTTTATGAAGAATATAAGAGAAGCTTTATGGAGAATATAAGAGACGCTTTATGGAGAATATAAGAGAAGCTTTATGGAGAATATAAGAGAAGCTTTATGAAGAATATAAGAGAAGCTTTATGGAGAATATAAGAGACGCTTTATGGAGAATATAAGTGAAGCTTTATGAAGAATATAAGAGACGCTTTATGAAGAATATAAGAGACGCTTTATGAAGAATATAAGAGACGCTTTATGAAGAATATAAGAGAAGCTTTATGAAGAATATAAGAGACGCTTTATGAAGAACATAAGAGATGCTTTATGAAGAATATAAGAGAAGCTTTATGAAGAATATAAGGGAAGCTTTATGAAGAATATAAGAGACGCTTTATGAAGAATATAAGGGAAGCTTTATGAAGAATATAAGAGACGCTTTATGAAGAATATAAGAGACGCTTTATGAAGAATATAAGAGAAGCTTTATGAAGAATATAAGAGAAGCTTTATGAAGAATATAAGAGACGCTTTATGGAGAATATAAGAGAAGCTTTATGAAGAATATAAGAGAAGCTTTATGAAGAATATAAGGGAAGCTTTATGAAGAATATAAGAGAAGCTTTATGAAGAATATAAGAGAAGCTTTATGAAGAATATAAAAGATAAACTAAGTTCTGTGGAAAAGATGAAGGGCTGAATGTAAGGCAGGCCTGCCTGACCAATTTGTGACCCTCTGAAAATAATGTTTGTTCATTGGTTCATTCATTTGAAATCCATCATCATAAGCTACAGTCTGTTCTTCCAGGTTTACCAAATAACAGCCATTTCTAGCTGACAACTGTCATCTCTGTCTGACAACTGTCACCTCTGTCTGCTGTTTTCTGTCGGTCAGCTAATTTTTATTCTGAGAGACAATTTCCATTTGTGTCCGCTAATTTTCATTTGTGTCAGCTAATTTTCATCCGTGTCAGCTAATTTTCATCTGTGTCAGCTAATTTTCATCTGTGTCAGCTAATTTTCATCTGTGTCAGTTAATTTTCATCTGTGTCAGTTAATTTCCATTGTATCTGTGTCAACCACTTCTTTCAATTAATTTTGTTGTGTCAGATAATTTCTATGAGTCAGCTAATTTCCAATGTATGACAAATGTCCATTATATCAGCTAATTTTCACCTCTGCTTACTAATGTCAATTTGTGACAGCTAATTTACATCTCATCATCATCATGTGCCCTGCCAGGCAGAGTAGGTGCTTATGTCTCTCCACAGATGTGCCAGTATTCTGAATAAATTCCACTGAAGAATATTCCACCGTGCCACCACTTGATGTCATCAAACATTGTCGTTTCTGGTCTGCCTCTTCTGCAGCTGATCCTTCCAATCACCATAATCTTCTCCAATGCCCCTCGTCTTGTCACATGACCACAGAACACTGACCACCTCCTTTTTATCACTGTATACAGTTTTGTAATCTTGTTAGCCATTTCCAGGTAGTCGTATCACAGTATACCTCTCAGAAACCACACCTCCGCCCGCTTCCTGCTCTTCTTAATTTGTTCATACACATTGCAGGATTCACAAGCATACAGCAGCACTGGTTCAACATCACATTTCATTACTCTTTTTTTTTTTAAATATATATTTAATGAGAGAGACGTGTTGCAAAAAATATTGTTTTATCTTTGAAATGCCACCTTAGTCTGGCATATCCTACTTTCAACCTCTGTCCCACATCTTCCATCAGATGTTATAATTGTCCCCAAATATTTGAACATGTCCACCTGCTTGAATACTCTGCCTTCTATTCTAATTTCACATTCTGTTTCTTCTTTGTTATAACCAATGTTTCTGTTTTATTGATAATTTACATCTATATCAGCTAATTTCTATCCCTCGGCTAATTTCCATCCACCAGCTAATATCTAACTGTGTCAGCTAACTTCTATTTCTCAGATAATTTTTAACTGTGTCAGCTACTTTCTGTCTCTCAGATAATTGTTAACTAAGTCAGCTAATTTCTGTCTCTCAGATAATTGTTAACTGTGTCAGCTAATTTCTGTCTCTAAGATAATTGCCAACAGTGTCAGCTAATTTTAATGTGTCAGCTAATTTTAATGTGTCAGCTAATTTTAATGTGTCAGCTAATTTCAATGTGTCAGCTAATTTTAATGTGTCAGCTAATTTTAATGTGTCAGCTAATTTTAATGTGTCAGCTAATTTTAATGTGTCAGCTAATTTCAATGTGTCAGCTAATTTTAATGTGTCAGCTAATTTTAATGTGTCAGCTAATTTTAATGTGTCAGCTAATTTCAATGTGTCAGCTAATTTTAATGTGTCAGCTAATTTTAATGTGTCAGCTAATTTTAATGTGTCAGCTAATTTTAATGTGTCAGCTAATTTCAATGTGTCAGCTAATTTTAATGTGTCAGCTAATTTCAATGTGTCAGCTAATTTCAATGTGTCAGCTAATTTTAATGTGTCAGCTAATTTTAATGTGTCAGCTAATTTCAATGTGTCAGCTAATTTCCATCTGTTGGCTAGTTTGAAAGCGTCAGCTAACTGCAATCTACAAAGCTAATTGCCACTTCTATCAGCTAATTTCCATCTGTTAGCTAATTTCAATGTGTCAGCTAATTTCAATGTGTCAGCTAATTTCAATGTCTCAGCTAATTTCCATCTGTTAGCTAATTTCAAAGCATCAGCTAACTGCAGTCTACGTCAGCTAATTGCCACCTCTATCAGCTAATTTCCACCTCTATTCCACCTCAGTTTTCCACTTATATGTAACACTCTCGGCAAGTGAACAGATACTCTGTGCAGACAGACCAAGCCTTATGGGAATCATCTCAATGCAAGCAATAACATCTCACAACATAGGCAGTAACTGCCACAAAGTTATCTTAGCAAAAGACATATTTATGACTGACCTGGAAGTATCCATCATCATCTGCACAGACTAAATATACTGGTCTGACAATGTGTGTGAAGCCTGGCAGGTTATAGGTCAGCCGCATAGTTAATGAGTCCTGATTGCATTGCAAGTTAATTATGTTTTCCCCTGGTTGTAGTCGCACCAGTACCTATTCAAAATCACACAATGACAGTATCAAATAAGTACTCAAGACATTATAAAACATAGCAGTGTTCAGACAAAAGTGATAGAATTAATAATTCCTTAACACAATTCTGTTTTACATTTATTTCTTGAACTGACTCGGGTGAGATCTAGTGGCTGCAATATTGTAGTGGGTGGGGGACAGGCTCAGTGCTCCCAACAGAAATGTCACAATATTCTACTAACTGGCAGTTTGCTGACACTGCCGCCTAATTCTTCATTTGCCATGTCTATTGTACAGCTTGAACCCACAACTATGGAACAGTTCATCTCAAACCACTGAAACAGCACTATTCTACATAGATTTATAGGAGAGATATGGTTGGTCAGTTCCACTGTGCTACACATGCTACACAGAGATAAAACAGACTGAGAAATTCTTGAGGCGGTAGAAATATTAAATACATTAAACATAAAGGCATGTATTGTTTGGCACTTACATAGAGAAGTAGACAGAAGGACATAATGGACAATATACAAATCTAGTTTTAGCTGCCATGCTGGAAACTGAACCTGTCTTCCCAGTTACGACTGCGCCTTGCTGCAGGAACCAATGTACTAAAACACATGACCAACTAGGCACCCCTAAAAAGAGGTTTCTTTATTAGCTATGTTTATCATAGGCTTAACCCATAACTATGGACTCCAGGTGCCAACTCTACAAAGAAAGGTGAGAAGGTTAAAAGTGTGAGGATCGACTTAGCTGAACTAGACTTTATCCCATATGGCTCAGTCTCTCTTAGCAGAGAGTGTCAAACAAAACTCAATCACACAAAAACTGCACTCCTGAAATGAACACTAAAGGAGCATGAGGCAAATGGTTTGACAACTTTACCCTGGAGAACCTTGCCTCCACACAGACGAGGGCTGCAATAGACCCAACATTCTGTTGGTTTGGATACTATGATACCATTTTCCATCCATCTCCTATTGTTATACACCCACATCTATCACTGTCTACCACTTGCACCTGATGGATGGGTATTTCAACCAGAAATGAAGTTCATTCTTTATAAAGCTTGGTTCTTTTATGTAGCTGTATCACTGGCTGAATTTTCTGTAAGCTGATGTAGGCTTTCTAGCTATAAAGTCCATTTCATCACTTGTGATTGTGTTTTACTGGAAAGCTTACTAGTTCTACATCTTGTTCAAATCAAATTGTGTTTTCACTATAGGAGAATCTCATGGTAAAAGAACATGTTGAATACAAACTGAGACTGCATACAGCATTGCTAAATTAGATCAGAGTCAGAGATTGAAACTGTTCAGACACAGAGCCATCTGAAAGCAATGGGCCCTCTAGGTTCTTGCCTGGGGGGGCTCACAAGCATAGGGGGCCCCATGCTAATCTGATTCTGCTGAGTGACTTGCCATTAATAAAAATGTCATTCCTGTCAACAGTTGTCATAGGGGCCTCAACACACTGGTCTGCCCGGGGACCCATAATGCAGCTAAGACTTTTGCTCAGACATAAAGAGACAAAGTTATTTACTGAAAGACTGACAGGAGGAAACAGTGGACAGGAAGTGCCAACTTGCACCCTGACGGACATCACCACTAGGTTGACTAGATAGGGAAGGTCTTTCTGATTGTTCTGTAAAGATACAAGCCAGAAATGAGAGACTCAGCTGAGCTGTACTTCATTCTGCTGAGAAACAACCGACCCGGCTGCTTCAAGATACCAGCTACATGATTTTGTGTTTCTGTGTAGTATTGTTTTATTTGTATGTGCTGATAAAGGCTCAATAGCTGCAACGTTCACGTTTTGTTTGTATTTGTTATATTGTGAAGCTTGCTTAGATACTTTTCGTTCGGTTTTATATACCTTTCAATGTGGGGGAGAAGGTTGGGAGGAGGGGGATAATAATGATGATGCTGGTGAACTCATCATGTAGCAAGTCCTTTGCAGAACGTCGCTCTCATCTCGGTCTGCCAGGAAGAAACTCGATCTCGCATTTTAACACAGATGAGTAGGATGATGATGGTGCTGCTGATGGACTGATTTGGTGATGTTGATCATCATGGTGATGTTGCTACTACTGCAACCGCTATTGTGGCTGCAGCCGCTAAGGAAGCTGGCGATAATGTTGCAGATGTACTGATGCTGTTGATGATGAGGACACAGATGACTTTGTTGGTGATCATAATAACATTGTAGCTGATGATGATGACGATGACTAGTGATGACGATAACCAGTGACAATGATGACCAGTGATGATGGTGACCAGTGACGACGAAGACCAGTGACGAGGATGACTAGTGATGATGATGCAGATGCGTGATGTTAGTG
>CAJHNH020003139.1:93903-236403 GCA_905116865.2 Candidula unifasciata | reverse complement strand
TCAAGTGAATAACATTCATAAGATCTCACAACTTCATAGCTATCTCTGTCCTCTCTCTCTGTCTCTGTCTCTCTCTCTCTAGGTTCACAGGAAGCCTTTAGACAGTGTCAGATAAAAAAGCAGTGTATGCTAAAAAGATCTCCATCCATCCACTATTTACATGTCAATCAACTACAGGGTTTAGGCTGGATATAACAATCGTCTGGGGGATCAATATTTTCAGTTTGCAGTACATGGTTACAAGCCCTGGCACAGAAGAAACATCAATATTCATCTTTTGTATGTGACACACCGAACAAGGCCTTTATGTTCTATTCACATACAGATTCAAATCATCACATGGCGTCCACAACAGAAATATACAGGTTTTTTTGGATCAACTACAAAGCTGTTACAACAGTATAACAGAATGTCTTGCAATAGAACCCATAGAGTCAAAGAAAAAAAGGGAACCCCAAGAATGCAATAAGAAGAGAACTGGTGATACAGATAAATAACGGGACATAGGAGTGAGCTGCAAGAGATGGTACAGGATAGGACGGCTTGACATGGGAGTGAGCTGCGTGAGATGTCACAGGATAGGACGGCTTGACATGGGAGTGAGCTGCAAGAGATGTCACAGGATAGGACGGCTTGACATGGGAGTGAGCTGCAAGAGATGTCACAGAATAGGACCGCTTGACATGGGAGTGAGCTGCAAGAGATGTCACAGAATAGGACGGCTTGACATGGGAGTGAGCTGCAAGAGATGTCACAGAATAGGACGGCTTGACATGGGAATGAGCTGCATGAGATGTCACAGGATAGGAGCACTTGACATGGGAGTGAGCTGCAAGAGATGTCACAGGATAGGACCGCTTGACATGGGAGTGAGCTGCAAGAGATGTCACAGAATAGGACGGCTTGACATGGGAGTGAGCTGCATGAGATGTCACAGGATAGGACAGCTTGACATGGGAGTGAGCTGCATGAGATGTCACAGGATAGGACAGCTTGACATGGGAGTGAGCTGCAAGAGATGTCACAGGATAGGACCACTTGACATGGGAATGAGCTGTGTGAGATGTCACAGGATAGGACAGCTTGACATGGGAATGAGCTGCATGAGATGTCACAGGATAGGACCACTTGACATGGGAATGAGCTGTGTGAGATGCCACAGAATAGGAGCACTTGACATGGGAGTGAGCTGCATGAGATGTCACAGGATAGGATCACTTGACATGGGAATGAGCTGTGTGAGATGCCACAGAATAGGAGCACTTGACATGAGAGCGAGCTGCATGGGATGTCACAGGATAGGAGTACTTGACATGAGAGTGAGCTGTGTGGGATGCCACAGGATAGGAGCACTTGACATGAGAGTGAGCTGTGTGGGATGTCACAGGATAGGAGCACTTGACATAGGTTAGATCAGGGCTTTTGAACAAAGTTTACTCAGAGACCAACATTTAGAAAATGGAGATCAACAACGGGCAGCACCCTGATTCTGAGCACAGAAAGATCAATAATACCATACAACCGATGATTATCCGCGGGCCACTTGCTAGATCTTTTAGGGCCATATCTGACCTACGGGCCACCACTTGAATACTCCTGGGTTAGATAAAGGTCTATGCTTTACATAATGGCATCCGTCAGTCCCGGGGGACTATGGAGATGTGCTGCTGGCTTTGGGAACAGCATCTGCTGTGACTGTAAAGTCCGATGCGGGAATGGCAGTCTTTGCCACACAGGATACACACACAAGCAGATACTCCCTCGTTTTACTCTCCGGTTCCTTCTCTCCACATCTCGTTGTGTTCGGTTTCTTTCAAAATGTGACAGTCCGTCTTTCACTTTCTGTCTCCATAATAGTCGATCTGCAGCTTATTTTTCCCATGTCTCTGTGCCTATGTTGGTATCTATTAGGTCACGTTTGCATACATCTTTATAGCACAGCTTTGGCCTTCCTGTAGGTCTATTACCAGCTACCAATTCACCATATAGGAGATCTTTTGGAATACGACCATACTCCATGCGGGAGACATGTCCCAGCCAGCGCAGACGTCTTTGCTTCAGTATACAATACATTGATGGTATTTTTGCTCTTGTGAGCACACATTCGTTGGAGACAAGGTCTCGCCATAATATACCAAGGATGCGTCTCAGACAGCGCATATGGAAGGTATTCAGTCTTTTTTCCTGTGGAGGAAAGAGAGTCCAGGATTCGCAGCCGTACAGTAATGTGCTCAGGACACAAGACTCATAAACCTTCATTTTTGTATTATCAGTTAGCTTTTTGTTTGACCAGACTCTCTTTGTGAGATTTGCAAACATAGCAGAGGCCTTTCCTACACGTTTGTTTAGTTCTGCATCCAGAGAATGATTGCTTGAGATACGTGAGCCTAGGTATCTAACTCATTTACAGCCAGCAGCTGATGGTCATGCACACTAATGTTTGGTGGATTTCCAACATTCAATCCCATCACTTGTGTTTTGTTCAGACTGATGGTAAGCCCAAATTCTTTGCAAGCATTTGCAAAGCGATTCATCAGGATCTGCAGATCATCCTCTGAGTGTGCCACAATGGCTGCATCATCCGCAAACAGAAAATCCCTGAGGCATCTCGTGTGCACCTTCGTCCTTGCACGTAGCCTGGACAGATTAAAAAGATTGCCATCTGACCTCGAACGGAGGTATATCCCCTCAGTTGCTGTCCCAAATGCACGCCTCAATAATGCGGTAAAAAAGATGCCAAACAGCGTGGGGAGCCAGAACACATCCTTGCTTAACTCCATTTCGAATCTGGAAGGGTCGAGATGATGAATCCTCATATATTATGGTCCCCCTCATATTCTCATGAAAGGATTTGATTAGGCTCAGTAGTATAGGTGGGCATCCATATTTTTCAAGGATCCCGAATAGACCATCTCTGCTGACATAGTCAAAGGCCTTAGTGAGATCTATGAAAGCAATGAGCAGTGGCCTCTGTTGCTCTCTGCACTTCTCTTGTAGCTGCCTGATGGAGAAGATCATATCAACTGTTGATCTCTTGGCCCTAAACCCACACTGTGATTCCGGGTATACTCTGTCCGCTAGAATTTGCAACCTCTTTAGGATAACACGAGCAAAGACTTTTCCCACATAATTCAATAGAGAGATACCGCGATAGTTGTTGCAGTCGCTTCTATTTCCTTTATTTTTATAGAGAGTTATAATGTTGGCATCTCTCATATCATTTGGCACCGATTTTTCTTGCCAACACTGACAGAGGATCTTGTGTAGCTCAGGGAGAATGGCATCCTTGGAGCATTTTAGGATCTCAGGTGGGATACCATCCTCTCCTGGGGCCTTCCCTGAAGGAAGCCCATCTACTGCCTCACCGATTTCTGTGACGGAGGGTTCCGTGTCTAGTTCACCCATGGTTGGCAGACACTCCATTGCATTTAAGGCCTCTTCACATACAAAGGTGCTTGTAGCATATAGCTCTGAGTAGTGCTCCACCCAACGGTCTAGCTGCCTTGTCCGATCCTTTATGATTTCGCCCGTGGTTGATTTGAGAGGGGCAATCTTTCTTTTTACTGGGGGGAGAAAGGCCAAAGAAAATCTTTCATTTGTTTATTTTCTGCTTTCTGTCTGTGGCAGGTTAACAGATAATTGGTTTCTGAGCTAGGGCACACTTGGTTGCTCTACCCGCTGTGATGTTGTGGAGTCTCAAGATATCAGTGATGCCTTCAATCAATCATTTTCTTGGTCGTCCCCTATCTCTTAGTGTTTCTACTTTCATGCTGTACGCTCTCATTTCTGACATCATTTGATTCATTCTTATTAAATGGCCAAACCATTTCAGTCTTTGTATTTTCAATGTATTTAATTATAACCGTAGTTCCAATAGTTCTGGTAATTTTCTCGTTTCCCTCATGATCTCTTCTAGTTTTGCTCACGGCATTTTTCAGAAATCTTATTTCTTTCCTGTTCTTTAGTTAATGTCCAAGTCTGACACAGGCAGCACCAGGTTACTATGTAGACTACATTTACATTTGTCCTATTTTCTCTACTGGGATAGTTGGGTATTTGGAAACTGGGGCCAGCTGATATGTTACACTGCTGTTTTGTTGGATTCTTATTTCAATCTCCGTCTATTCTGCCATCACAGATAAAGATGTTCCCCTAATATTTAAAATGCTGAAATTGTTTGAAACGTTGTTCTTTCATGTTTATGTCACTGGTTTGATGTCGAGCGTTGGGTGTCTGACAAGACTCCACAGTCACTCCCCACTACACCAATCTTCTAAGTCAACGCAAAGCTGTCTGATGTCAAATAGTGTGAACCTAACTTCTAGCTCTGGTATGTCGGGATTGTGAATCACAATTCCTAAGTCATAGACGCGGTCTCTGCTCTCTTTACGCACCAATATTTCATCAAATATGAAAGTCAACAGAGCCTCTGTTGACAGCGGTGATATTGAGAGTGTCTGAAAGACAACACTTACGTACGGACTTGTGACGCTGACTGCTGTGTTGTTTGTGTGTGTGCGCGCGCGCGTGCGTGTGTGTCGGTGTGGGGGATTCGGTGTAGGAATTCAATATTCTCAGGGTAACGAAGAGGCAATCAGGGCGGACAAACACGTTTGGCGATGATGAAATGAAACCAGGCCCAGGACAAGCAGATAACACAAGGACAGGATCAGTTCTTCCCAGATTGAATGAAACAAGCTGATTAAGTAACGGTTATTGATTGATCAGTGGCGTCACTACAACGAGACAAGTGCTGCCGGGGTCACCAAGATGGGGAACGGGAGAGAGAGAGAGAGAGAGAGAGAGAGAGAGAGAGAGAGAGAGAGAGAGAGAGAGAGAGAACGAATAAACTTTATTTTCAAAGGATTACAAATTGGGCACGCAGGCCCGTCTTACATCGGCTCTTCCAAACATCCATCTTTGAGGCAGCAGTTGTATTTTATCAATAAAGATGTGATGATCATACAATGATATGCCTATTATGAATACAAAGACGATACACAAAAGCCTAGGTGCTAAAATGCCCGAGAGAGAGAGAGAGAGAGAGAGAGAGAGAGGGAGAGAGAGAGAGAGAGGGAGAGAGAGAGAGGGGGGGGGGAGAGAGAGAGAGGGAGAGAGAGAGAGGGAGAGAGAGAGGGAGAGAGATAGAGGGAGAGAGAGGGAGAGAGAGAGGGAGAAAGAGAGGGAGAGAGAGAGAGGGAGAGAGAGAGGGAGAGAGAGAGAGGGAGAGAGAGAGAGGGAGAGAGAGAGAGGGAGAGAGAGAGAGAGGGAGAGAGAGAGGGAGAGAGAGAGGGAGAGAGAGAGAGAGAGGGAGAGAGAGAGAGGGAGAGAGAGAGAGGGAGAGAGAGAGAGGGGGGGGGGGTGCGGATAATAATCGCAATATCGAACTATATAAGGTTTTTATAGAAACAGACGTAGCGGCCGGGCGAAAAGGGGATGGGGCGTTAAGGAAAACTGTTGTACGACATAATTTTTTTTTCTTTTCTTCTTCTTGGAAACAGCCACACGTGAGACTGTTTTTATTTGTTAATTTTTCCTCCTCTGATTGTAGGTTGTTGTTGTTGTATTTTTTTTTTAAATTGAAATGAAAGTAATTTAATTTTATACGACCTCACCTCGTCGGCTTGGGGATTTGGCAGGGAAATCCCCAGAACGTTCCATAGTATATATAGGGGCGTTAGGGTTAGTAGTAGTCACTATTCATTTAACACTAGCCCCAACCCTAACCCCCCATTCACCCCCACCCGACCCCCGAATATGATACTGTCCGGGGAAACCCCTAGGAATTCAATATGAAATCTTGAAGCCGACGAGATGAGGTCGCATAAAATTAAACTAGCGAAATGACACAGTGTGAATTATAAATAAATATAAGGTGCTTTGTTTAGCGTACGTTACTGTACACTTTCCCTGTTTGGTCGTCTTGTGCACGGGTCGGCTAACTGATAGCAGTGCTGTTCTCAACTAATATGACGTCACTCAGCGTGTCAATTAAGCCCGCCGTAAATTTCATACAATTCTTGACAAAATCATTTGATCTTTACAGAGAATCGTGTTTCTGTTGAGATTTAGATCACACACTGCACTTAAACCAGCGCGTCATTGAAAAATTACTGGACAAGCCAAACTTGGCACGCGGGTCCGAAGGCTTCCAATGCCAAGGCTAAGATATAGAAACAGCATCATCTTCAATTGTTGACGTTAAGCGTCTTGCGGGGGAACAATCTAATGTCCAATATTCAAGAGTGGCACTGGCTGTTGTTGTTTGATGGGAATTAAAAATGCCTGTGGTGTTCTTCCTGTGCTCTCCCCCTTTGGTAACAGTGTTACATGCATATACAAGGGCAGGTTCCGTATAGAACTTTAGCTCTGGTCGTGACTACATTTCTCAGTTTGTGATTGTTCAGCATGTTTGCCATCATTGGGAACACCTACTTTCCCTATAGTGATTCTTCACTGAACCTTCACCTGACTTCACAGTTTTGTCTATTTACAGATATCTTATCCATGATTGGTTGGTTTTGTGGCTTTTGTTTTTACAGGATGAGGTAGCCAACCTCAAACCCAAACCTACCCCTAGTCGCCTCTTACGTCATGCCTGGTAGGGTGCAGTGTAACTATTCTTTGCTTCCCGCGAGGGCCCCAGTGGTAATGGCCCTGAGCTCCATTGAGGGTTAGAAAGACAGAAGACAGACATCTCAAACTGGTTTCACTGATGTGAACTCGTGTCCTGGCAGTTATTGCATCAGTCTATCTCACATCTTATTCCCTCGACCCCCCCCCCTTTTTTTTTTTTTAAAGTTCTGGGGTCTCGTTGTGCGTGTGGTTGGAGTGTGGGGGCAATTGTCTTATCAGGCATGTCGTAAAAGTCGACTAATTAAGGGTGTTGACTTGGAAGTCGGAGTGAATCTGCTGGACAGGAAGCAAAACGTGCAAATAAATCATGGCTAGATCTATTATGTAACACAGATGTGCAGGTAACATTTAAGTTCTGCAACAAGACTATCAGTCCAGAAGTGGACGAACAACCAGAACTTTCCACTGAGTTTACAACCGGTGAACGCGGAGCCGAAACAGAATCTGCCCCCGACAACTATTACTTGAACTCATTTTTGACTGGTACCAAGCAATGGCCTGGGCGTCCGGCGACCCATGTGGATGACATGACCCACCCACCCAGTGCAGACTGCTCTATAACAAGAAGGCCTAGCACCATACTGCCGATGCATTGACTGCATGAAAGGGGGTGGGTGGGTGGGAGGGGGGGATTCTTCACTACGTGGCGTTATATCAAGTCATCTCAGAGAACCGTTCCTGGAATCTAATTGTTAATGACATCCTAGAGTCGAAGCTGCGTTAAACTACTCTAGATGTGACAGATTAGTTCAAGTGTGACCTTCTAGGAAGTTTGATTAGTTGAAGTGTAACCTTCAAGGAAGTTTGAAAACACTGTCACTGGTCCAGCAAACCGACAGTGGCTTACTTAGTGCTCGTAGACAATAAAGAGATCTTAATTGTCTTCAGAAGACAGAAGGAAAATAGTCAGGACAGAAATGAAATGTTTTCCTACTGTGCTAGATGTGATGAGGAAAGATCGACTTTGGAACTTTGATATCTGCAGGAGAGTCGGCACAGAACCAATAGTGAACTTTAAAGGAAGCGAATCAAATGGTCTGGCCAGGTAACAAGATCGGCATCAGACAGGGCACCACAGAGAGCAATGTTATACAGATACAGGGGTAACAGAGCCAGACGCCGACTACGCAGAAGATGGACTGCAGAAAAATCACAGACCCTGAAAAATACTTTATACGAAGCGAACAGATGGGCCCGTTTGGGAGATCTGATCCTGCCCTGACGCCGCGAGGCATTCAAGGAGTAAAAAAAATACAAAGAATAAGAAAGAATGACAAATACATCTCGATCACATACAAACACAATCAATAATTTAACAATAACAAGTAGGGCTTAAAGCAGCTAAAGGAAACGCTGAATGAATAACAAAAACACAAAAAAGGCCTACATATGATAAAATCCTCATGTCTGTACTGTCCCGCCAACTAATCAATAGTATCAGTTGTAGAAGTCGCGCCTATTTCAAAGCCAGGATAATGTTCAACCTACAACCAGCCACACTGGGACAGTTCTACGAGACCAAACTGAAGCAGGGGCGTCGATATCTCCAGGGCTTACCCCAGGAGGTCCTCAGCGAGAAAATATGTAAAGAGCCTGGGGCTCTCCGATGTATATTGCCAGTCGCTGCAGCCCACGGCTGGTGTTCGAAACCGGGCGGTTCTCGGGGTTTACCCGGCCTCTAGGTAATGGGTGCCAGAGTTAACACTCTGTGGTAAATGGAGGAACGTCGCTGTAGCTACGGAGTTGCGTGCGGAAGGCGACACAGGCGGACAGTTTCTTATCAGTTGTCCGTACTGGTGGCATAGCATATATAGTTTATAACCGTGTGCAATGACGCTGGTTCACATCTCCCGACTTTACCTTTTATATATTAAAGTTATATCAGTTGTCCGTACTGGTGGCATAGCATATATAGTTTATAACCGTGTGCAATGACGCTGGTTCACATCTCCCGACTTTACCTTTTATATATTAAAGTTATCTTTACTTCTTAAAGTATGTATTTATACAATCCGTAATATCGTTTAAAAAAAACTGAAATTATGGGCCGTTCGGCACATTATCATCATCGTCATCACCATCATCAATAAGCAGGTCCTCGACAGGGCGTCGCCTTCTTCACGGCACGCCTGAGGGTCTCTCTTTCTCTAGCTGACTGTCCAGCCCTATGTGCTTTCATAGCCAATCCATCTAATATGTCTTGCATCCACTTTCGCGGAGGTCGAACTCTGTATCGTTGTCCGGAAATTCATCCTCCAACCCCGTTGTCTGGACAGGCCACCTGACGTTTAACATACTCAAAATACTTCAGCTTTCAGGACAAGATGCTGTTTATAAGCCAATTCTCCTCTATGTTCACATCCTGTTGGATGCCGAGGTTTTCTTCTTTTTGGTCCACGGTATTCGAGAATTCTTTTTCGGCTACCGTTTAGAGTTTCCAGGGATATATAATATGGTATTCACCCCTTGCTTCCCACCTCCACAAGGCTGAGCACCTTAACCTTCAGCAATCTATTAGATTACCAGGGTAAGTGAGTACCCTGCTTTGTAATGCTATTGCTGACAGCAGATAACACCGCTGAGGTGTCCAAATCCCATGTTGTCTCTGTGTGGGCGCCCTTGTTTGAAGGTTTCCAGGGGTCCATCGCTAGAGTCAGGGGAAGACAAGAATCAGAATCAATAGGCGCGGCCCGTGACACGGACAACGCTTGTTTCAGTGGACGTCGGGGAATTCTTGGCATAGTTTAACGGTTCCGAGAGTGGCTTCCCCTGAGAAGTGGCTGGCAGAAACTGGGCCACAGATAAACCACAGGAAGGAAGGCTTTGGGGAGTATTTGACCTGCGTTCGTTTGTGTTGTTGTTCATTTCTTTAATGTTGTGTCTAGAAGCAGTTAACAACGTCAAACAAACTTCCCAGATGATCAACGCATTTATGACATTTTATTTCGGCACGCCATAGTATGCAGATCCAGGTGACGGGGGCGAAGTGTGACTTCAAAATGCTGTCTGTCCATTCCAGGGCAGAGACCATAAGCAAGTCATCCTAGGCACCGTAAGCAGAGGTGGTGTGGAGTGGCTACTGCATTGGGAGACCGATTGGGTGGGAATTTCTAATGTGCAGGGTCGTTGCTGATAACATAACAGAAACCAGGGATAAATCAGTTTCAGCAGATGCCTTCTGCAACGTTTGGGGCTGTACATTTTCAGTTAGAATCGGAAATAAATTTAGTCAGATACAATTGTACACGGAACAACTACATGCAGTATAAGATTGGTAAGCCAATCGGGAGCAGGGGAGCACCGAGGCACTGTCCGGAATCCATACAGGGAACTGGGCTTTGAAACTCCAACCTTCCACTGGTGTACTGGTAACAACAGGGCCCACCAAGTGTAGGCTTCAGCTTCAGGCTTCTGTGAGTCGTTAAGAGTTGTACTGGTAACAACAGGGCCCACCAAGTGTATGTAGGCTTCAGCTTCAGGCTTCTGTGAGTCATTAAGAGTTGTACTGGTAACAACAGGGCCCACCAAGTGTATGTAGGCTTCAGCTTCAGGCTTCTGTGAGTCGTTAAGAGTTGTACTGGCAACAACAGGGCCCACCAAGTGTAGGCCTCAGCTTAAGACGTCTGAGAGTCATTAGGAGTTGTACTGGCAACAACAGGGCCCACCAAGTGTAGGCTTCAGCTTAAGACTTCTGTGAGTCATTAAGAGTTGTACTGGCAACAACAGGGCCCACCAAGTGTAGGCTTCAGCTTAAGACGTCTGTGAGTCAAGAGTTGTACTGGCAACAACAGGGCCCACCAAGTGTAGGCTTCAGCTTCAGGCTATTGTGAGTCGTTAAGAGTTGTACTGGCAACAACAGGGCCCACCAAGTGTAGGCTTCAGCTTAAGACTTCTGTGAGTCATTAAGAGTTGTACTGGCAACAACAGGGCCCACCAAGTGTAGGCTTCAGCTTAAGACGTCTGTGAGTCATTAAGAGTTGTACTGGCAACAACAGGGCCCACCAAGTGTAGGCTTCAGCTTCAGACTTCTGTGAGTCATTAAGAGTTGTACTGGCAACAACAGGGCCCACCAAGTGTAGGCTTCAGCTTAAGACTTCTGTGAGTCATTAAGAGTTGTACTGGCAACAACAGGGCCCACCAAGTGTAGGCTTCAGCTTCAGACTTCTGTGAGTCATTAAGAGTTGTACTGGCAACAACAGGGCCCACCAAGTGTAGGCTTCAGCTTAAGACGTCTGTGAGTCATTAAGAGTTGTACTGGCAACAACAGGGCCCACCAAGTGTAGACTTCAGCTTCAGACTTCTGTGAGTCATTAAGAGTTGTACTGGCAACAACAGGGCCCACCAAGTGTAGGCTTCAGCTTCAGACTTCTGTGAGTCATTAAGAGTTGTACTGGCAACAACAGGGCCCATCAAGTGTAGGCTTCAGCTTCAGACTTCTGTGAGTCATTAAGAGTTGTACTGGCAACAACAGGGCCCACCAAGTGTAGGCTTCAGCTTCAGACTTCTGTGAGTCATTAAGAGTTGTACTGGCAACAACAGGGCCCACCAAGTGTAGGCTTCAGCTTAAGACGTCTGTGAGTCATTAAGAGTTGTACTGGCAACAACAGGGCCCACCAAGTGTAGACTTCAGCTTCAGACTTCTGTGAATCATTAAGAGTTGTACTGGCAACAACAGGGCCAACCAAGTGTAGGCTTCAGCTTCAGACTTCTGTGAGTCATTAAGAGTTGTACTGGCAACAACAGGGCCCACCAAGTGTAGGCTTCAGCTTCAGACTTCTGTGAGTCATTTAGAGTTGTACTGCTCATCACAAGTCGGCGTGGGTAAGTCTCAGAAATGGACATACTAGATTTCACACAAACAGATGCACATGTTCCGTCCGAGCGGTTCAACACTGTGCTCACGTTGGCTGTGCCAACAAAACCAGCAAACAAGCACTACAAGAATGTCCATTCTATAGGCTGCAAAAAGTGCAATGCTAGTCCAATGAGTCAACATTATACTGTATGGAACTCAAGACAGCTCACATAAAAAGCGCTCAATTTGTCATAAAAACACATCTGTCCTTGTAAACATTAGGGATGCGATCGGAGGAGGAGGTAGAGAAGACGAAATGGGAGAGGAGGAAGAGGAGAAGGGGTGGGGGAAAATATGAAGGATAAGGGGAGAAGAAGAAGAAGAAGAAGAAGAAGAAGAAGAAGAAGAAGAAGAAGAAGAAGAAGAAGAAGAAGAAGAAGAAGAAGAAGAAGAAGAAGAAGAAGAAGAAGAAGAAGAAGAAGAAGAAGAAGAAGTTAAAGAAGAAGAAGTAGAAGAAGTTGAAGAAGAATGAGGAGGGCGAGAAAGAAGACAAGGAGGTAAATCGACGTGACAAATGAATGTTTAAGGAATGGAGGAAAAGGAAAGGAAGGAAGGAAAGAATGGGAAAAAGAGACGAAGAGGCGGGAAAATCAACGTGACACACGAATGACAATCAATCAATACACAACATGCACTCGACAAACACAATAAGCCGAGCTAACGAGCTGCTGCTAAACGCAAGACAACAGAAAGCAGAGCAAGTAGCCGGATCACCCCAACCCGGCGTACACGGGCAAGCAAAGTGGCTGCCAATGAGGACATATGGGCAAGCAATGGACACATAACTAGATCCAGGCTGACTCTGGCCTAACTGACATCGACCTGGGCAGCCATTGTTGTGGATGTGCTCTTGCGCTAATGAGGACAAATGGGTGGGACTTCAGCCAGGCAGGTTGTGGGTGCAACACGGTGGTCGCCTGTGCAGTAAAACAGTTGAAATCTTGTGAGGAACTGGTTGACTTACTGACTGATTAACTAGAACTGATGGTCCTAATGATTGATTAGAAGCGACTGACTTTCTGGTTGAATGGTGGATTGATTAACTAGAACTGATGGTCCTAATGACTGATTAGAAGCGACTGACTTTTTGGTTGAATGGTGGATTGATTAACTAGAACTGATGGTCCTAATGACTGATTAGAAGCGACTGACTTTTTGGTTGAATGGTGGATTGATTAACTAGAACTGATGGTCCTAATGATTGATTAGAAGCGACTGACTTTTTGGTTGAATGGTGGATTGATTAACTAGAACTGATGGTCCTAATGATTGATTAGAAGCGACTGACTTTTTGGTTGAATGGTGGATTGATTAACTAGAACTGATGGTCTTACTGACTGATTAGAATCGACTGATTTACTGGTTAGTTTGTGGATTGATTAACTAGAACTGACGGTCTTACTGACCGATTAGAATCTACTGATTTACTGGTTGGTTTGTGGATTGATTAACTAGAACTGGCGGTCTTACTGACCGATTAGAATTGACTGATTTACTGGTTGGTTTGTGGATTGATTAACTAGAACTGGCGGTCTTACTGACCGATTAGAATTGACTGATTTACTGGTTGGTTTGTGGACTGGTTAACTAGAACTGACGGTCTTACTGACCGATTAGAATTGACTGATTTACTGGTTGGTTTGTGGACTGGTTAACTAGAACTGACGGTCTTACTGACTTATTAGAATTGACTGATTTACTGGTTGGTTTGTGGATTGATTAACTAGAACTGACGGTCTTACTGACCGATTAGAATCAACTGATTTACTGGTTGGTTTGTGGATTGATTAACTAGAACTGACGGTCTTACTGACCGATTAGAATCGACTGATTTACTGGTTGGTTTGTGGATTGATTAACTAGAACTGACGGTCTTACTGACCGATTAGAATCGACTGATTTACTGGTTGGTTTGTGGACTGGTTATCTAGAACTGACGGTCTTACAGACTTATTAGAATCGACTGATTTACTGGTTGACTATGGGATTAATTAACTAAAACTTACTGGCTTACTTGTTGGTGGATATGCTGACTGACTGACTGATGTACTGGCTAATCGATTGAACCACCGTGTGGGTTTCGGGTCCTGTTTTGTGGAAAACAAGAATAGACTCACTGCCTACCTAAAAGCATGTCGTAAGAGTCGACTAGTTGGGAGCTTACTTCGAAGTCTGAGTACATTTGCCTAGGAGGTAAGGAACAAACAGTCTGTACACAAATGTGTCAGGTCTGTCAAACGGATGCACACGCAACACTCAGGTTCTAGAACAGGACTGCAGTCCAGAAGTGCAGGAACAACCGGAGCTTTCCGTTGGTTTTGTTCCAGAATCTGAGTGTTGCATGCACATCCGTTTTACAGATCTGGCTTACTCGTATGCGAATTTCTGACTCCTTGCCACTCAGGTAGATGCACTCCGACTTCGAAGCAAGCCCCACTTAGTCGACTCTTATGACATGTGTGTTGGGAAGGCAGTGTGGGTCTATTCTTGTTCCCGCCCCCGGCCCCACACACAATGAGGCCCAGAACCCACAAACATTTATTCAAACAGTCATATCGTCTCTTCCACTGAACAACCGTCATAACCCTCCAGATCCCGCATTCAGGCCCGCATTTCTTGCGGCTCCAGTTGTAAAACCATTGACCCAAGCATCCACTGTCCAGTAATAAAGCATTCTTTAAAATGATCGAATAGTCTCTAATTCTAGCTGACGATCTTCTTCTTCTTCTTCTTAGCGTTCACCAGCTGTAAACTCTGGCGGAAGGTTCTGGTTGCTCGACCACTATTGAACTGCAGTCCTGCTCCAGAACCTGAGTGTTGCGTGTACATCAGTTTTACAGATCTCATTCTCTTAAATACAGACTGTTGGTTCCTTGCCTCTCCGGCAGATGTACTCCGACTTCAAAGGAAGCTCCCCAATTAGTCGACTCTTACGACATGCTTTTGGGGAGGCAGTGGGTCTATTCTTGTTTTCCCCACAATGGGGCCCCGGAAACCACACGGGGGAATAGCTGACGATCTGAACCAGGGCTTATTTTGTGGGGTAGGTTTTAAATTAAAAGCATTCGGAAAATCCTGCCAGGGCTTATTTTGTGGGGTAGGTTTTAAATTAAAAGCATTCGGAAAATCCTGCCAGGGCTTATTTTGCGGGGTAGACCTTATTTTAGGGGAAACAAATAGTGATACTGAACACCAAAAGTTCCAGCTCTGTTGATTCTTTAAGCCGTTTAGTTGACCCAATTTCTTTTTTTTTCCAGACTTGTTCCAGACGATGCCACTAAAATGTGCTATGCCTGCAGTTCCCAGACTGTGGGTCGAACACCTCTTTTCACAGGAGGTCGGCCAAAAACATCGGAAAACTCATATTCACTGAAGTTATGAAGTAGCAACGAAAATAATTGTAAGGCTGGCGATCACCACAACATGAGAAACTGTATTAAAGGGTCGCAACATTAGGAAGGTTGGCTATCCTCCGAATAACGGTTCCAAATTATCGAGGCCGAAAATAAACCCTAACAGGGCCTCAGTCACATGTAAATTGCGGACCTCTTTCGGCGACTACACATAATGCCGCTGAAAAGCTTCCGCCGAGTTAAAGTCACTGCCGAGAGTATCTCGACGGAGCAGGGCTAAACTAGATGGCTGGGACTCACGAGCAAATAAAATGGAGGAAGTTGCAGGAGATGCGGTAGCGGCACCGGAGATACTCTCGGCAGTGACTTTAACTCGGCGGATGCTTTTCCGCAGTATGCTGTGTAGTCGCTGAAAGAGGTCGGCAATATACATGTGACTGAGGCCCTGTCAGGGTATATTTTTGGCCTGGATAATTTGGGACCGTTATTCGGGGACAGCCGGAAGGTTGAGCACCACCGTGCTATAGGAAGCGTCGGTATCTCTGTCTTGTAAGGGGGGGGGGAGGTCCACGAATGGGTTCGGTTCCGCTGCAGGCAATTTGGCAACAGACCGCTTTGTGCTATTTTGACAATGGTATGGAGAGCCGACCGTTTCGATTTAGCCAGCTACATGAGGCAAAATTGCCTAGTCAAACCAACAGCAGCCAACAAATGCTGGGTTGCTTTACAAACGTGCTGTAAAAGATAATACACTTGTATACCATACCTGTGGTGATCTCCAACCCTTTTCAAGTGACGACATTACCCCGAGTATACGCAAGACTCACCATCCCCCCATTTCCACCTCAACATAACAAAATGTGACTTAAAAAGAGGATGACAACAAGGAAAATCCTGAGGTCGATTAGGAAGAGCTTGGAGAAAAACACCTACATCAATCAAAGTATCAAATAATAAAAGAAACAATCACCAAAACAGTTAATTTAGTGTCCCAGATATCAGTGTGATAGTTACCACTGTTTTGGTTTGCTGAAACCTGTTATTTTTGGTCTGATGTCGAACAGTGCATAATGGATATCCCTCTACTTATCAAGATGGCATCGCTGTTTTGTTTTCATGACTTTCAAAAGTAAAAATCCGCGTTATTACAAATAAACTAAATTTAAAATGTGCTTGATGTCCCCTTGAAACTTCGACATGACTTCTGGTTTATACAACGGAACAACATCACAGTAAAAGAGTAGTAATCCATAAGTGCTCCGTTGTACCTTTATCTTAAGCCTGAGTCCGAAGAATCTCAGCGCAGTGCAGGAACTCCGAAATACTTTGGGTAGATTCTTAACTCCAAATTTTGCCCAGGCAGCGCCCTTAGACTACTCTTTTCGATTTCCAACTGCCAAAGGATTTTTTACGTACGCAACAATACACACGGGCGTCGGATCTCGCTAGCCAGTAAGAAGCCGGGAAAATCACTAGAAGTCCACGTGAAATAATCCCACCCTTCACCGGGGCCTGAACCGGGAACCTCCAGCACTCGAGGCGGATGCCATGCATCGAGACTACTCAGCACCCTTCCCAGGCAGTGCTGCCTTATACATTCTATTGTGGTCTCTTCGTGCCACTACCACCCCCAACCACCCCCCCCCTACCTTTTTTTAACTTCCATGTTGTCAAGACATGCTGTAGAATTGACTTTATACGCCCATCATTATCACTATCTTCCAGCCGTGCAGTTTAGCCGCGTGGAGAGACACAGCGTGAGCTCCCGCTCTCAGTGGGTAGCACTGTCTATTGTTATACCACGTAGATCAGTTGCTCTCATCCTTCCTATTGCGGCGATCCTTTAATAATTCCTCATGTCGTGACAACCCCCAACCATTCAATTATTTTCGATGCTACTTAATACTGTCTGTGAATGTGTGTTATCGATGGTCTTTGGCGACCCCTGTGAAAGGGTTGAGAACAGATTGAGAACTGCTGGTGTAGATCAACACAGACGGGACCGTTGTGCAAGGACACACGAGTGAATGCGCATTGACAGCTCGCTCTGCAGAAAGAACAGTCCATGAAGCCAGCGGTGCCTTCTCCATGACCACCAGCAGCATGACGATGGGGGTGATGGCGGTGACACAAGCTTTCCTGTGGCTGGAATCACAGGACTTTTCCCACGTGTGTGTACTGAGTGATTCTATGAGCACGATAACGCGGATCGAGAAAGGCTCCGTTCGCTGACAATGGACTGAGTCATTGCAAAACAACCTTGTGAATGCAGCTACCTTCATTTTTATCCCCACAAATGCAGGTGTTGCTGGCAATTTAAGAGCTGATAGATTGGCCGGTTCTGGCTTAGCTTCAGCCGATCGCGCTGACACTGTTAATTTCCTTAGATTGGACTATCCGAGGATTTTGGGAGCAGCGTGTCCACATCATTGCTAAGAATAGGAAAATTAGAAGTAAATGTAGGTAGGTAAGTTGTACCCCACCAGGACATCACACAAGCGATAAACACCCAGTGACACAAAGTGCCACCATGCGGATGAGGATCATCCGTGGAGAGGTCCTGGAAACCGCGTTCAGCAACTAGGCCATATTTATGGCCCGGCTATATTTAGGGCCCCCGGCAAAAGCCAAAGTGGGACTTCAAAATGCTTCCCACATGGGGACGACGCATAGATCAGGAGTATAGATCGGCACAGCCAAGCACGAGAGGCACACCGGACGTACAAGAAGTCTTGTTAACCAGCACAGGACTGTCACAATTAATCGCGGGACGCTTATGTATATGTTGAAGGGGGAATCTGAACACCTATGGGCATGTCCGGAGTGCTGTGAAGATAACCCAGCTGATAACCGTGTAGATGAACAATGTTATCAAACCATGCCATGGTCTCCTTCTTCTCTTCTCCTCCAGCTTTCCTGTTCTCTGGAAGTTCTCAGAGAATGCACACTGCCCTATTGTGGATGGAGTCATCCTTTTCTATTGATAAGACACTTTCTATCAAGACATCAATCAACCTACTGCGAGCATCTATGCAAAGAACACTTATGTCTGTACAAAAGAAATTAGTCGTGGTAATTTGTGGAGAAAAGTTTCAAACATGTGCACTAAAAGTGAGCGTAATGTTCGCAAGCTTGATGAATTATGCTCCCAATAAGTAGAAACAGAAATGAAACATCAGTCAAGTAAAAGAAAGAAAGAATACTCAGTGGAACAGATCGTGAATCACAGAGGAACACACGTATAGAACCAAGAGAGAGAGAGACAGAGAGAGAGAGAGAGAGAGAGGAGAGAGAGAGAGAGAGAGAGAGAGAGAGAGAGAGAGAGAGAGAGAGAGAGAGGCGGTGTTAATGTTTTAAAAAGCATGCATGAATTTTTACAGATGACAGCAATTACCAGGCAAGTGGAAAACAGTGCTCCCTTAACGACGTACCAATAAAAATTGACGAGCGAGAGGTTGGCAATAAGTACAACATTAATACCCCCACGCTTCAGTGAGTAGAGTAGAGACATTGCTTTTGGTGTTTACTGCAGAAGCTGAGGTTTAAATAGCACCCAGTTCAAACAAACCAACATCAACAAAAGAAGAGGGGGATAAGTTGTATCATGAATTCAGTTATCAGTTTATAATGAAAATCTTCACATCGCTAACGACCCTAATTATAACCTTCTTGAGACTGAACGGGTAATTTGTTTAACTAAAATCCAAAATGTAATATCTGTCCCTACCACATAGACGTTAAGTCGGAGTCTGTGACTTGGGCGCTGCGAACGCGAGATGAAAAGTTACATATGAAACACAGATGTGTACGCAACAAGTTCTGGAACCAGACCAAAGTGCAGACGTGGACAAACAACCAGGACTTTCCCAAGAGTTTACAACTGGCGAATGAAGAAGAAGAAGAAGATGGTGAGGTAGTGGACACGAAGCCTCGTTCTTCTCGATAAAGACATCAAATAAACAGGACCCCAAAACAACACAGAAGGCAAAAAGAGAGGAAAGAGGATGGGAGGGAACTCTTTTACAATAAATAAACGCAAAGGTCGTTGTGGTCAGTTAAAGTTTTTTTAAAGGGTTGGGTTCGACTGCACTGCCCGGGGTTATCTAATGTTGCTCAGTCTCTCTCCAGGCACGGCTAACCACCTGACAAGAGCGTCGCAGAAAGCATGAATTCCGTAGCAAAAACGACGATCGCCGGGGATCTCCGTTACAAAAAACGGCCACCTTAAAGTGAACGCGGCGTGTAAAATAAGAAAACACGACCTACAGAGCGAGAAGCCAACGGCTAGACCCTTTCTAGGAAGATCCCCAGAAGTTCATTGACGTTTTCAACTTGTCACTTAAATTTGATTTTTAAAAGAGTTCTGTAATCGTCGATTGCATAAATTCTTGCTGTTGAAGTTAAGCAAATTAAATAAGTCAAAATGTCCAGTGCCACTGCTTACGAAAAGAGTGGGCCGGTTTGATTTCACAGCGTCAATAAAGGTCATGTTGGAGACCAGAAAATAGCCTCAGTGTCATCAAGTGGGCAGAGAATATTGTCCGTCGTCTAGTCACACCGTCTATGCCACCACCTGTCCACTCAACCAACAAACACTTGGCTGGAAATGTCCAATCTCTCTCTCTCTCTCTTTCTTTCTCTCTCTCTCTCTCTCTCTCTCACTCTCTCTCTCTCTTTCTCTCTCTCTTTCTCTCTCTCTCTTTCTCTCTCTCTTTCTCTCTCTCTATCTCTCTCTCTTTCTCTCTCTCTCTTTCCTCTCTCTCCCTCTCCGCTGTGATATCGCACACCGCCATCTGGCTCGCCATTTCTTACAGTAACTGCATTCACCAGCAAACAGGCACTGAAATGGGACACTGAGGAAACCAGGACGTCCAAGAGAAACCCTAAGGCGAATATTGATGAGAGAGGCCAAAGGTGCTGGACTGGATTCCATCCATGATATCGAAGTGACTGTAAGGACAGAACGGTAGGGAGACGTAGAATGTGAGTCCCGTGTGACATATCATCATCATCATGTAGAAGGGCCTTTGCAGAACGTCGCTCTCGTCACGGTCTGAATGAAAGAAACTCGGTCTCCCGCCAGTTCTCTCGCCTCATGTACTTTCATACTCAAGGAGTCACTTATATCCTGTGGCCATCTTCGTGTCCGTCGGCCCCTGCCCCTCCTTCCTGGTACCATGCCTTCTGCTATATTTTTTTTTTAATCCCTCGTGACGTTTGATATGACCACAATATTTCAGCTTCCGAGACATAATTTTGTTTATCAGCCAATCTTCCTCGCTGTTCAGATCTTTAAAATGTCAGTATTTCTCCTCTTCTTTGTCCAAGATATTCTGAGAATCTTTCTATAGCATTTCAGCTCAAAAGTCCTAGTTCTCTTCCTTAAGGACTGAAAGATAGTCCACGACTCACATCCATATGTAGCCACAGGGAAGATGCAGGCTCTCAGAATTCTAATTTTGTATCTACCACCCCCTGAAATATTAGACTGCCCCGTGACCTGTGGATTTCCCCTGTCTGGAGTAGGATAAAAATAAAGCACCTAAGGGGGATATTTTTTTTGGGGGGGGGGGGGGGGGGGCGTTTTAAAACTGAGACAGATGGGGTTGCGTGAAGTTTCCCGAAGTCCTCGTAAACTCTGTCTTTCAATTTCTAGAAACCCATTGTAGGCTGAATTTACATTCCCTTGAACCACCACCCAGACAAATATCCATTCATCCATCCATCCATTAATCCATCCATCTATCAATCCATCTTTCAAGTTATCATTCTTTCCTTATGGGTTGCCAGGTCCCTTTGTGGGGAAAACAAGAATAGACCCACTGCTTCCCTAACAAGCATGTCGTAAGAGTCGACTAATTTGGGTTTTCTTCGTAGTCGGAGTGCATCTCCCTAAGGCAAGGAACCAACAGTCTGCATATAAAGAGTGAGAAATGTAAAACGGATGTGCACTCAGTACTCAGGTTCCGGAACAAGTATAAAGTCTAGAGATGGATAAACAACCCGACATTTCGCCTGAGTTTACAGTAGGTTAACGCGAAGGAGAGGAAAAAGAAGCAAATAAAACAGATCCACAGCCAACTGTTGCCTCGTGTTCATATTCCTCGCCATATTGTAGAGCTCACCAGATTTTTCTATCTGTGACTATTCTCTACTCCCAAAATTAAAGTTGTCATTGGAAGGACGCCTCTTTGACAATATTGATGGCATCCAAAAGGCCGTAACATTGAATTTAAGGGCCATAACGAAAGAAGAACCACAGTGTTTGTTAGATCGTGCCATCTGCTGTATCGATGCACAAGAGGCTTACTGTGAATAAAATATAGGTTATATCTTCAACTGTTGATAATTTTAATTTTGATGGAACTAGTCACATGACTTAATTGTCGGACCTCGTATGTAGTGTCATGCTGACTCCCAGCAAAATAAACAAAGCTTACACTGTATAGGAGTCACAGTGGTGTAGTTGCTAGACGCTCGAGTGCGGATCGGAAGGGCGTGGGAAGCTCTTCCTGGCGGAGCGGGAGTCCCAGATCGAACCAACCTGGAGCAGGTACCGGGTGCAGTCCCGGGAAGTAAAGGCGGCTGGCATGATGCTGATCATATCAGCCATCTGGTGCCGATAGTCTACAAAAAAAATTTGGTCTGGCTCTTTATGCCCTATACGCCTCAAGGCGTGGACAAGGGATTTGCAGTTTTTTTACTTTTTTTGTTTATAATTACAATGTATAAATGTGGATCTAATTATTTTTTTGATTCAGGCCGTCCTCGTTTATTGGTCCCACTGTACTGATGCAGCTTTCTGATTCCTTCTCTCTCTCTCTCTCTCTCTCTCTCTCTCTCTCTCTCTCTCTCTCTCTCTCTCTCTCTCTCTCTCTCTCTCTCTCTCTCTCTCTCTCACTCAGTCAATTTCTGTCTCTGTGTTTTTCTCCCTAGTCCCTGTCTTTCCATCAATTTCTTTCTCACTCATTAGATCACTCCTTTTTGCCGACGATGTCTTAGTCTACACATTGGGGAGAAATAGAATAGAAATATTTAGATAATACTGCAGTTGGGTGAGTGGTGTGAGGCAACAGGCTCTGTCATCAACCCAGATAAGGCGGTGGTAATGTGGTGTTCTGTAAATAATAGAATTGTGAGAGATGGGATGCGGGACATCACAAAAAACGGCAGTAACACAGACAGAGACAGACAGACAGACAGACAGACAGACAGACAGACAGACAGACAGACAGACAGACAGACAGACAGACAGACAGACGGACGGACGGACGGACAGACAGACAGACAGACAGACAGACAGACAGACAGACAGACAGACAGACAGACAGACAGACAGACAGACAGACAGACAGACAGACAGACAGACAGACAGACAGACAGACAGACAGACAGACAGACAGACAGACAGACAGACAGACAGACAGACAGACAGACAGACAGACAGACAGACAGACAGACATAGAGAGAGACAGACAGACACATACAGAGAGACAGACAGACACAGAGAGAGACAGACAGACAGACAAAGAGAGAGACAGATAGACAGACATAAAGACAGACAGACAGACACACAGAGAGAGAGAGAGAGAGAGAGAGAGAGAGAGAGAGAGAGAGAGAGACCGACAGACACAGAGAGCGGGGCAACTATGGGGTGACCCGTTTGCTATAAAGCTGAAACTAAGATTACCAGATTAGATCAGGGATATCCAATAAACTTTACTAAGAGCCACAATTCTGAAAATGAGGCCCGACATGGACCAGGTGCCTAAGCCGCAGCGTAGAAAGATCATTCATACAATGCAACTGGCAATGGTCCGCAGGCCACTTTCTCCAGGGGGCCAGATCTGGCCCGCGGGCCGCCAGTTCAGTGGCCCCGTTCTTAGTGTATGTTCAGAAACCTGTGATTGATCCGCCCAATCTTGTATCGGCTACAACTGATAGCAAGGGGAGAAACGGAGTGGATGTCATTGCAGCGTTTCGTCTCAGAAACAACGCTCGAGACACCAAACATCAGATGTTTTAACATCTATGCTGCTACCAAAAGGTTTTATCACTGCTGCACATTGTTGCCACTTTGGATGTTTTATATCTAGATTTAGATGTTTCTAGATGTTTTTATTTGGAGTGAATTTATCTAATCTAACCTAAGAAACGTGATGAAATTTAACCTCTTAAATGCTATCTTGACAATAAAAATCGGCGTGATAAAATTAGGAAAAGGCTGTTCAACTTATCAGCTCCGTGACGGTATAAAAATAAATTGAAACAGCTAAAGCATACCAGAGTCATTTTTGATCTAAAGCTTTAACTTCATCATCCAAGCTAAGTTTATCCTGTGGATCTTGTAAGGCATACTTCAGTAAAGATGAGGACATGATTATATAGGGTAAGTCATATCAATTGCTATGTAATTTGTGACTCTTTCCATTTGGATGTTTTTTTCTAGATGTTTTCCACGCAAATTTAGATGTATGTTTTAGATATTTTTTGACTCCGTTTGGTCAGGATTTCATTTACGCCTTCAACTTTGACCACCAATGTGCCTCTTAAAGCAGTGTCTTGTATCACCCGTTAAATAAATTATTTTGATTAAAGTCGATTAATTTATAAAGTGAATTCTTATTTGAGTTTTAAGGGCGAGCGGTGAAGAAGATACTATACAATGGTTACGGAAAGGGACAATGAGAAGGCGTGGATCTTCAAACACACTTATAGAAACACACAGAAGCTGCTTAGTCGTGGAACGACAAACTAGCAGACACTAGACGGGGGGAACAAAGGATAACACAGGCCAGCGGAAAGATACCCAGAACCTGGTTATATACAGACGGTGCTTGAGTATCGGAAAAGTTTTGTGTGGGGTGTCGTGGAAAATCGGCCCGAGGATGCAACAGATAAAGCGTGACAAAATGATGCAAGCACGCCGCGGGTGGTACCGGATGCAAGGTGAGCCACGTCCATCTTTAGACTTTAAACTGAGCAATAGCACAATCACGCCCTTCTGGAGCTATAAATTTACAGTCTGAAGATGGACGTGACCACAGTCATGCCTTGGAACTGCTTAGGGGGATATACTCATGGGAAAGCCGGCCAACGAAGGCGTCAACCGCCAACAATACACTAGACGACAGACTAGAATGGCCATCGCTAGACACCTATTATCTCTGACGCCAAAAGCCCACTAGTGGGGGTGTGATCATAAAAGACGCAGATATTTGATCCTAACACACACAAACGTTATCCGAGTGGCCGAGGGGTGGAAAAGTGTCTCCGACGAAACACCCGGGTTCGATTTCGGCATGATGTGCTTTAGTTAAAAGATCCTTTCCATGGCTTTGGTCAATGGTACGAAAGTGGACGGTGTTGCAGAAACGGCCACCTTGCCGCGTTATATAACCGTAGGCAGTATAGTAGAGCAGTGTTTTTCAAGCTATGGGTCGCGAAAAGGGCTAGTTGGGCCGCCGACAATGTCTGCCTAATCATGTAACAGGGTAGATGAGGTAGTTCCCCCCCCCCCCTCAAATGGTACAAACGGCTAAAACCCCAGGCAAGTGCGTAAAACAGTTATATTGTGGCAACCGACAGTTTGCTAACATTCAGTCCAGTCTGCGCTGGCCAGACAGACTGGCCGGTTCTGCACCACGTGGTGGTGAACTGATGTATGACAAGCTAGTTACTGTGAGGGCCCTTTGGGAGCCAGCGAAGAGTATGGAGGCACAAACGGATCATTATAGTCTGAGGAGAATGGCGCAGCGAGGAGTTACCAGGGGATTTGGCCGACTCTCAACACTCAAGGGAAAGGCGAGACGGATATACAATCTAAAGTACAGTTACCGGTACCCTCGGAATTGGAACTCTTTGCTGAAAATGGGGACGCGTCGCTTATGGGAGTGTCCCGAGTGCTGGGACATAGATTTATATTTCAACATTCAACAGTGGGCTGTTTGATTGTTTGATTAGCCCTCTGGTGGGGGTGGGGGCCGAAGTAAGTTCCCCTGTGTTGGTGGGTCGTGGCTGTCAACAGGTTGAGGAACACTGGAGTAGAGGATGCCGGGAATATGGGTTCCACGCATCGTATAGTCCACTGTAGTTAATGGTAAAGCAAATGGAGAAAAGTAAAACTATAGCTGCAACACGTTGTGGACTCAGTGTTGCCACTTTGGATCTTTTATATCCAAATTTAGATCTTTTTCATTGCATTTAGATACTGTTTTTGACGTTTAGATCTTAAATATTTTCTCTAGATGTTTTTCATATGGAGTTAGATATTTTATAGATTTTTTTCTTTCATTGTCAATTTAATAATTACTGTGTAAAATATTTACTACAATATTTTTGTTTTGGTCTGGCACGTACATTGTGACAACTGCCATTACTTGAACTTTGAACTCTCACTTGGGTCACAAATATCTGGCACAAATATCTGGCAGCCCCGGTACTGATTAATAAAAACGCGCGTAAATCATACTAACTTTGTTTCAACCGTATCCTCATTGTGCTGACTTTGCGTTTCTTTTTCATGTGATTAAAAAAAAAACAATAATTGCTCACCTTCTTATGTGGCTTTCACTTTGAAAAAACCTTTCAACATGCCAAAAGTAAAGTATGAGCAAAAAATTTGGAAAGAGTGGTTGCATGATGACAAAGTTAAAAAATGGGGATATGACCAAAGCTTGTTGTAAGTACTGCGAGTGTGAAATTAAAGCGAAAATACAAAACTCAAAGAGTCATGCAGAGACTAAAAAAGCATAAAACTGCAGTTTCATTTAAATATATTACACCGCTGACATCTGTTTTCAGAACTATACTGATAAATGAATCATCAAAAGTTGAAGTATCAGTAGCAATGTTTTTAATTTGTCACTGCGCAATTTCAAACTGTGACCATTTGATCGATTTGTAAAAATCTTGGACTAGTTCAATTTGAAAAGTGTGATGTAGAAAGTATAGTTTAGGAACTGACGGACCTTTTAATCAGCAAACAGTTAGGCTTGAAGAATTTGGCTGTAATTGGTACTGATAATGTCTCAGTAATAGTTGGTATAAATTATAAACAATGGCGTTTATGCCAAGTTGAAGGAAGCTAACCCATCGTTAATACTTATCAAATGTATGCGTTATTCATTGCAGCTAGCATTATCACATGCTTCTTCTAAATATTTACCAAGGAATTTGGAATACCTTATTGCTGAAACACTTTACTGGTTTTCCAAATCATTGGTCAGACAACAGCAATACAATACATTATATACAGCCTTGAATGATGGTTCCACACCACCGAAAATTCTGTCAGATTGCAAAACTAGATGGTTATCAATTTAACCAGCTGTTGAAAGAATTATGAAGCAATGGCTGAAGTTGAAGACACACTTTTAAATAACAAGACAAAGTGAGTGCTACAAGTGAAAAACTAAGTGTACAGTGATGAAAAAAAATTTGTCATTCAGCTGAAATAGTGAAATTACTTTATGATATCATTGCTATAGTGACAGAACGGAACTGCAGAAAGGGTGATAAAGACAGCGCATGGACATTCTTGACAGCCTTTGGTCATTGCATTACAAGGTGGTTTGGGAAATTTCACCTCAAACATGGTGTTGGAGACTGGGAATTCATGACGGTCCACGACACTCAATGATGGTAATGATGATTACAATGATGATAACTGGTAATGGCTACAGAAGTCCAATAACGAACATCACAGTAAGCGCAGAGCTACTTCACAAGTAACACCTGCCTTTTATCATGGACACGTAATAAACGGTAACGCCGGAAGTGAAAGAAGAAATATGCAGTAGAACATCAATACCCTAACAACAACAAGAGAACGGTTTTAAATCTTAAACTGGTAAAGCGCATAATTGTAAATGTAACACCGCTGTAAAAAATAGAATGGCACCTCAGAGCGTAATAAAACTACAGGCAGAAGCACATGCTGTGACAATGGGTTCCACAAAGAGTGTAAGTCTTATTATATACAAAGAGACAATGTACTGTTTGGCACTTACAGAAAAAAGTAGAAAGACAGAAGGACACACTAGGCAACATAAAAATCGAAAGCTTTAATCACCGTGCTGGGAATCGAAACTGTCACCTCCAAATGGCGTGTGCGCCTCGATTGGAAACAAGCGTGCTAAGAACACAACCAACAAGACACACCCAAATAAATGTGTCTTCGTTGGCATGTCAATCGTAACAGCATGAAATCCATAACTACAGGATACGGACATAATTCCTCTCAAATCATGTGAATGGCACCATAGGTTAGATAAATTTATATTAATAAAGCTTAGGTCGAATAACAAACACAGCAACAATTTACAAGCACAACAGACCGTAATGCTTTGTCTACGAACATTTAAGAAAGAGATTTGACTGGTAGGTTCCATTGTGTTACAAGTCATTCACATAAGTAAACATACCCTAGGTAAGTAAAGTAAAGTAAAGGACCCTTTCCACGCCTTCAGGCATATAGGGCATATAGGGCTAGACCTATATTTTTATAGACCAACGGCACAAGATAGGTGATGTGGTCAGCATCACGCCGGCCGCCTCTACTTCCCGGGATTGCACCCGGTACCCACTCAAGGCTGGATCGACCTGGGAGCCAAGGTACAGATAGTAGATAGTTGGTAGTCCACTGCTAGAGTAGACAAGACATACAGTAAAGAAGAGATAGTACAAATGACAGACAATCGGTACTACAGATAGTATAGTTGGTAGTCCACTGCTAGAGTAGACAAGACATACAGTAAAGAAGAGATAGTACAAATGACAGACAATCGGTACTACAGATAGTATAGTTGGTAGTCCACTGCTAGAGTAGACAAGACATACAGTAAAGAAGAGACAGTACATATGACAGACAATCGGTACTACAGATAGTATAGTTGGTAGTCCACTGCTAGAGTAGAAAAGACATACAGTAAAGAAGAGACAGTACATATGACAGACAATCGGTACTACAGATAGTATAGTTGGTAGTCCACTGCTAGAGTAGACAAGACATATAGTAAAGAAGAGATAGTACAAATGACAAACTATCGGTACTACAGATAGTATAGCTGATAGTCCACTGCTAGAGTAGACAAGACATACAGTAAAGCAGAGACAGTACATATGACAGACAATCGGTACTACAGATAGTATAGTTGGTAGTCCACTGCTAGAGTAGACAAGACATACAGTAAAGAACAGACAGTACATATGACAGACAATCGGTACTACATATAGTATAGTTGGTAGTCCACTGCTAGAGTAGACAAGACATATAGTAAAGAAGAGATAGTACAAATGACAAACTATCGGTACTACAGATAGTATAGCTGATAGTCCACTGCTAGAGTAGACAAGACATATAGTAAAGAAGAGATAGTACATATGACAAACTATCGGTACTACAGATAGTATAGCTGATAGTCCACTTCTAGAGTAGACAAGACATACAGTAAAGAACAGACAGTACAAATGACAAACTATCGGTACCACAGATAGTATAGTTGATAGTCCACTGCTAGAGTAGACAAGGCATATAGTAAAGCAGAGATAGTACAAATGACAAACTATCGGTACCACAGATAGTATAGCTGATAGTCCACTGCTAGAGTAGACAAGACATACAGTAAAGAACAGACAGTACATATGACAAACTATGGCTACCACAAACAATACATAAAACACTGTTGCAGGTGACATTTGGCTGACCTAGATAAATCATGCGTGTACTCGACAAGCACCACACCGCGGATGTGTCCTAGTTCGGCGACCGGCATCCAGTACGACCCTGACATTTGCGGACAGGATTCGGGTCACATCTCCTGGGGATTCGAGTGCTTCACATCACCACCCCAAAAAACAAAATATTGGTAGCATATCCTTTATAGTGCAGTGTTCCTCAGCCTTTGTAAACCGCTGGCCCACCAGAAAAGGACGGTTTGTTTAGAGATCCACCTAAGATCATCATCATCATGTAGCAGGTCCTTTGCAGAACGTCGCTCTCATTACAGTCTGCCTGAAACAAACTCGGTCTCTCACCAGCTCTACTGCCTCACGTACTT
Source organism: Candidula unifasciata (assembly GCA_905116865.2). Lineage (NCBI taxonomy): Eukaryota > Metazoa > Mollusca > Gastropoda > Stylommatophora > Geomitridae > Candidula > Candidula unifasciata. Next base: position 207,499 of record CAJHNH020003139.1, on the reverse strand, counting down.
TCGTATTCAAGGAGCTACTGTGCCCATCTTCGTGTTTGTCGGCCCCTGCCCTCCTTTCCTAGTACCATGCCTTCTGTTATTATTTGTTTCTAATCCATGATTATGCTTGATATGACTAAAATATTTCAGCCTCCGATCCACCTAACAGCTAAATAAACACAGAAACAAAAACAAATGTAGATTGCCGTGTATCTGTTTAATCCAAGTCATGTAATGACAAGTTTAGGCTGACCCCATATCTTTTGATCCTCGTCCTTGGGATGTTGAAGCGGTGAAGCTTGTAGAGGACTTTTGGACAGGGTTTGTTTACCGCCAAAGTGATATCGTTAGGTCCTGGGCAGATGTGACGCTGGCTTTTTTTTTTTTTTTTTTCACAACTTCTTCGACCTCAGACCTAGAGGTAGTTATCGTTTAGAATTTTGCCTTCGCCACCTCCAGTCACTTCAAGCCACTAAGAATCTCCTGACTGTCACCGAGAGGATCATTCCTTGTTCGATCGGAGTACATGCTCAGATCGATGCGACTTCAATTCCTCTTTACCGACAACAAGGGTCCCAGACGTTGATTGCTCGAATAGGCCTCGGGCAAACGGTCCTGAAGAACTGTTCTTGTTGCCTCTTGGCTCTCCTAATGTTCTTACAGAAACGCTCAGCACGACAGAGGGCGCTGTGTCTACTCTTCAGGTGCAGCCAGATCTCGTGCAGTCCTTTCAGTTCGCTGCCAGTAGCGGTTTTAAACCGTTTTTGTGGTGCATTTTGTCTGTCCTGCACTTCTCAATGTCTCTCTATCTTCTGCTTTTCTCATGCTTGACGTCCAGCTTCGTCTTCTCTACTGTCCCAAACTCGCCGGCACAGTGAGCGTAAATTATGTCACGACTTGGGTTAGTTTGTCCTCTAACGATGATTTCTCAACTTTATCGTCACTAACATAAAGCACCTTCCAACTGGCACCACGACACCCTGCCACCTGCCGGTGAAAACTTGATGTTTGTGCGCACGTCGTCAGAGATCATTAGCAGTGCGCCTCCGTGATGGAGATCTTGGATCTATCCAGGCGGGCGGTGTAAACCCTGCCATATCATTTCTTGACGTCTCATCTGCTACCGGAGCTTTGTGCTGGCGGCCACCACTTGGCGCACCGTTTCATCTCATTCTTCCCGCATGCTCTCATAGACCATGGTTCCCCTGTGAAAGTTCTCCAACAAGTACATTACCAGCTCGGAGGTTGGGCTAAAATAATGTGCTAGGGACTGGCTGAATCAACAACCTTGGAATACCCTCTCCATTTCGGAGGATCACGTGGGTATTTTTCGTTATAAGTTGTAGTAATTCTAAAAGTTTCAACTAATCATGTACCATCTCCACAAGGAAGGTTGACTTCAAAGGATGTCAACACCCTCGATGTACGTCCTCTGAGACAGTTCGTACATTCATTGCCTTTATCTTCTCAACTGTTCGCCGTCAGCCCTTTTGCTCAATTACTTGCAAAAGTTTCTTACACGAACTTTTTCTCTTACAGCCAAACGTCTGGGAGGAGGACGAGAGTAATACCAGGAAAGAGAAAGAGAAATGCTTGAGCAGATATCCACAACTCCAGAAATTAGGTTTGACTGTTTCATTCTCCCAGTAATTAGCCACCAATATGTATGTTTGTTGTAATTTTTAATATGACAACAGCTCACAGAAGCCAGCTGCAGGCCTCAGAAATGAGATATCTGAGAAAGGTGGTCCAAGTGACAAAAAGGGACAAAGTCCGCAATCAGACAGTACGTCAAGATCTTGATACCCAGTCCTTACAAACCCGAGTGGATCAGTCACAGTTACGATGGTTTGGACATGTATGCAGAATAGGAGAAAATCGGCCACCATGGCAGGCATGGGAGGCTAAGAACCAGGGAACCAGACCTCCAGGGCGGCCCAGGGTCCGCTGGGAAGACAACATCCGACAGTCCCTAACTGACAGAGGACTGGAATGGAACAAAGCCAGAAAGAAAACTGCTGATAAACACGTCTGGCGATCTCTCTGGCAAACCTCTACACCCCAAGGTAGAAGAGGAGCGAATAAGTAAGAAATTTTTAATCCGTAATGGCGGAAAGACTGGCACACTGTGTTTCTTTAAGTCAGTTTGACGGATCCGCACACTGTGTCTTACATCTTTTCCCTGCAACCCCAGACAGTACTTTAAAATCATTGACTGTCTAAGGAATGACGTTTCATCTTTGCTTTCTACTTTCCTCTTTTAATCTTGTGTCATTCTGTTTGTCACAAACAACAAAAGTGAAGCTAAGTGACTGTCATGTCTGGGAGATTAACGGTGAATGTCCGAACTCTTTACGTTCTAAGATGTTAGTACTTTAACTTTCTATTAAAAGAAATTAAGTTTAAATCAATAATTACTTAGGTCTAAGGGATCAATGAGACAGATAGACAGACAGACAGACGGACGGACGGACAGACAGACAGACAGACAGACAGACAGACAGACAGACAGACAGACAGACAGACAGACAGACAGACAGACAGACAGACAGACAGACAGACAGACAGACAGACAGACAGACAGACAGACAGACAGACAGACAGACAGACTGCCAGACTGCCAGACTGCCAGACAGACAGACAGACAGACAGACAGACAGACAGACAGACAGACAGACAGACAGACAGACAGACAGACAGACAGACAGACAGACAGACAGACAGACAGACAGACAGACAGACAGACAGACAGAGAAACACAGAGATAAAACAGACAGACAAATACACAAAGAGGCTGAAGGTAAGAGCAATCCATAATTTTAATTTCCAAAAAATGCTACAGTCACAAAAACAGTTTTACAGTGCACTAACTTAAAAAATAACGTAATGAAGCCAGTGGTGACAATAAACAACCTGATACATCTAGCCCACACATCGTATTACTTCTCCACGCCTTCAGGTGAAGTGGGCACATAGGGTTAGACACATATTTTACAGACCAATCGATACTGGCTGGATGATGTGGTCAGTATCACGCCGGCCGCCTTTATTTCCCAGGACTTACCTGTTATACACACGGCTGTTTCGATCCGACAGCCAAGGTCATTTCTGACCCGGTTTCGTTAGGCGAAACTGTAGTTCTTGTCTCGTTAATCTGTGCAGGTGTTACAATTAGTTGCATTTTTTTTCTCTCATGATAATTAAAAACGTCAACAGACACGCTGTGCGAGAATGGGAAGAGGGAGAGGAGGATGAGAGGAAGAAGAAGAATAGGAAGAAGAAGAAGAAGAAGAAGAAGAAGAAGAAGAAGAAGAAGAAGAAGAAGAAGAAGAAGAAGAAGAAGAAGAAGAAGAAGAAGAAGAAGAAGAAGAAGAAGAAGAAGAAGAAAAAGAAGAAGAAGAAGAAGAAGAAGATAATCATGAAGAAGGCAGGATAAAGATGCCCCGGAGAGGACAAGAAGGAAGGGCAGAAGGGGGAGACAAAAACAGGAGGGTAGAAAGAAGAAGTGACGAACGAGCTTTATGTTGAAAGGATCACAAACCTCGCATGCCTCTTCATAGCACAACACAACACTGTCGTTTTAAGGACGGAAATGTGCCAACAAACATACACCAATATGCTAATACTTATACATACTCATAAGTACACAGATTGACTTACACACACTGATTCATACGCATATCACACACAACCATAGGTACACATTCTGGCACAGAATCATTACATACAGTGATACATACACACATATGCGCGTGTGCATATAAACAAAAGGAACAAGCAGAAAGAAAACGACAGAACGATTATTACTATTACTATAGTTATTATTATAATCACCAGGGAATTGTGTTTTTTAAAGCCTCACTAGAAACTACCAGCACATAACATCGGTACTCACACTAGCAGAAGCATTGAACACAGAAACCAGTGCATGGCAGAAATCCGGGACGTACAGTGAACGAGAGCCAGCAACAACACAAACATGATCACTATGACAGACAGCTGTGGGCCAGCCAGCCAACCAGCGGCACTAGTTCACGCAAGACACAGCCGATGGTTTCTGGCACCGACAGAACCTTGTAGCAACCTGTTTGTTTAGGGGACAGCTTTGCGTCGATTTTAACCAGGGGATGTGCGGCGCACCGTTGAGAAATGACAAACTAAAAAAAAGGAAAGCTAACGACTGTTTTCCGCATCGAGCTCACAGTGCCAGACCTACAACTTTTACCGACGAACTGATGCTCCGCAAGTGATGTTAGACGCTAGTTAGCTGAGGTCCCAACATAACCGACAAACTGATGCCCCACAAGTGATGTTAGTCGCTACTAAGCTGAGGTCCCAACATCACCGACGAACTGATGCTCCGCAAGTGATGTTAGACGCTAGTTAGCTGAGGTCCCAACATCACCGACAAACTGATGCCCCACAAGTGATGTTAGTCGCTACTAAGCTGAGGTCCCAACATCACCGACGAACTGATGCTCCACAAGTGATGTTAGTCCCTAGTTATCTGAGGTCCCAACATCACCGACAAACTGATGCTCCACAAGTGATGTTAGTCCCTAGTTATCTGAGGTCCCAACATCACCGACAAACTGATGCTCCACAAGTGATGTTAGTCCCTAGTTATCTGAGGTCCCAACATCACCGACAAACTGATGCTCCACAAGTGATGCTAGTCGCTAGTTAGCTGAGGTCCCAACATCACTGCAGACTGGGGTCCCAGAGGTCAAACCCTCTGCCTAGCGCTCTGAAGATCCTGGGTTCGGTTCACAAGTGCAATTTTTACAGATACCATTGGGGATCTCGCCGGGGCTACAGTGATTGTGCGTTGTGTAACGCTCTTGCTAGGCTTCTATCCGTTCTGCGGAGAGAGGCCGAGCCTTATGGGAAAAATCCGGTGTAATGGAGCTGATCCATTCGACTTTAACGCCCCAAAACCGCTCCGTTACTTTGCCAGGGATATTCACCTAAAATGTCTTTTGCTATCCCATCTGAAGACTAGTGAAAAACTAGTTGGTCGCAGTATGGATGATGTGGTCAACTCCCAGGACTGGATCTATCAGGCAACAGAAGACAAGGAATCAGAGTAATGGGAAAACATATACAACAGAAGAATACTTTATGTAACAGACGAGTGTAAAAGCAAAACGCAACACAAGACACCGGGAGAACATACACTGTATGTTGACTACTAGAGAATAAATTCCTGAGATTTTTCCGGTACTGGGCAAATTCTACTTTAAAACCACCAGTGTCTGCTTCTGAAAAAGTTAACACAACAGAAAGGATCAGGAGGAGCTAAGCTGGCATTATGAAAAGAATTATTGGATTTTGAACATAGTGGACTTTAGCTGGGCTAACCTACAACGAATGATGAGAATACCCTGCACAGATAAAAAGAGAAACGAAGACGTCTTGACAGAAACCGACTTATGAAGAGACCTGATTGCCCAAATCAGAAAGAGACAATCGACATTCTTTGGTCATGGGATGAGAAGGAGAAAATTGGAGTTCATCCTGACGGTAGGAAAGTTGGAGGGTATAAGAGGCACAGAGAGACCAAGAGAACAGATGCTGGACAGTTTGACATCGTGGCATGGAAGATCATCTGTGTCAGAGTTGATTGAAAGTATACGAGACAGAACGTTGAGGATAGACATGACTACCAAAGCCACACGGCATGGATTTTAAGGGCCTTCAATATGAACACAATCAGGGCTAATCAGTCAACATAAATGGGTCATTACTGGGTGTGTCAGACCCGACAGTGGACAGTCTGTCACAGAAATCACGCTATTGTGTTACTGGGTGTGTCAGACCCGACAGTGGACAGTCTGTCACAGAAATCACGCTATTGTGTTACTGGGTGTGTCAGACCCGACAGTGAACAGTCTGTCACAGAAATCACGCTATTGTGTTACTGGGTGTGTCAGACCCGACAGTGGACAGTCTGTCACAGAAATCACGCTATTGTGTTACTGGGTGTGTCAGACCCGACAGTGGACAGTCTGTCACAGAAATCACGCTATTGTGAAACTTCCTAGCCTACTAATACACTTGCTGGACTTGCAGGCATGTATCCCCATTCTTGAAGAAAACCCGCTGTTTGACTGTGAGTGACATTGTCGCACATCTTGACACCAGTCAAGGTTCAGCACACTACATCATACTTGCTGTTACACATTTTGACACCAGTCAAGGTTCAGCACACTACATCATACTTGCTGTTACACATTTTGACTCCAGTCAAGGTTCAGCACACTACATCATACTTGCTGTTACACATCTTGACACCAGTCAAGGTTCAGCACACTACATCATACTTGCTGTTACAAATTTTGACACCAGTCAAGGTTCAGCACACTACATCATACTTGCTGTTACACATCTTGACACCAGTCAAGGTTCAGCACACTACATCATCCTTGCTGTTACACATCTTGACACCAGTCAAGGTTCAGCACACTACATCATACTTGCTGTTACACATCTTGACACCAGTCAAGGTTCAGCACACTGCACCATCCTTGCTGTTACACATCTTGACACCAGTCAAGGTTCAGCACACTACATCATACTTGTTGTTACACATCTTGACACCAGTCAAGGTTCAGCACACTACACCATACTTGCTGTTACACATCTTGACACCAGTCAAGGTTCAGCACACTACATCATACTTGTTGTTACACATCTTGACACCAGTCAAGGTTCAGCACACTACACCATACTTGCTGTTACACATCTTGACACCAGTCAAGGTTCAGCACACTACATCATACTTGTTGTTACACATCTTGACACAGTCAAGGTTCAGCACACTACATCATACTTGCTGTTACACATCTTGACACCAGTCAAGGTTCAGAACACGACATCATACTTGCTGTTACACATCTTGACACCAGTCAAGGTTCAGAAACACGACATCATACTTGCTGTTACATATCTTGACACCAGTCAAGGTTCAGCACACTACATCATCATCCTTGCTGTTACACATTTTGACACCAGTCAAGGTTCAGCACACTGCACCATCCTTGCTGTTACACATCTTGACACCAGTCAAGGTTCAGCACACTACATCATACTTGCTGTTACACATCTTGACACCAGTCAAGGTTCAGCACACTACATCATACTTGCTGTTACACATCTTGACACCAGTCAAGGTTCAGAACACGACATCATCCTTGCTGTTACACATCTTGACACCAGTCAAGGTTCAGCACACTACATCATACTTGCTGTTACACATTTTGACACCAGTCAAGGTTCAGCACACTACATCATACTTGCTGTTACACATTTTGACTCCAGTCAAGGTTCAGCACACTACATCATACTTGCTGTTACACATCTTGACACCAGTCAAGGTTCAGCACACTACATCATACTTGCTGTTACACATTTTGACACCAGTCAAGGTTCAGCACACTACATCATACTTGCTGTTTACACATCTGACACCAGTCAAGGTTCAGCACACTACATCATCCTTGCTGTTACACATCTTGACACCAGTCAAGGTTCAGCACACTACATCATACTTGCTGTTACACATCTTGACACCAGTCAAGGTTCAGCACACTGCACCATCCTTGCTGTTACACATCTTGACACCAGTCAAGGTTCAGCACACTACATCATACTTGTTGTTACACATCTTGACACCAGTCAAGGTTCAGCACACTACACCATACTTGCTGTTACACATCTTGACACCAGTCAAGGTTCAGCACACTACATCATACTTGTTGTTACACATCTTGACACCAGTCAAGGTTCAGCACACTACACCATACTTGCTGTTACACATCTTGACACCAGTCAAGGTTCAGCACACTACATCATACTTGTTGTTACACATCTTGACACCAGTCAAGGTTCAGCACACTACATCATACTTGCTGTTACACATCTTGACACCAGTCAAGGTTCAGAACACGACATCATACTTGCTGTTACACATCTTGACACCAGTCAAGGTTCAGAACACGACATCATACTTGCTGTTACATATCTTGACACCAGTCAAGGTTCAGCACACTACATCATCATCCTTGCTGTTACACATTTTGACACCAGTCAAGGTTCAGCACACTGCACCATCCTTGCTGTTACACATCTTGACACCAGTCAAGGTTCAGCACACTACATCATACTTGCTGTTACACATCTTGACACCAGTCAAGGTTCAGCACACTACATCATACTTGATGTTACACATCTTGACACCAGTCAAGGTTCAGAACACGACATCATCCTTGCTGTTACACATCTTGACACCAGTCAAGGTTCAGCACACTACATCATCATCCTTGCTGTTAGATGGACGCCATGTCAGCCTACTCCAACTGTTTGAAACGACATTCTGATGATTGGCAAGAACTGTTGCGATGTTTTGAAACAGAAAATGATGGTTTCCTATGAAGAATTGTTACTGGAGATGAAAAATAGGTTCATTACCACGTGCCGGAAACGAAGAGAACCAGCAAGGAATGACGCTATCCCTCTTCACAGAAACTAAAGAAGGTGCGCACGCATCCATCTGCGGGGAAACTAAAGAAGGTGCGCAAGCATCCATCTGCGGGGAAACTAAAGAAGGTGCGCACGCATCCATCTGCGGGGAAACTAAAGAAGGTGCGCAAGCATCCATCTGCGGGGAAACTAAAGAAGGTGCGCACGCATCCATCTGCGGGGAAACTAAAGAAGGTGCGCACGCATCCATCTGCTGGGAAGGTGGTGAAGACTATCCGATCAGTCGTTATTATAGAGCACTACATGCTGAGAGGGACAACTGTCGCCATGTGAAAACGTATACAGATCTTCTCAGCAACCATCTCCGACATGCAATCAAATCTAGACAACATTAACTTCTGGGCAAAGGTTTTGTGCAACTTGACAATGCTCGCCCTATTCTGCCCGTGCAACAGTCAGAATCATCAAAGATGTCCATTTTCAGCGTGTACAACATTTCCTGTATTCGCCAGACCTGGCCCCAACCGAGGTCCAGCTGCTTGGACAACTTAACAAGTCAATGGAAGGAAAGATCACCCGGTGAAGAGGCACATTAGGTGCTTTTTGAGTGTTCCTGACCTGAAGCATTTGAAAAAAAAAAAAATACAGGAATCCAATCACTTTGTCGGCGCTGTAGGACTTGCAATAAACGACCTGGTGACTATTCCAAAAATGATACATTTGTCTTTTACATTTTCAGAATAAGTGTACCATAAAAGAAAACTATTTAAAGTTTTCAACTGAAAACTTCGTATCAAAAGAGCAGAAGACGGAGGACGAGGAATCGGAATGGGAAAATGCATACTCTATGTAACATAAGAGTACTAAACCAAAGGCGACAGACAGGGAATTTGAACGAGAAAAGACACTCTATGTAACATAAGAGTACTAAACCAAAGGCGACAGACAGGGAATTAGAACGAGAAAAGACACTCTATGTAACATAAGAGTACTGAGCCAAAGGCGACAGACAGGGAATTAGAACGAGAAAAGACACACTCTGTGTAACATAAAAGTACTAAACCAAAGGCGACAGACAGGGAATTAGAACGAGAAAAGACATACTCTATGTAACATAAGAGTACTAAACCAAAGGCGACAGACAGGGAATTAGAACGAGAAAAGACACTCTATGTAACATAAGAGTACTAAACCAAAGGCGACAGACAGGGAATTAGAACGAGAAAAGACACTCTATGTAACATAAGAGTACTGAGCCAAAGGCGACAGACAGGGAATTAGAACGAGAAAAGACACACTCTGTGTAACATAAAAGTACTAAACCAAAGGCGACAGACAGGGAATTAGAACGAGAAAAGACATACTCTATGTAACATAAGAGTACTAAACCAAAGGCGACAGACAGGGAATTAGAACGAGAAAAGACACTCTATGTAACATAAGAGTACTAAACCAAAGGCGACAGACAGGGAATTAGAACGAGAAAAGACACTCTATGTAACATAAGAGTACTGAGCCAAAGGCGACAGACAGGGAATTAGAACGAGAAAAGACATACTCTATGTAACATAAAAGTCCTAAACGAAAGGCGACAAACGGGGAATCAGAACGGGAAAAGACATACTGTATGTAACATAAAAGTACTAAACCAAAGGCGACAGACAGGGAATTAGAACGGGAAAAGACATACTCTATGTTACATAAGAGTACTAAACCAAAGGCGACAGACAGGGAATTCGAACGGGAAAAGACACACTCTGTGTAACATACGAGTACTAAACCAAAAGCGACAGAAGACGAGGAATCAGAACGGGAAAAGACACATTCTATCTAACAGGCGGACAACCACTCTAATGTGAAGAAGCCCAAGAAAATGAGATGAGGAGATAAATAAGGAACGAGTTTAACATCAAGTCTAATGGCTATCAGGGAACACACTGATCGATAGCTCCGCTAACCGACATATGACTCACTTTCCACGCTCTCTCTCTCTCTCTCTCTCTCTCTCTCTCTCTCTCTCTCTCTCTCTCTCTCTCTCTCTCTCTCTCTCTCACTTGTTGTACCCCACTAGAACATCACATAAGCGATAAACACCCGGTGACACAAAGTGCCACCATGTGGATAAGGATCACCCGTGGAGAGGTCCCAGAAACCCTTTTCAGCCGTTAGACCATATTTATGGCCCCGGCAAACGCCATTATAGGACTTCAAATAACGAAATTCTTTTCCCCTCTTATATATGTATCAAGGCCCAGCTATCTGGCGTAGTTGGTTAAACCTGACTTCGCGGTGACCGGGTAACGAACTCCCTGTAGTCCGGGTTCACTCCCGGGGGTAGGCAGAAAAGCCATATTTCTCCCAGATTTACGGTATCTATCATGGAATCAAGTCCCAAGGGTTGCGATATCCATAGTACCGAGCCAAAGGGTTAACAACTCATGGCTTCTGGATATTTAAAACAAAACAAAAAAACAAAAAACATAGCAATAAGATGCGGGCCTCACTCATAGTAAATATTTCAGAGATGAATGTTGGCTGCATTAATTGTCATTACTGTCCGCGTATTTACCAAGTTTGCAGTGAAGCCAGGTTTTTTAGCAGGAGAATTTAGGATCGTATGGCTAGTGCTGTCGATACTGAGTGTGCAGGTGTCTCTGACAGAACAAAACTGACCAAGGATTCTAACCCGGGTTTTCCCTGCGTTCTGAACCGTTGGGCCAGTCGCACTCAAAACTGGGTCTTCGTGTCCACCAGTTGTAAACTCTGGCGGAAAGTTCTGGTTGTTTATCCACTTTTAGACTGCAGTCTCCAAAACATGAGTGTTGCGTGTGCATCCGTATTACAGATCTGACTCATTTGTATGCAGACTGCTGGTTCCTTGCCTCTCATGCAGATGAAATCCGACTTCGAAGGAAGCTCCCAATTAGTCGATTCTTACGACATGCTTTTGGGTAGGCAGTGGGTCTATTCTTGTTTTCCCTATAACAGAGCCCAGGAACTTACACGGGGAAAAACTGGGTCAAAATCACATTGTTGAACACCCTAGGAGACTGCTGTCTTCATGTTATCCTCCCACTGTCCACCCATTGCTGGCTTGCGTTCAACTGTTCTGGTCGGTGTGTGATTTGTGCTGAGTCTTTGAATGCGGTCCCCATTGTTTCATTTGTCTCTTTGCTGTTGAGCAGCGGCTGGGTGAGAGGCTAGAACGCTGGGCTTTCACGGGGAAACCCCGGGTTCGAAACCTCGGTAAGGCTGGGGATTTGTTCTGTCAGGGGCAAAAAAAAATCCTCACATGCACAGTCGTGGCGACAGCACTAGCCATGCGGCCGTAAACCCTCAGGCTCAAAGATCCCCCTGCCTACACCTGTCATGGAATGAACAGCCACCATACACAGTGGACGAGTCGGGACTTGATATCCCTCGCGCTCAGCAAAATTCCAAACTTAGACCCGTCCGGAAAGGTATATAGTCCCTTATATTGATCGATACCTTTATCTGGTAAAATAGTCATTTCTAGACCTTCTAGTTGCTTTGATATATCTTCATTTTAAAACTTGCGACTGTAGGTTGGCGAATTATGGTATTTTATTTAGAAATTCCTGTCAACCGGTTTACTCCTGGTTCATGAATACAGGGAACTTTTTTCCTGGTGACGCGTTTGATTTTGAAAAACGCCATTCTTTCGTCTGATCCCAAAGTGTCAAGACGTGTAGCCAGTCTTAGTAGAATTTGGCGCAATCATAGTTCCATTTCTAACTTGGACGATTTCCTAAGCTTGGGATGAGACCTCTGTAGAGATCAGGCAAACGAATCACAGTCCAGCCAACACCACCAACCCATACCATTCTATGCACCAAGCATAACCATGTCCTGCCCTTTTTGCCACTACCTCAACATGGCAAGAGCGTGTTTGTGAGCTCCAAGACGAGTGGACCTTTGCAGACATTTGTGTCCTCAACCTAGTGAACCAGTCTTGTGGACCTTTGCAGACATTTGTGTCCTCAACCTAGTGAACCAGTCTTCAAGAGCTTGGTTGAGCTCTGAGGCAGTTTTGTGACCTGACCTGTGAGAGAGACTTGTTGAGTCCCTGTGCAGTTCCGGTGTCCTCGATGGTGAGGTAATCACCTGGTACCAGATCAACTAGAGACATAGATACCTGAGTCAACTACAGTCGAATCACCATGGACTGAGGGGAGCATCGATCTACGAACTGGGTTAAGTGATCTATGAATTACCATCATGCTCTTTTTCCACAGCTCCTCATAATTCTTGTGATGAACTCATCTCCATCTCAAGGCAATCTGGCTGCTTCAATATCTGGGTCAAGTCATTGTTTCCTAGGATCCATCCACTGAGATCTTGTGTACCTATTCACTATTTTATTTATATATTGTACTAATTAAATGCATTCATTTTCATGGCTGACTTAGGTGTCCCTGTTTCACCTTTCTAACTGTTTAGCATTGATTTGTGTGAGTAATAAGTGTTATCTGTGTTAACATGGTTATGATAGTAAACAATCATAATCTGGGGGCTATCTTTTTATAGTAGTGGGGGCGTCCAGCCAAGTGTGCCTAAGAATATTATATATAGATATATTTTGTAGTGCCAAAACTTGAGTTGCCCTACTCCAGACATAAGTTGAGCGTATATTGGCCACGGGGCATCCCTTAGACCAATACGAGCCAACGACTCAACATAATTATTTCTGAGTGCTGTTGGTTCTTAAAAAATCCTTAAATCAGGCACGTGACAGGAGTGATATGTGACAACACCGCAAAAGTGGTATAAAAAAAAGGCAGTAATTGGCAGTTGTTGTTTGTTTTCTGTCAGTGACTTTCTTGTTGTGTGCTGCTCTCTTCAGAACCCTGTCAGTATATCACTGGTCATTCGAGGGTCTCTTCCATAAATATCACAATATCAAAATCGTACTGGATCTAGGTGCGCGCCATACAGAAATCAACCGCCCCCAGGTCTTTCATGATTTCAATGGTGGGCGAAAGGGACCTAAGCCATTTTCAAATGCGCAAAAATAATAACTGTTATTGTTATTATTATTATTAATTATGTGGTAAATGACGTATAATTTTTTGAAATAATATGAACTAATAATTCAAAACCGAAACATAATTACACAAGTCGGGCGAGGGGGAGGTGGCCTCAAAAAGCCACAGCCAGCACGTTCCGAGGCCTGTGACTGGACCTCCAGACATTCATTCAGTAGCATGTCCCTCGCGGAACCTCGCTGCCATAACAACCCTCCGGAAAACCTTCCTATCCTGAGCAAGATGTCCTGCGTCTGATACACCCATCTGGAGATCATCTGCCACATCCTGCACCCATCTTTTCCTTGGCCTTCCTCTTCCTCTCTTCCCAGACATATACCCCTCCATTATTGTTCTCTCTAGACTTCCATGACGTTTCAAGTGACCAAAATATTTCAATTTTCTTTGTTTTATTGTCTTTACTAGCCAACCCTCTTCAATATTCAGCTCTTGAAGTATGGATGCATTTGTTCTTTTCTTTACCCAAGATATTCTTAGAACCTGTCTGTAACATTTATATTCAAATGCATTTATGCGCTGTTCCGCTTGTTTAGTAAGTGTCCAGGTCTCACAGGCGTATGTTGCAATGGGAAAGATGCATGCTCTTAAAAATCTGACCTTTGTAATTCTATCTGTACAATTCCATAATTTATTCAGTTGTTTTAGTCTTTGAAGAGCAATTGATAGTCGCCGTTTAATTTCTTTCATTGTGTCACCATTGTTGGTAACCAGTGACCCAAGATATTCGAAATTTTCCACCACTTCCAATCTTTCCTCATTAACATATATTTCCTTCTCCATGGCAGTTTTGTTTGTATGCATTATCTTTGTTTTTGCTATGTTAAGAAATAAGTTATGATTTTCACTATTTCTTTGGAGTGAGGTTAATAAGTTTTCTAAACCATTTTGTGATGTTGATAGTAATACTGTATCATCAGCATAACGAATTTCTGGTATTTCATGACCACCGATGTTTAGGGCATCATATTGTTCCTTGTTTATATCATCTCTTACATTTCTCATTATATTTTCGGCGTACAGGTTGAACAAATACGGTGACAGCACACATCCCTGACGGACTCCTTGCTTGATGCCAAACCAGTCTCCATCTATTCTGACTGCTGCTTGTTGGTCTTGATAGAGCATTTTAATGAGCTGCACTATATGTGATGGAAAGCCCATATTCCTCATGATTTCCTAAAGCTTCTGATGTTGTACACAGTCAAATGCTTTTGAATAATCCACAAAACATAAGAACAGATTTACATTAAATTCTCTACACTTCTCTATTATTAAACGCATGTTGAATATATGATCTTTCATGATTGTTATGGATTCTTGGCAAAATTTGCAGAAGGTAGTTTGTCGTTGCTTTCCTCCTGAGCAGTGACTATACTAGTCGGTGGCCATAGCCATTGCCTCTACTGATGAGATCATCTGCCTATCGCCGCAGAGTGCAGACCATAACCAACAATACCTGTCGGCTGCTCTTACACTCCATCCACCACCTGCTTCCATGGCTTCACGTAACCCTGATTGGGGGGCTAAACGGGTACTCCACCTTGCCCAAGGGTGTCCCGTAGACTAGCGGAGGAAAGGAGGCGTCTTACTTCTCCTTTGATAGGGGATACCCCTACCCCGCTAACCTCCAAACAACGTCAGCAAAATTACAGGCCTGCGTGAGGCTCAAGTTGAAGGTAATCCTATAGCAGATAGTGCCCTTAGAGCGGCTTACAGTTTGGAGTGTCCGGTCGTTAGACTTTCTAGCTTATGACGTATGAGCTGGCGCCCGCCAGTCCCTAATCTCACCCCCTTTCCTCCACACACAGGTATTATAACATTATGTATATTTTCTGGTATAGCCACATTTATGAGAACGTGGTGACTGGAAACCTCTGTAGTTAAAAGAGTGTGTTTCCCTTAAAGGCGGAGTGCACCTGCATCAAAGCCGATACACTAGCAGTCAGCGCACACACAAAATCAGATCTGTGAAACGGGTGTGCTCGAAAAACTCCATGTGGACGAACAACCAGAACCTTCCGCCAGAGTTTACAAAGTTGAACGCGAAGAAGAAGAAGAAGAAGAAGAAGAAGAAGAAGAAGAAGAAGAAGAAGAAGAAGAAGAAGAAGAAGAAGAAGAAGAAGAAGAAGAAGAAGAAGAAGAAGAAGAAGAAGAAGAAGAAGAAGAAGAAGAAGACGGAGGATGAGAAGAAGAAGAAGAAAAAGGAGGAGACAGGGGAGGAGAAAAAGAAGAAGAAGAAGAAGAAGAAGAAGAAGAAGAAGAAGAAGAAGAAGAAGAAGAAGAAGAAGAAGAAGAAGAAGAAGAAGAAGAAGAAGAAGAAGAAGAAGAAGAAGAAGAAGAAGAAGAAGAAGAAGAAGAAGAAGAAGAAGAAAAAGAAGAAGAAGAAGAAGAAGAAGAAGAAGAAAAGAGGGGTGATGAGAATCCACTATGTCAGGAGACAAAATTCATTTCAACAGAAGATAGTAAAACCGAACACATCTATTTGTGCAGCAAGGCACTGAAACACGGAATAATGTATACAAGCTAAGCGTACCTCGTTCGTGTCAGCATCCAGGTATTAGGAACATAAAAAGATATACATTATCAGGGTCTGTCCCGTGCATTAACTCGGTTTTTTTTTTTTTTAATGGTGTCTTCCCTAAATGCTTCCTCCAACTTGCCGCTGTGCTAATGCAGCTATTTATTTCAAGCTCCGGTATTTGTGTAGCTTCGTTATGGCTGCTGTCAGGGAGGGGGAGTCTCTATGGGTAAAGAAAATATTTACAGCAAAGGTAACCAGAACTGGACGGGGGGCAACCCCTCGACTAGTTCCATCATTACAACTCAGCAACCAGATGGGGATTAAGCAAACTTAATACCGTCTTACCTTTGGTTTTCTAAGAAACTAATGAATTCTTCTTCTTCTTCTGAACGTTGGTCGGCTAAAACTCCAAAGAAAGGTTCTGACTGTTGGTGCACTTCTGGGCTTTACTCTTTTTCCAGAACTTGAGTGTTGCGTGCACATCCGATCTACCTATGTAGCTTATTTGTATGCAGACTGGTAGTTTCCCTGCCTCTCGGGAAAATGCACTCCGACCTCAAAGGAATCCCCTAACTCCCCTAATTAGTAGACTCTTACAACATGCGTTTTATGGAGGCGGGGGGGGGGGGGTATACTCTTGTCTCCCCCCAAAATGGGGCCTCGGAATCCATACGGTGAAAACTAACGAAACAGTGCACTCTACACGGGCAGTAAATATACTGAAAACATCAATAACAGATCAAGCAGAAGTCCCACAGGAGACCAGAAGAAGAACAGCACTGTTGATCTATTTAGCTCGCCTTTACTGCCAAGAAAATCAACACAATGCTATGATGATGTGCACTGGCAAAGCTCATAAAACGTTTCAGAAAATATGCAACTCCTAAATTATAGATTTTAAAAAGGGTTCCGTATCTTTTAATACTAGTGTTATTGTTAGAGAGGTAAACAATTGTATACACAAGAAAGCTGAATGATAGATAGTAGACAACAAGGCAGACCAAGAAGATCCTGGAAAGATAAGATCCCAACAGACCTGCAAACACTTGACGTCACCAATAGGTAAGAGAAGGCCAACCACAGAGATGAACGCAGGCGGATATCTGCAGCAATGAACCTCGGAATGCTAAATTCCCGAGGAAACAGAAGAACACTAACGGGATTAGTAAATGAAAGTTAAGAGGTCCGAAAAACACCTGGACATGGACAACCGCTAAGACCAAGGGCTACGGGGGGGGGGGGGGGGGCCAGACAGTGATATACTGAGCACCGGGGCTGTATTTAGGATGTAGGACGCCCCTGTGGAGGAGCAGTGGGCTCAGAGGCTATAACGTCACGCTGTAGCGCGGGAGATCCCACTTGACTCTCGGTAAGGTAAGGGTCGTGTTTCTCTTTGGGGCTAAATTCAACATCCTAACGTGCAGTCGGCGGCGACAGTATCGGCACTAACTACTCCGTCTCACGATTTCCTGTTTACACCGCCCCAAGAGCGGTAAATACAAACAGTGGTAACAGTAACAGACGCTCCTGGCTGTCCTGTCATTTACGCCCCCTCTTTCCTTCGCTAAATTTTCAGCATGGCCATTCATTTACAGAAAGTTGTTGAACTGTGCCGCACTGTGCAGCTGTATATGTTGTACAGTGCCTAAATACGGCACTGTTGGGCACATTCTCCAGAGGAAGGACAAGGAATTGCAAAACACGCGGTGAAACTGAAAACGAGTGGGTTGAAGAAGATAGGATGTCCAAAGGAAAACCTATAAGCAACTTTTAATTAGAGATATCAAAGATGCCGGATTAGATTCTACGGGATATCAAAAATACCAAACCGGACAGAAGGGAATAGAGGATTGGAGTAAAACGTATAAACAGCCCAACAGGATGATAATTGACTTTCAATACAGGCTGTGATTGTTATCAGGACCTGTCTTCCAGCCCTGTGTGCTTTTCTTTGGCTTCACAGTCCCACACTTGCTGACAGGCTTCTCATTACTTTCTATGGTTTCCTTGCGCTATGACTGGACAAACCAACTCCCGTCCCTTTAGTATTCTCAAATAAAGCATTGGTGCAGGGTGTACTTACCCAGTTTCCCCTTCCATCTGTTTAACGTGCTGTCTGAATTAGCTGCCTGTTAGGACGTTGCTGTTGTTTTTAGGGACGGTGCTCCCCCCCCCCCCCCCCCTTCCAAACCAAACATGAAGACCACATGGAGAGAAATGGTTCATTTATTTGCTTCAGTTTATTTAAGTCTTTGACTGCAGTATGCACATGACAAGATTTTTTTTTTTTTAATTAACAGAACAAGTCAACTTCCTAAAAAATTAAAGAATGATAAAATGAACTTTGCCCCTTGGAAGCATTTTGAAGAGACTTCAAAATCCCAGGTAACAAATTGGTAAATATACAGGAAGTAAAGATGTGCTCGCGTGTATCTTTATCTCTAATTTATGTTTAATGTTAGATATATTTTGGGAGCTAAACAAGAAGCCGGCCATCTGCAGAACCTGGCATCATAAATGCCTTATTCAGGTTTCACAGAAAATGAGCCTATTTTCATTTTGGAATCTGGTGCCCAACAGTCTCCTTGTCTGCTGCCTTAGGGTAACTATTTAACCGATCTGTGATAGAGGTCAAGACATCTGCCTCATGCTCTAAATGTGTGGATTGAGACACCACAGTACTGTTCATCAATGAAGTATTTCAGAGGTCCATGGCAGTCACTGCTGAAACCACACAGCTCCTGCTTCATACACAGGTGACCAGCTGCAGTGGGAAAAAGCTATCCTCTCGGCTGTGAAACCCAGCTGAGTATGTACACCAGTTATTCACCTGCCTATGGAAATTTTCCAGATGTGCCCGAATATCATGATTCTGGGCGCTGTATGATGCTGGAGTATTCACTTCTGGCTGCTGGCATCTCTTGTCCATACCAGTCACCCCGCAGCAATTCCATTGCAGAGCACTGTTTTTCCATTGCAGAGCACTGTTTTCCCATTGCAGAGCACTGTTTTTCCATTGCAAAGCACTGTTCTTACCCTAGTCCTCCTAAACACTCTACATCCTTTAGTAGTTCTTTAGTCATCATGTATATTTGTATTATTTGTGCCTTAAGTGTGCTTTCCTGCCAAGGCAGTGGTCTAACTCTTGTCCTTTTCAGAGACAGTGGCCAAGAGACCATGAGTTCATGAAGGGGTAGAGGCGGACCAAGCGAGATGATGATGGATCGGCTAAAACTATGGCATGGAGGGTTATCATCAAGACAGCTTTTCTAGGCAACCAGGGATCGTAATCTGTGGAGATGCATGTTGTCAGGGCACATGATGATAATGAAAATGGCCAGCTAGCAGATAAATGGAAACTGGAGAAATAATTTTAATGTAGTTGTAGCTGAGGTTTCAACTCCACTGCAGTCGGTCTGGTCATGTCATACTTGCTCCATTTCTGTGCCAGTGCAAATCAAATGAAATGTCCCTCACTGTCACATGTTTAAAACTGGTGAAAAATTTGTCCCAGCAGAATCTAGAAACACGTACATGCAGTAAATACCTACAGCAGTTGCTAGAAACGCCAATGCCCACAGTTGTTGCCAGATATAGTCTGTCACTGATGGTAGTCAGTCGTGATAATTTGGTTATACACAAATAAAAATTATTACATAAGGTATTTCGCAAGCTCCCACCTAAACTGGCTATAGGACATAACTGAACACCATGGCTCAACTGCTGAACACATTACCAGCATTTCATACCAAGCACTTAACTCAGCAGCTTAGGCAGCTAAACTGTAGACTTCCATGGATATGTAGAAACTGCATTAGCACAGTGCTGCCTTTGAAGCTAAACAGATGTAAATCACACTACACTGTGCCAACCGTCCATTTACATGTACATGAAGAGGAAGAAAAACCATATTTATTTAATTATGAAACCAGAGTTACTGTTACTGCATACTACTATGTATGAGTCACATCTTCCAGCCTAAAAATATATTTCCACAACTATGGGTTGACATATATGGCCTGTATTAAATACACTTGATAAAGTATAAAGTAAAAAATATAAGGCGAAGTACTGGGAAACGGTCGGCATCTGTGGCTTAAGCGTTCGTGCTTTGTAATGCCTGGGTCCGGGTTCGATCCCAGCTATTGGCCTTTTGCTGGTTTCGACAGTGGTATTGAGAAGCCGACTGTCCAGAAAGCAATGACAAACCAAAAAAGCAATGGCAAACTACTGAATGTAAATTTGCCTAGAAAAACCACAACAGTAAAAAATGCTGTGGTTGGTTCTGCAATTTCATGTAAAGGATATGCAACTAACTAACTAACTGGTAAACGATTTTACATACCATCAAAGAATGAAATGGTTTGATCATCTGGTCAGAGCGGAACCAAATCAGCCAGCAGCGGGAGCATACTACCTGAGAACAGCAGGTTACAAGTCAAGAGCCAGACCAAGAGAGATATGGGTAGAGGGAGTAAAAGTGACACCGTCGAAACCTAATATGATATAAACACAAGCTATGCGACTACCAAAGGACAAGAAACTATATCTAACTCCTCTCTGCAACATTTTAGGGCATAAGCACAGGGCTGTTGAAGCTGGTACTATTGTACACATTTGGTACTATTTGACTCTTGCAGAGCAAAACCGTACTTCTAGTACCAATTCCATGTTTTTGGTCTGTTTTAGAAATTTTGCATCAATATTTTAAATGTTGACCTTGTACGCTAGATCAAATAAGTGTTGCTGAAAGTAGAACAACATAATTTATGACATTCTTCATGTACCTTTCCGGTCTGCCTTGTTAAAGAAGAACATTATGAGCAAATAAATAAATAACAGAGGTCACTAATAGTGCAAGACCAACTAATTAATGCTGAAAAAAAGTTCCAGGAAAAATTTTGGTTTACAATTTCAGAAGACAAATTTGAAAATGAAAATTGCTTTCCATCAGTATCAAAATGTATGCTTCGTTTTTCAGCATGACCACATTTCTCTGAAACTGTAAAAAGAGTTTCCGCTCTGCTTAACAATATTTAGAGTAATAAAAATCGCTGTTCTCTTAATACTTCAAAAATGTATCGATAAGCTCAAAGTTATTGCTCCGGAACAATAATTGCACCCACAACAGCTTTGTAACAAACAGTGAACATAAACAGTAGAGCAATATTGTAGTGGACAAAGAATTTCAGTTCTGATCATATAGACGATCAGCCCCTTTTATATATATATATATATATATATATATATATATATATATATATATATATATATATATATATATATATATATATATATATATATATATAAACAGACACATATGGTTTTTTTAAATGTTTTGAGTTTTTTTATTTTTTTTTTTTAAATTTAAAATTCAAAATTTTGTAATTTAACAAAACAAAAAAAATTTGGTAGTATTCCCAAAAACTTTCAGCAGCTTTGCATAATAATAAAGGATAAAAATAAGATAAAAGATAAAATAAAGATAAGGATTAAAGAAGACAATATACATTAGGTAGATATAGCATAGTTCGTAATTTTGAGCTAAAAACTTGAGGTCGACTTGTAAGTCACAATTTCTGGCCAAAGATAAAGATGATAAGTAATCCCCTGATATCTAACTTGTCTATGAGGTCATTTCAAATAGACATATTTTTCTTTGTAAGTTTATTGTGTGTTAACAATAGAAAAAAAATGGATGTGAAAGAGAAACATTATTAATTCTTTAGATTCCAGCTTTTGATTACTTGAATGGTACTTTATTTTTATTTCACCCCAACAAGGGAAATCCTGGAGTTCCCAGAAAAGTCAATTTTCTAGGTGTGTTATGGGTTGGGGTTGCAGTTAGTCTGTGTCTCTGAGACAGTTGGGCTGACAAAGATCCTAACCTTAACCCAACCCACTACACACCTAGAATGCTGGACTTTCCCGGGAACTCCAGGATCCTTTGTTTGTGATGAATTAAAAATAAAGTACCCCCTGAACTTCTATTCTTAGATCTACTTTTAAGAAAAAGCTATGCTGGAATCATTGGGAGTTATTAAAATAACAGGCAGAAGAAACTAAGTTAACATTTTGGACTAAGTTAACATTTTGGACAGTTAACATTTTGGACTAACTTAACATTCTGGACAAAATGACATTACCACACAGTGGTCTATGTAATTACATTTATTATAATTAGTCTTGCTTTTATAATTTTACGTTGTGAACTATGTAACTACAGTTATTAATTATTATAAGGATAACTTTTTATTGCAGAAAATATGAGGGCATACCGGTATTTGTTTTTTAACTATGTGTTCATTTTAAAGGTAATTTTATAGACCTAATATTTCTTTTTATAAAATTATCTTCCCCACAGTGAGATCAAAACTGAGAATGATCTATTTTTAAAACAAAATGTGCACAGATATACCCAGGATACCTAGAAAAAATATTTTAAAAACTAATTATTCATTACAAATTTCACCAATAACACACTGTGTTCTATTTAACTGCATTTAATAGTATGATTATTATTATTGCATTATTATGTTTTAAAACTTGTTATGCTACAATTATATACATTGTGTGTCAAAAAACATACATCGTGCAGAACATTAGTTAAGCACTGGTAGGTAGTCAATGATCCAATCCAGGATTGCTACGTGGGATCACCACCCCAAGGATGAGAATCAAACAGAAGTTGAAGCAAATCCCAGAACTGTCGTTATACATACTGCATTTCACAGATTATTAGGTCAGCCCTCGGTTACCCATTATTAACCTGCAGTCTAATCTAATGTGCCGATGGATCGGTCGGATATGCTAGTTAAAAGTACTCAATAACTGAGTGAGTCAGAGAGCTGACAACACTCCTCTCCTCCTAAAGTAACAATTAAAAAATTAAAACACACACACACACACACAATCAATGAAATAAGCCTGA
Organism: Candidula unifasciata; assembly: GCA_905116865.2. Classification (NCBI taxonomy): domain Eukaryota; kingdom Metazoa; phylum Mollusca; class Gastropoda; order Stylommatophora; family Geomitridae; genus Candidula; species Candidula unifasciata. The sequence continues at coordinate 184,521 of CAJHNH020003139.1, read as the reverse complement.
ACAGATGAACATAAATTCAAGACCCTCCACCCACTGCTATTCAACGAAAACCAACTGTAGCGTAACATTACATGACAAATTATAGTCTACTTACGTGGAGGAGTCAATCAGGGCCGCCTGTGTGAAGTTTCGGGAGATTTTGATGGCATCTGCACCAACTCCGTCCAACAACAAACAACAGAGGGATAACAACAGACGATCAACAACCGACCAGGGCCAGTAACCCTCGCCCACCAGCCGGCCAGAGTTGTCCTTCCTTCTCTCAGTCAGCAGAACAAGTTTTATTTGTGGAATTAATTATCACAATTATTTTTAAAGTACATTTATAATCCTGTATATCTAATCCATATAATCTATAATCTTATCATATTATTGTTTTTGCTCAGTATTCCGTACAGTTTATATTTATTGCTTGAAACAACACCCGCCCCTATGCTTGACACAAATGTTCGTTATTTAAAGCTAGCTGTTACCAGGAGCCCTAATATAACCCAACATATGGGTTGAACAGGGGTTCTGGGACCTCGCAGCGGGTAATCATCATCCGAATGATGGCACTTTGTGTCTTCCAGGTGTTTATCGCCCAGTTTAATGTCCAGGTGGGGTGAAACGTCAACCTATCAACCCCTCTTTGATTTACCATCTCTTCCAGTTTCCACTCCAACTGTTTAAGATCTTTCCACCACCCTGGAGCTAATATTTTTGCAGAGCAAAAATTAAATTGCACATCAATTTAAATAAATCAATAGATAGATAACACAATTTGATTATATCAGTTAGTTGCACCTTGCATATACACAGGGCTTTTGTCTAGTAAAATAGGTACCGACAGGGTTAAATTAATGCAGTCGATAGGAGACTTGCTTTCACATTGTGGGAGGCGATTTTTCGTTATATTGAAGCAATTTTTAACCTTAGTGCATCTGTAATTGTAATAATCCGTTATATTATTGTTGTTAAGTTTGATTATCCGGAAAGGTCTAAGGGTAGAGAACAGAGAGAAACCCTGGTCCTCCAGGTTGGCGGTTGAAGCGTGGAGCCGACACTCCCACCTCTCGTCACGAAACAGATATCTAAGCGTCGATTTCGGATAGATTTAAACAGATAGAAAAATGGAACGTAAAAGGACGAAATATGTCCAGAGAGACCTGCAAACACTTGGTGTTACCAACTGGAAAGAGATGGCCAGCCAGAAAGATGAGTGAAGGCGGGTGAATCTGCATCAATGAACAACGGCCTGGAGTGCTAAGGAAGAAGATGAAGATTAAAATATTATTTAAACTCTTTATAAAACAAACAGAAAACAAGGACATCTTTTGTTTCGTTTAAAAGGCAGATTGTTTATCTACACATACAGATCTAATTAATATGATAACACAGACATTTAATTATAAATTTTAAAAATTCTGACCAAAATGTATCTCCATACTTTCTGTTTCTCTTGTTGTGGAATCTATTGTCCTCCTCTTTTTAATCATATGTTGTTATGTTGGGAAAGGGGATAGACTTGCTTATTACTCAAGGGTGGGGGGTCTTGCTATATACTCAAAGGTGGGGGTCTTGCTATATACTCAAGGGTTGAGGTCTTGCTATATACTCAAGGGTGGGGGTCTTGCTATATACTCAAGGGTGGAGGTCTTGCTATATACTCAAGGGTGGGGGTCTTGTTATAGACTCAAGGGAGGAAGTCTTGCTATATACTCAAGGGTGGGGGGTCTTGCCATATACTCAAGGGTGGGGGTCTTGCTATATACTCAAGAGTGGGGGTCTTGCTATATACTCAAGGGTGGGGGTCTTGCTATATACTCAAGGGTGGGGGTCTTGCTATATACTCAAGGGAGGAGGTCTTGCCATATACTCAATGGTGGAGGTCTTGCTATATACTCAAGGGTGGGGGGTCTTGTCATATACTCAAGGGTGGGCGTCTTGCTATATACTCAAGGGAGGAGGTCTTGCCATATACTCAAGGGAGGAGGTCTTGCCATATACTCAAGGGAGAAGGTCTTGTCATATACTCAAGGGTGGGGGTTTTGCCATATGCTCAAGGGAGAAGGTCTTGTCATATACTCAAGGGTGGGGGGTCTTGCCATATACTCAAGGGTGGAGGTCTTGCTATATACTCAAGGGAGGGGGTCTTGCTATATACTCAAGGGTGGGGTCTTGCTATATACTCAAGGGAGGAGGTCTTGCTATATACTCAAGGGTGGGGGTCTTGCTATATACTCAAGGGTGGAGGTCTTGCTATATACTCAAGGGAGGAGGTCTTGCTATATACTCAAGGGAGGAGGTCTTGCTATATACTCAAGGGTGGGGTCTTGCCATATACTCAAAGGCGGGGGTCTTGCTATATACTCAAGGGTGGGGGGGTCTTGCCATATACTCAAAGGTGGGGGTCTTGCTATATACTCAAGGGTGGGGGGTCTTGCTATATACTCAAAGGTGGGGGTCTTGCTATTTACTCAAGGGTGGGGTCTTGCCATATACTCAAAGGCGGGGGTCTTGCTATATACTCAAGGGTGGGGGGTCTTGCTATATACTCAAAGGTGGGGGTCTTGCTATTTACTCAAGGGTGGGGTCTTGCCATATACTCAAAGGCGGGGGTCTTGCTATATACTCAAGGGAGGAGGTCTTGTCATATACTCAAAGGTGGGGTCTTGCCATATACTCAAAGGTGTGGGTCTTGCTATATACTCAAGGGTGGGGTCTTGCCATATACTCAAAGGCGGGGGTCTTGCTATATACTCAAGGGTGGGGGGTCTTGCCATATACTCAAAGGTGGGGGTCTTGCTATATACTCAAGGGTGGAGGTCTTGCCATATACTCAAGGGAGGAGGTCTTGCTATATATTCAAGGGTGGGGGTCTTGCTATTTACTCAAGGGAGGAGGTCTTGCCATATACTCAAGGGAGGGTGGATGTGAGGGTCTTGTCATATACCAAGGGGTAGAGGGGGTCTTGCCATATACTCGGGGGCAGGGGGGCGGGCTTGCCCTATACTCAAAGGGGCGCGATCTGATAGGGTTGGAGACCTCTTCTTTGTGCAGTATTCAAATGCCTAAGGTACTAGACACACGTGAATATTCAGTATGTGAAAGGGCAAAGAATAAATCCCAAACATAACCTGGGATAGTTGAAAGGGATGATTACATTACTACTTCATTTCACGGAATTAATTACTACCGTCTCCCGAGAAAGGTGCCTAATTATGTAATGGTGTGTGTCGGAAGACACGGTCTTTCACAACGCTGTAAACCTCCGCAGGAGGTCGTGGCTTTCATATGTTCGTGTCATTTGTTGTGTTGCTTTCCGCCCATCTGACATCCCAGGGGAAGATGCCTCGCTCACATCTTTTCGTCTATCTATCTAATCTAATCTATCTCTCCATCTATCTAATCTGTCTATCTATCTCTCCATCTATCTCTCCATCTATCTAATCAATCTATCTATCTATCTATCTATCTATCTATCTATCTATCTATCTATCTATCTATCTATCTATCTATCTATCTATCTATCTATCTATCTATCTATCTATCTATCTATCTATCTATCTATCTATCTATTATCTATCTATCTATCTATCTATCTATCTATCTATCTATCTATCTATCTATCTATCTATCTATCTATCTATCTATCTATCTATCTATCTATCTATCTATCTATCTATCTATCTATCTATCTATCTATCTATCTATCTATCTATCTATCTATCTATCTATCTATCTATCTATCTATCTATCTATCTATCTATCTATCTATCTATCTATCTATCTATCTATCTATCTATCTATCTATCTATCTATCTATCTATCTGTCTATCTGTCTATCTGTCTGTCTGTCTGTCTGTCTGTCTGTCTGTCTGTCTGTCTGTCTGTCTGTCTGTCTGTCTGTCTGTCTGTCTGTCTGTCTGTCTGTCTATCTATCTATCTACCTATCTATCCATCCGTCGTCCGTCCGTCCGTCCGTCCGTCCGTCTGTCTGTCTGTCTGTCTGTCTGTCTGTCTGTCTGTCTGTCTGTCTGTCTGTCTGTCTGTCTGTCTGTCTGTCTGTCTGTCTGTCTGTCTGTCTGTCTGTCTGTCTGTCTGTCTGTCTGTCTGTCTGTCTGTCTGTCTGTCTGTCTGTCTGTATATATGTGTGTGTGTGTGTGCCTTTGTACACCGGTGCTATCCCCCGTGTTCTGTATTACACGATCTGACCGCTTTTAATGACCTTACAACATTTAGAACTGGTCCTAGCTCCAACCCACTACCCCAGAGCCTCAGCCAAAGTCCCACGAGGGAGCACAGCCTACGTCACGTGGTTTCAGAACATTTTCCGGTCTGCCCTGAAAAACCGTCTTGCTGCAGAAAAGAAAAGCTGCTCTCCTTGTCGCACGTCAACGCTGACAACTGTAGTAATTTCATGCCCTACTTGAATCCGAGAAAAGCTACAATGTACGCTATTTCGCGGCCGCTCACAACAACGAGTAAATCACAACCCTCACAAGACGCGCAACACAACCGGACACCCCTGTAACATAGACTAGCTCGCGTGAAAGGTCACCAAACATGAATAAAAGGCCTGTGATGATAGCAAAGGTTGGTAACATGATAACCATAGTCCCGGCAAAAGACCACGCCAGAATCCAGCAAGACGGCAACGACGAGAAATGACTGAATGGCCTCCCGCCCCCTTTCCCCTTACCCTTCCCTAACTTTCGGATGCACTATGAGTTTAACCCCCCAACCCAATCCCACAGAGAGCACTTGAGTTCGTTACCCAACATGCCACAGCAATTCTCATCGCCGAACATTTGGATCTCAAAGCGTGAGCTGGATGTTCCGGTTGTATGGTATTTACGTACACCGGAGTTTAGCTGTCAACACAACCCAACCACATAATAACAGATGACGACTGGACCCGCTTAAATCTCCACATAAACTCTCACATACATATCCATTACATGACTAACCCGTTCATATTACAGTAAGACAACTATAAGACCACTATGGTCACACGCGGAACATTTTCACATTTCGGAACTATTCAAATTCAAAAACTGTTTTCAGTACTTTTTGGCATAATTTAAATACTCAAAATTTTAAAACAATAAATGGTGGTCCAAAGGACGTTGTGTATGGAAGCTCGCTCTCCTTCGAGATACGCCTAGCCAGATCAAAGTGAGACAGAACAAACAGGAAACACCAAGAAAGAAGAAGGAAGACATGCACCAGTGACAACAGGACGAGCGGTTTGATTCGGATGGAAGCATCAAGCCAGAAATGGCACAAACACTAAAATTCAGTCACGAAAGTGACGCAAATAACCCAGACCACAAATATAGGCGGAGACTGCTAGTAGCCTAGGCTAGCTAGCAGTAGTCTGAACGTGGTCGAGCTTTTCTTTTCTTTTTTCTCAAAAGGACTTGGACTTATTTAGGACAGATGACAGACCCTACTAGAAATGAAGTACAAAACAACGAAACACCCATCAGGCAGCCAGCCACCCCACGCGTGAGCCAGATAGCAGCAGCCGAAATTACTAGCTTCGCCGACCTTCAAGCGAGGCTTGAAGATTATAACAAGCAAGTGGCTCCGCACACGCTGGAGTATTTCGACGACTGCGGCCGCTACGTCATCGGCTTCTCATTTGAGGAATACGGAGATGAAGGCGAAACACCCGAACCACTGGAAAAGAGTGAGAAAGCTCACCGATTCTGCGACGAGATAAACACAGCCCTAGACCAGCTCCGGCACCAAAGAAAAAGCAGGGGAAAATGGCACACAGAATAGAAGAGGCTACCGCCAATTCTAAACAACCACAGAAAGAGCCCACCAAACAAGCCGCCATCTTTACGGACAGCCCAAAACAATCAACCGGACAGACAGTCGCCGTAGCGGAGCCACACCCAAATGCTCCGCCCCTCTGGCAAATAACCACGCAATAACCACAGAGCTAACCAAAAATCTTAACCTAGTTTATTTTCAGGAAAAAGAAGACAACGGAAAATACCACAGTCCACCCGACGCTCCGAAGCAGATAGCCGAAGGCATTGCACCTAAGGGGACCAGCACTTGGGAACTCAAGTCACCGTCATGCCACCCCACCCCACGTGTATTTTAACAAATGCCTTTCACTTTTATTTCAGACCAAGTGACCTCAACCAACCAGGGTGGATCCTACCTCTATCTGTCACTCTCATTCTCCCGACCTAACTATCACATCTCCTGGCTCATTCGAGCAAATTTGATCTCTCATTTGCAGTCTTGAGTCTATCTTACCTCCACTACTTCTCCACACTCCGTGGGGAAAAAAACTGGAAAAAAACGGGCTGATCACAACAGATTCTGACGGCCCTGGTTGTCCTGAAAAGGAACATTGTTCATGACGACGTGATCCGATGTTTGTTTGGCTTACAGATCGGCAACCAAGCAGCAACAGGGCATCAGCACAGCGACCAGCTCGAGGCAAGCCAAGCACCAGCAACAGTCAGCTAGTACCCCGTCGATATCGTCACAGAGAGATCTGGACCACACCAGAACCAAAAACTACAATCACCGCAGCACAGCAAGGAAGCAAACAACCGTAATATCAGGTGTGACTACACACCACAAATAAAAGGAAACCATATAAGACAGCTAAGGAACCTTCTTCGATATAGCAGGCCTCCGGGCGGCTGAAAGAGGATCAAATTTGGAATTTTTGTTGGACGAATTGGAGTTGGAATTGGAATATTTGGGACGTAAACCGTAACAAATTCAAAACTAGGATTAAACCCTTCGAGGCCTCTTGACTAGTACATTCATACGGCGGGTGAAGGTAGCCTAGCCACCCACCCCCTTCCCTGCACCCCAACCCCAGTCAACCTCTTGTTTTCTTTTGCTGCACAAACTCAGTCTATATTGTATAACCGAGAAGATTCATCAAAGGGCGTGTTTATGTCAATCAAGAAGCTGGCACTTTTTGCCCACAGTAAACATCTTCTGTCAGCCTTCAATGCCCCCATGCAGGACCTTCTTCACCTTTTTCTGGAGAGGGTCGTGCCCCAGTGGTACTTCACTTGTAGGCCAGCATGTCGTCCTCTTCTGGCTAGGCAGCCCTGAAAACCAAGATTATTATACTGCGCTGTTTCGTCGGGCATTTGTCCTGAAACCCCTCAAACGTAGTAACCCTTTGATTGATCTACATTCTTTCATATTCTTTGCCTTCACTGGCTGTAAACTCCTATGGAAATTCATGGTTGTTCATCCACTCGTGGACTGTGGTCTTGATCCCAGAACTTCTGTCTGCACATTTGATTTACAGATCTGATCTATTTATATGTAGACTGTTGGTTCCTTGCCTTTCAGGTAGATTCACTACGACTTTGTAGAAAGCATCATTTATTATTCGCCTCCTATTGCATGCTACTTATGGGAGGGGTGTGTGAGTGTGTGTGTGTTGGGAGGGGTGTGTGTTGGGAGGGGTGTGTGAGTGTTTGTGTTGGGAGGGGTGTGTGTTTGCAGGGGTGTGTGTTGGGAGGGGTGTGTGTTGGGAGGGGTGTGTGTTGGGAGGGGTGTGTGAGTGTTTGTGTTGGGAGGGGTGTGTGTTGGGAGGGGTGTGTGTTGGGAGGGGTGTGTGTTGGGAGGGGTGTGTGAGTGTTTGTGTTGGGAGGGGTGTGTGTTGGGAGGGGTGTGTGAGTGTTTGTGTTGGGAGGGGTGTGTGAGTGTTTGTGTTGGGAGGGGTGTGTGAGTGTGTGTGTGTTGGGAGGGGTGTGTGTTGGGAGGGGTGTGTGTTGGGAGGGGTGTGTGAGTGTGTGTGTGTTGGGAGGGGTGTGTGTTGGGAGGGGTGTGTGAGTGTTTGTGTTGGGAGGGGTGTGTGAGTGTGTGTGTGTTGGGAGGGGTGTGTGAGTGTTTGTGTTGGGAGGGGTGTGTGTTGGGAGGGGTGTGTGTTGGGAGGGGTTTGTGTTGGGAGGGGTGTGTGAGTGTTTGTTTGTGTTGGGGAGGGTGTGTGTTGGGAGGGGTGTGTGTTGGGAGGGGTGTGTGTTGGGAGGGGTGTGTGTTGGGAGGGGTGTGTGTTGGGAGGGGTTTGTGTTGGGAGGGGTGTGTGAGTGTTTGTGTTGGGAGGGGTGTGTGTTGGGAGGGGTGTGTGTTGGGAGGGGTTTGTGTTGGGAGGGGTGTGTGAGTGTGTGTGTGTTGGGAGGGGTGTGTGAGTGTTTGTGTTGGGAGGGGTGTGTGAGTGTGTGTGTGTTGGGAGGGGTGTGTGAGTGTGTTTGTGTTGGGCGGGGTGTGTGAGTGTGTGTGTGTTGGGAGGGGTGTGTGAGTGTTTGTGTTGGGAGGGGTGTGTGTTGGGAGGGGGTGTGTGTTGGGAGGGGTTTGTGTTGGGAGGGGTGTGTGAGTGTTTTGTGTTGGGGGGGTGTGTGTGTTGGGGGGGGTGTGTGTGTTGGGGGGGGTGTGTGAGTGTTTGTGTTGGGGGGGGGTGTGTGTTGGGAGGGGTGTGTGTGAGTGTTTGTGTTGGGAGGGGTGTGTGTTGGGAGGGGTGTGTGAGTGTTTGTGTTGGGAGGGGTGTGTGTTGGGAGGGGTGTGTGAGTGTGTGTGTGTTGGGAAGGGTATGAGAGTGTGTGTGTGTTGGGAAGGGTATGAGAGTGTGTGTGTGTTGGGAAGGGTATGAGAGTGTGTGTGTGTTGGGAGGGGTGTGTGAGTGTGTGTGTGTTGGGAAGGGTATGAGAGTGTGTGTGTGTTGGGAGGGGGTGTGTGTGTTGGGAGGGGTGTGTGTTGGGAGGGGTGTGTGAGTGTGTGTGTTGGGAGGGGGTGTGTGAGTGTTTGTGTTGGGGAGGGGGTGTGTGAGTGTGTGTGTTGGGAGGGGGTGTGTGAGTGTGTGTGTGTTGGGAGAAGTGTGTGAGTGTGTGTGTTGGGAGGGGTGTGTGAGTATGTGTGTTGGAATGGGTGTGTGTGTGTGTTGGGAGGGGTGTGTGAGTGTGTGTGTGTTGGGAGGGGGTGTGTGAGTGTGTGTGTTGGGGGGGGTGTGTGAGTGTGTGTGTTGGGAGGGGTGTGTGTTGGGAGGGGTGTGTGAGTGTTTGTGTTGGGAGGGGGTGTGTGTGGGTGGGGGGGGGTGTGTGTGTGTGTGTGTGTGTTGGGAAGGGTATGAGAGTGTGTGTGTGTTGGGAAGGGTATGAGAGTGTGTGTGTGTTGGGAAGGGTATGAGAGTGTGTGTGTGTTGGGAGGGGTGTGTGAGTGTGAGTGTGTTGGGAAGGGTATGAGAGTGTGTGTGTGTTGGGAGGGGTGTGTGTTGGGAGGGGTGTGTGTTGGGAGGGGTGTGTGAGTGTGTGTGTTGGGAGGGGTGTGTGAGTGTTTGTGTTGGGAGGGGTGTGTGAGTGTGTGTGTTGGGAGGGGTGTGTGAGTGTGTGTGTGTTGGGAGAAGTGTGTGAGTGTTTGTGTTGGGAGGGGTGTGTGAGTATGTGTGTTGGAATGGGTGTGTGTGTGTGTTGGGAGGGGTGTGTGAGTGTGTGTGTTGGGAGGGGTGTGTGAGTGTGTGTGTTGGGAGGGGTGTGTGAGTGTGTGTGTTGGGAGGGGTGTGTGTTGGGAGGGGTGTGTGTTGGGAGGGGTGTGTGAGTGTGTGTGTTGGGAGGGGTGTGTGAGTGTTTGTGTTGGGAGGGGTGTGTGAGTGTGTGTGTTGGGAGGGGTGTGTGAGTGTGTGTGTGTTGGGAGAAGTGTGTGAGTGTGTGTGTTGGGAGGGGTGTGTGAGTATGTGTGTTGGAATGGGTGTGTGTGTGTGTTGGGAGGGGTGTGTGAGTGTGTGTGTTGGGAGGGGTGTGTGAGTGTGTGTGTTGGGAGGGGTGTGTGAGTGTGTGTGTGTTGGGAGGGGTGTGTGTGTGTGTGTTGGGAGGGGTGTGTGAGTGTGTGTGTTGGGAGGGGTGTGTGAATGTGTGTGTTGGGAGGGGGGGGGGGTTCTTTTTTTTTTACCACGATGCCCCGGAGCCCATATGAGAAGTTGATCTACACAAAGACCAGAACTGAACACTCATTTGACGATGACCCTTCGGTGCGTTTTACCAACAAAGTACTATTTTGTTGTTGAAATTGTTGCTTTCTAGTCTAAGGTTCGTTCATGCTGTATTTAATAAAGAGGTCAGAAACAATATATATAACAATTTAAAGTCTGGCACATTTCTTTGTGTCGCCAAGATGCAACAACAATTTGTGAAGAAAAACATTGACATAAATGTTGTAAAAGACGACTACTGAACGGTTTGCCAAAAATAGACGTTTGAGGGCCCAGACGTTTATTTTTTTTTTCCGCGAAACAAAGGTGAAATTACTCATCATAAAGTGTCTAAAACGGTGCCGGCACTCATCGTGCAGTGTCTAAAGCGGTGCCGGTACTTATCTTACAGTGTCTAAAGCGGTGCCGGTACTCATCATTTAGTGTGTAAAACGGTGCCGGCACTCATCGTACAGTGTCTAAAACGGTGCCGGTACTTATCTTACAGTGTCTAAAGCGGTGCCGGTACTCATCATTTAGTGTGTAAAACGGTGCCGGCACTCATCGTGCAGTGTCTAAAACGATGCCGGTACTTATCTTACAGTGTCTAAAGCGGTGCCGGTACTCATCATAGTGTCTAAAACTGTACCGGTACCCATCGTACAATGTGTCTAAAGCGGTGCCGGTATTCATCTTACAGTGTCTAAAACGGTGCCGGTACTCATCGTACAGTGTCTAAAGCGGTTCCATTAATCATCATTCAGTGTCTAAAACGGTGCCGGTACTTATCGTACAGTGTCTAAAACGGTGCCGGTACTTATCGTACAGTGTTTAAAACGGTGCCGGTACTTATCGTACAGTGTCTAAAACGGTGCCGGTACTCATCGTACAGTGTATAAAACGGTGCCGGTACTTATCGTACAGTGTCTAAAACGGTGCCGGTACTCATCTTACAGTGTCTAAAGCGGTGTCGGTACTCATCGTACAGTTTGTAAAACGGTGCCGGTACTCATCGTACAGTGTCTAAACCGGTGCCGGTACTCATCTGAAAGTATGTATTTCAATAGCGCTGAAGAAAATAGATGCCTGTGCCAGTACTATCTAACGTTGCGTACCGCCACAAAAAGCTCTAGTTGTGCCGAAGGATGGAGATATCGTAACTGTGCTGTCAATTACAAGAGAATGTCCCAGGTGTCCTTACACCTGCGAAGATAAAGAAAAAGAAGAAGAAGAAGAAGAAGAAGAAGAAGAAGAAGAAGAGGAGGAGAGGATGATGATGATGAAAAAAATGAGAAGAAGTAGTAGTAGCAGCAGTAGTAGTAGTTGCATTAGTAGTAGAAGTAGTAATAGTAGAAGTAGTAGTCGCCGTCGTCGTAGTAGTAGTAGTAGTAGTAGTAGTAGTAGTAGTAGTAGTAGTAGTAGTAGTAGTAGTAGTAGTAGTAGTAATAATAGTAGTAGTTGTAGTAGTAGTAGTAGTAATAGTAGTAGTAGTAGTAGTAGTAGTAGTAGTAGTAGTAGTAGTAGTAGTAGTAGTAGTAGTAGTAGTAGTAGTAGTAGTAGTGGTAGTAGTAGTAGTAGTAGTAGTAGTAGTAGTAGTAGTAGTAGTAGTAGTAGTAGTAGTAGTGGTAGTGGTAGTAGTAGTAGTAGTAGTAGTAGTAGTAGTAGTAGTAGTAGTAGTAGTAGTAGTAGCAGTAGTAGTAGTAGTAGTAGTAGTAGTAGTAGTAGTAGTAGTAGTAGTAGTAGTAGTAGTAGTTCTGTGCATTACTGCCGAGTGTTTATGAACATTTAATGAAACGCAAAGCGATCATCATTTCAGCTGAGACAGACGAATCACGATCTTTTGTGTACCTCGTAGTGTTCTTCCATCATCATCAGTTCTCTTTATGCCTAGTGGAACATGAGGATTCAGAGAGGACTTTCCATGCTTTCCTGTCTTCAGTGCAGTTCAACATGTCAGATGCCGACCTCAGGTCACTTTCCATCATTCGACTCCATGTTGTTTTTGGGCACCCCTTCTTTCTCTTTTCCTTTGGTGTCCATGTGAGCGCTGTTTTGCAGGTATTTCATGATTCACTCTCATAACGTGGCCAAACCATTTCCATCTTCTCTTGGTTATCATAAATCGTGTTCTGGGTTTCCCTAAATGTCGATGTGAACTCTACTGAAATACCTAACAAATATAACCCTTGACCAGCTAGGGCGTGGAGGTGTATCGATGAAAGCACTAACTATCACATAACACCCGTCATCTTTCCTCTGTCTTTCGCTTGTTGAACAAATATGTAGTATTTTAGTCCTGTCCATTTCTTGATGTTGTCATTCCTGGTTGTTCTATGCCCCCCCCCCCCCCCGCCCCCAACTCCCAATTAGACAACCCCACGATGTTCCTTGAATTATAGTTAGTTGGTTAGTTAGTTAGTTAGTTGGGTTATCCTCATTGCACTCCGGACATGTCCATAGGTGCTCAGATCCTCCCCTCAGTATGAACCCCAACGTCCGATGGCTAATAGTACCAGTTCTATGTTGATTAACAAGTCTTCTGGCGTAGCTGGTGTGCGTCTCGTTTTTTGCTGTGCCGATCTTAATTCCCAAGTCTGCCATTCTGGCGAGTGATGTGGATTCACTGCCACCAAAGTCCTCTATTCTTCCCATTTCTCTGAGGGCATTGATAATATCAGCATGATCCATAGGCTGACCGTCGGTAGTGATAGCGGATCCAGCCAACCTGTCAGCTCTTTCATTTCCATCGACGCCTGCGTGTCCCGGAACAAAAATAAAGGTGACTCCACGAACAGTGGACTTCTGTAATGATTCAAGCCATTGTCTTCGCACTGAACCTGCCTGAACCCTCCGGATCATACTCATTGAATCACTGAGTATACACACGCGGGTGTATTTTTGTGTTTCAAGCCAGGCAAACGCTTGTGTCACTGCCATCACCTCCATCGTCATGCTGCTGGTTGTCATGGAGAAGGCGCCGTTGGCTTCTTTGACTGTTCTGCCCGCTGAGCGTGCTGTAAATGCCCATGCGCTTCTTCTTTGGCGTATAACGGATCCGTCTGTATAGATTATTGCATCTGCTTCGACTGAATTTTCACCGATGAGAGCGTTGACCTCTGCATTAACAGCAACAGGATTCTCTTCTCTACATCGCCTGTTGAGTGTGACAATACAGGAAAATGTACAAATAAACGCCTGAGGCACAGGTATCCATTCTGCACCAGGTATGATGTCGGTTAGGCTGCATATTTGCCTAATGACATCTTCTGCCCGACCTAGCCACGATTTCCCCCTCTTCAGTCTGTCGCCCTTTTCACTAAAAAGCGCTTGATGCAGTGGGTGTTTCTTATCAGCGCATATTTTGAGATATGCCCGAGCCCTCCACATCCTGATCCTTTGGTTCATTGTTGGAAAGTCAAGTAGATACCTCATTGCTCCACAGGATGTGTCTCTAGTACATCCCAAAATAATGCGCATGGCTTCATTTTGCACCTTTTCGAGTCGTTCAATCTGGGTAGCACTGACAGTGAGGATGGCCAGAGCGTATTCTATGGGGGAAAGGACCAGACCGTAGAATAGAAGTATTAGTAGTCTTTGCTCAATATTGGAAGCAGCCATAATCCTCATTGCAGATAGACCTTTGCGTGCTTTTGTTATCACATGGTCAACGTGTTCCCTGAATGACAAGCTGCGATCGAACCTCACCCCGAGAAACGTCATAACGTTGGTTCTGATCAATGCATTATCACGCATTTTCACTTCTGGTAAGTCCGACTTGACAATGTGATTGTTCAAAGAGAACCATGACACTGATGCCTTCGAAGGATTGACATAGGCATTGGAACCATCACACCAGGCGGCAATTCGATCGAGTTCTTTGTGCATAGTGCTGGCGATTTCCTGTCTATCACGCCCTCGTCGATAAATCAAAATGTCATCAGCAAATGACAAAGTCCTTCCCTTTCCATTCAACTGCTGCTCAGTGATCATCACCGTGTAAACGTTGAATAAGACTGGTGATAGCGGTGATCCCTGTGGCAAGCCTGGACATATCATTTGCGGTTCGGAGGACCAGCTACCACATCTTAGTACAATCTTTCTCTGGAACAGGACCGCAGCAATCCAGCGGATCAGAATAGGATTAACTTCTAGTTTAAGCAGTAATTGCATTAAATAATCGTATGGTACTTTATTGTAGGCATCTTCTAAGTCCAACACTGCCGCACATGTCTCTTCTTTAATCTGAAATCCCTCGTACACATCGTAGGCGAAAACTGCAGCATTGAACCATGTCTCTTTATTTAACCTGTACCCTCCAAGTGTTGGTGGGAACTTATCCTGTAGTTCCAAGTAGGTGGTCAATCTTTGTGCGACAATTTTTTCCAAAAGTTTGCCAACAGTATTCTGCATCGAGATGATTCTGTAGCCGCAGATCTTTGAGTGGTCTTTATTAGGCTTTGGTAGTGGGAACAAATAACTATGGAGCCATTCCTCTTGTATCTGGCCACTCTGGATGCTGATATTGAATTCCTTTGCCACGCTTTTCAAATCAGCATTCGACATCATCAGCATGTCATTGTATCGGATGCCGTCAGGGCCTGGAGCAGTGCTGCGCGATTTCTTGAGGCAAGTTCTTAAGGTATCTGCAGTGATTGTGAGATCAGTGCCTAACACAGTGTTCTCGCACAGCATCGACAGTTTCATCTTAACCCCTATTCTTGTAGCTTCGTCTTTTTGGTCAGTTTGCTCCAAGTAGCGCGCCAGAAGGGTTTTTCCTTTATCAGCATCAGTTCTCTGCCATATCAGGTCTGTACCCTGAAAATCAGGGATACCCCTAGGTCGTGCGGCGCCGTGCATGCTCCGTTGAAGGCGCCAGAATGTCACAAGAGATCCCTCGGAGCAAACGCTCTTGCAGAATTCGTTCCATTTCGCTGTCTTAGCTTCCTTCGCAATTACCTTGAAAGCCACTGTCTGCTTGTTGACCTCATCTTTCAGACTGATCAGGCGTTCAGAAAGTGACGGATCAATTTTCCTTGCCTTTTGCCATGCCTTGACAGCTTTCCCTTTTTCTAGCCACGCCATGTTGACTACTTCATTCCACCATGGTGGCTGGGCCCATCTCTCCCGCCGTCTGCGATCTACTCTTGTTTTACGTCGTCGGATTTTGCTAATGGCATCTTGCCCTGTACGGTCATATATAAAAGCAGGCACATTGATTACATGACCTTTGTTGTTGCTCTTCTCTACCAGGACGACGCAAGGAAAGTGATCACTGTCGTGGTATCCCAGTGTGCTCCACCTGCATCCTGATGCAATGGAGGGAGACACTAGGGCCAGGTCAATTACGCTGTCAGAATCCCCTTGTCGTGTTGCCATTCGGGTAACCTTTCCGTCGTTCAAGCATACTAGATTGGCAGACACTAGGGCATCCTCCAGGTCTTCTCCCTGTTTATTAGTGATTACATTGCCCCACTGGTGTCCTCTGGCGTTGAAATCTCCGCAGTAAATGACTTTCTTTTCCTCCGTCTGGAGCAAACTCTGCCATTTCGCTGTATCCACCTTTCCATTGCAGGCGTACACATTGACAATCACAAACTGGGCCGGGCCCATCACTCTGACTGCGTGTACTTGTAAGTCGTCATTATTCCACTTAGACATGTCCACCTCAGACACCGGTATGTGGTCACGAACAAGAATGAGCTGTCCGAGGTGCCGTCTATTGTAGAAGGATTGGAAGCCCGCAATTTTAACGATATCGTCGCCGAGGTGTGTTTCCTGTAGGACAACAATGTCGTTGCTGTAGAGGAGCTTCTCAAAAATGGGTCGGCGTTGACTGAACGAAGCGCAGTTCCAGTAGAGAACACGAACATACTTTAAACTGAGTCTCTCACATTTCAGTCGCTTCCTGCAGGCGCCGCCATGTTTGCCTGTTCGCGTTCTCCTTGTCCGTCTACGGGTTGTTCTGAATTGGTAAATAGTCGCCATCGGACGTCGAATACACCCTGAGGGAAGTCTAAACTCACGTGCATGTACTCCATTGCACGGTTCAGACCCCATTCCGATGAAACTTTCACATTATACGTGAGCGAAAATAGCTAATTTGCGCTATTCGCCTCAACGGACGAAAAAGCGTACCGCCATTGTGGCTGTTTACACCGGAAGTGTCATCCTTGAATTATAAGTCTTTGCAATCGAATCGTGTCTCGGGAAATGTCATGCAGCTTACAAGATACAACACATGACAATTATTACATTGTCCAGTATTGTGTCCTCGTTAGGCCTTCTCTATTTGCCATTTATGCCAATTACGACTGTCTGCACTTACGAACAGACGTTCTCTTTTTAAAATATGCTCAAATATTTCATCTTTTTTTGCCATTCAGCTAAAAAAAATATATTATTATAAATGGGAAGTTAATCGGTTCAACACAGAAACCACGAAGTCAAATGTGTCGACCCAAAGGTGCACATATTACAGCTCTGGTGTAAACAGGCTCACTTGTTTACGTCACTCGACGAATGAAAAAAATGTTACTATATTAAAAGTTAGTTGCGTATCCTTTACAGGACGTTGCAGAACCAACCCCAACAGCCCCTGGCTGTTGTGCCTGGTTTGTTGTGTCGCTCCTCTAGGCAAATTTACGTCCAGCAGTTTGCCATTTAAACTACTAGACGTTAATTTGCACACAACAGCCAGGGGCTGTTCGGGTTGGTTCTGCAACGTCCTGTAAAGGATACGCAAATAACCTTAGTTTGCCATTGCTTCTGGACTGCGGGCTCTCTTGATACCACTGTCGAAACCAACACAAGGCGCATGGCCCGTAGCTGGGGTCGAACCCGGCATCCCGGCATTAGGAAGCGTTGGCATCGACTTAGCCACAGAGCCGACATCACTATATTACACTTGCTTAAGCCCATTGAGCCTCCTACGTCACTACGGCAATTTAAAGGGCTGAGCGACCCAATGTTTTCTTTGTATCAGGGCTCTTGCTGGCTTTAGCAGCTAACACTTTCTGGCGGGATGAGGTAGCCACTTCAGAAAATCCTGTTTATCCGTCTACAGCAACACGCGTGGCCGCTTACAGTTACCATTATTTGCTTCCCTTGTAGGTTCCCCTACACACGCTTGAAAGCTTCGCGCCCCAACATTAAAGCGAAACTCTTGATTATGTGTAACCCCATTTACCGGAATACTTTGTTTGGGTACAGGTTTTAGCTTTTACTGTGCTCACACGTGGTTGTCCACCATCAACATTTGATCTCGAATCTATTGTCCACCCCCCGGATATTGTTTGTTCGGCGGGTCTTTCTTGCGCCAATTCCCGCCAAGAATCCTTTGAAGAAGGCATTTATAAATATTTCAAGTTGCCGTCTGCCTTAGGGTTGTATCAACTGTTGGTTTCCACTGCCCGAGGGGGAGGAGGCTAAAGGTTTCACCGTCAACGAATTTGTAACAGTTTATCTTATAATCCTGGCCACGTGCCTTTCGTCGTTGTGTAAAATCCACAGCTGCCGATCTCTTCAACCATTTTATATTTTGAGGTTTGAACAACCGGTCAACATCATGGCACACGGGTACCATAACCCATCAGTGCTCCGTTCTTTTTCTAACTCAAGTAGAGTCCGAAGAAGCGCAGCACAGTGCACAGGCTCTGTAGCACCGGCGAGGATCCTAAAATACTTTAGGTAAATTCTTAAGTAACAATTTTATCGGGACAGTAGTAACGTTAGGCTACTGTTTTTTCAATTTCCAACTGCCAAGGGATTTTTTACGTGCGCAACAATGCACACGGGCGTCCAATCTCACTACCCAGAGACAGGGGAATTACTAAAAGTCCACGTGAAAAAAAGCCAGCCCTTAACGAGGACTGTACTCGGAACCTCTAGCACTCGAAGCGGACACCATGCCTCGAGACCACACAGCCCCCCCCCCCTCCCCACAATTTTATATATATAATTAATAAACACACGATGTATTGTTTTTTTTTATGTCTGTTAAACCAGTGTTTCTCAAACGTTTTATCCCCGCCGCCCACCAAAGCGGGGACAATAGTTTCATTTCTCATTTCCTAACTGGCATCTAATCAAACACAGAACAAAAAACAAATGTAGGTGGATGCTTATTCGTTACATTCAATGTAATAAAACAACATTTTTCGGCTGAAGCACAACAAGCAATGATGTACAGATTAGGCGGGAAGCAAAGAAGCGGCCGACCATGCAAACGAGGACAGAGGGAATAACAGAGTTGTTTTTTTTTAAGTCGTGGCAAATTTTTTTTTTTTTTTTACTTCTGCCAGGCGGTGGCCGTCGCATTTTTGCTCCATTTGTAGACTGGAAGCATATAGTTTCGTCGCCCAGCTTCTGAGTTGAGTGCATTGTGTGACACTGTGAGTTACGTGTGTTTTTCGTTGGCACAGGAGCAGAGCAACTATGGGGTGACCCGTTTGCTATGAAGCTGAAACTAGGATTACCAGATTACCTGATTATCACGGAAATCCCCAATTACGCTGCGTAAAGAAGGGCACTTTCCCGTCAATTATATTTTACCTGGACACTGCAAGATACAAGAGGATCAAGATGAGATGAGAAGACAATACAAAAATGAAGATTTATTGATAACATTACTAAGTGAAATAACTTCAAGTGAAAAATGGCTGCGAACGCCACCTTCCTAGATAAAATGTTTAAATTCCAGTGAGATAACACACACAAACACAACTGTAAATTATTCACAGAGTATATATATATATGTTTTTATATATATATATATATATATATATATATATATATATATATATATATATATATATATATATATATATAACAAAAATAAAATCATAAATACATTTAAGAAAAGCTTGTACCATATTTTGCAACAATATATCATGTTTACAATTCAAATTTATCAAATTGCTAACTGCCATTATAACCTGTCTTAAGATTGTAAGGGCTTTTACGCAGACAGTGGATCGAAGCATTGCAAAATTCCACTGTACGTTGAGTTACCTCAATCTGTGTACCAGAGTGTGCGGGTGTCGTCGGCATTGAAAGAGCAGACAGATTAGCCGGCTCTGCCATAGTTACAGAGGACCGGCCCATGGATCATGCAGACATCGTGAATGCCATCAGAGAGGTAGGACGTTTGGAGGATTTTGGGAGCAGCACATCCACATATTTGCTAAGAGTGCAAGAACTGGAAGTAAAGATCGGCACAGCCAGGCACGAGAGGCACACCGGAGGCACAAGAAGTCTTTTCAGTGGGACGCTGATGTGTATGTTAAGGAGGAATCTGAGCACCTATAGACGTGTCCGGAGTGAAGTGAAGATAACCCAAATCACCACTCGTAATTTACGAAAACGTAATATTTATATGCAAAAAAAACCGTTACTTTTGAAACATGTGACAACTGGACAAGATTTACGGTAGAAGAAGACACAAATGGATGATTCTTGACATCATTTTGTCATAGACAAATGTCAGCACACGAACTACTATATGTTGTAGGAGTTTGCACTATGCAAGAAGCGTACCCCACCACGTCAGTCGGCAAGGAACTTGATGATGGTAACGTCTACAGACGGGCAATTAAAGTTTCTTTGTTCCATGCAGTCCACTCTCTTGAACTTAGTTTTATCTCGTACATATTCCGGTACACATTTTTTCATCGCCCTGTTTGCATTTGTACTAACAGCCAATGGAAAGATGAGTTATAAATAACCAGCCAATGAGGGCAAAAAGGATATTCCGTTGAAAATAAGGGACTTCATGTCGGCCATTGGGGCTCACATTCAGGTCTGGCCGTAACGAAAATGACGAGCCACAGAATTGGCGTCAACCTTAGGGTTTCAGGAAATTGTGATCAAGGTGCCAGAAAGTATATGGAAGACAACCATGTGATTAAATTTCTGAAAAAGGATACCGAGGATTATGAGTTTGCGTATTTTGGTATCTTTGACGGTCATGGTGGCCCCGAAGCCTCGACTTTCTGCAAAGACAACCTGCTGAATGAAATCACCAAATACAGCGGCTTCTGGACGGATGACGACGAACAAGTTTTACAGGCGATTAAAAAAGGCTTTCTTGATACACACAATGCAATGTGGAATGTTCTTGGTGAGTATTTATTTTATTGCAAGGTGTTTGTGTGTCGACAATCGTTTTTTCCCGCTGACTTTAATGTCTGAAATACAGAGCAGAAAAACAATGGCTTTGAACCACCTTTGTGAAGGCTTTATTATTCTGTAGGTCGTTGGCTGTTTCACGGGGCTTTGTCTGTTATTAATTCATTGTTAGGTCGTGACATATATGAAAGGTAATATTAGTATTACTTCTGTACGCAGTCTGTGACAAGGCCACTTGCAGATGTTTGAATTTGCACCGGAAAAAGACAACCCCGCGCAATTGTATGTAGCACATTGATGGTCAAGCTATTTTCATTGTTAGAAATTTGAAGCTGCTTTGTTTTAGTTGGCGCCTTGTCTGGTCGTCCAAAACAAAACATCTTGTTGTGGTATATGACTGTATTTTTTGTGTGCTAGTTATATTAACATTTAAAGTGATTATATGTTAATGATGGTTTGAAGATAGAGATGTCTTTGTTATTGAATTCATCTAACCCTCAAGTTGTCATCAGTGATGAAACATTTTACAATTGTTGTGATTTTTTTTTAAATTTTAACCTGTTCTTGTTAATTTAGCAAAATATGTTAAAAGACCTATCTATCCATAGTATTCTTAAAATTCTTCTGTAAAATCCATCTGCTCCCCATTTCTTTTGAGACAAGAGTCATTACTGTAGCTTCTTAAATAGCATGAGACAGGTTGGTTGCTGATAGTATAGTTAGCATTCAAATGAATATGTTTATAAGGGCAAATATTTTTAAGTTTAGCATAATAAGCTGGGTAGTCTTCATAATTTTGCAAATCTTTCATAGTCCTAAAAAAGTGTTGACATTTGATATGATCAGACTTGTAACTCAACAACTCAGGGCCAGGCCATTCAACTAAAATGTTGGAATTAAAATAAAAAGCATGGGGATTGTTGTTTTAATTTTTTATCATTTTTGTTTGTGAAAATTTGTGTAATCAAGTGGTGGCAGTTTGTTGGTATCTGACTGCAGAACAGCAGCACACCAGTTGTTTAATCAAGTGACAGTTTGTTGGTATCCTGACTGCAGAACAGCAGCACACCAGTTGTTTAATCAAGTGACAGTTTGTTGGTATCTGACTGCAGAACAGCAGCACACCAGTTGTTTAATCAAGTGACAGTTTGTTGGTATCCTGACTGCAGAACAGCAGCACACCAGTTGTTTAATCAAGTGGTAGTTTGTTGGTATCTGACTGCAGACCAGCAGCACACCAGTTTAATCAAGTAGTAGTTTGTTGGTATCTGACTGCAGAACAGCAACACACCAGTTGTTTAATCAAGTGACAGTTTGTTGGTATCTGACTGCAGAACAGCAACACACCAGTTTAATCAAGTAGTAGTTTGTTGGTATCTGACTGCAGAACAGCAACACACCAGTTGTTTAATCAAGTGGTAGTTTGTTGGTATCTGACTGCAGAACAGCAACACACCAGTTTAATCAAGTAGTAGTTTGTTGGTATCTGACTGCAGAACAGCAACACACCAGTTGTTTAATCAAGTGACAGTTTGTTGGTATCTGACTGCAGAACAGCAACACACCAGTTGTTTAATCAAGTGGTAGTTTGTTGGTATCTGACTGCAGAACAGCAACACACCAGTTGTTTAATCAAGTGGTAGTTTGTTGGTATCTGACTGCAGAACAGCAGCACACCAGTTGTTTAATCAAGTGGTAGTTTGTTGGTATCTGACTGCAGAACAGCAGCACACCAGTTGTTTAATCAAGTGACAGTTTGTTGGTATCTGACTGCAGAACAGCAGCACACCAGTTGTTTAATCAAGTGGTAGTTTGTTGGTATCTGACTGCAGAACAGCAACACACCAGTTGTTTAATCAAGTGACAGTTTGTTGGTATCCTGACTGCAGAACAGCAACACACCAGTTGTTTAATCAAGTGACAGTTTGTTGGTATCTGACTGCAGAACAGCAGCACACCAGTTGTTTAATCAAGTTGTAGTTTGTTGGTATCTGACTGCAGAACAGCAGCACACCAGTTGTTTAATCAAGTGACAGTTTGTTGGTATCTGACTGCAGACCAGCAGCACACCAGTTGTGTAATCAAGTGACAGTTTGTTGGTATCTGACTGCAGACCAGCAGCACACCAGTTGTTTAATCAAGTGACAGTTTGTTGGTATCTGACTGCAGAACAGCAACACACCAGTTGTGTAATCAAGTGGTAGTTTGTTGGTATCCTGACTGCAGACCAGCAGCACACCAGTTTAATCAAGTGACAGTTTGTTGGTATCTGACTGCAGACCAGCAGCACACCAGTTGGATACATACTGGTGTATATTAAATTTGGGCTGGGCTTCAATTGTATATTGCCATGAACATCACAGTGCAGCTCGCATTTCATAGTTGATTGTGACAATCAACTTCCTTTGTTAGCCAGTGTTTTGGGGAATGCTTAAACTTCATGCGAAGACTTGTTGTGATCATTCATTCTCCTACCTTATGTTTTCAAGTCTCTTAGTTAGAGCCCCTGACCACCTTTGTGATGGTAGACTCCTCCTCCTCCAATACTTCTAGGAACCATGCTTTCCATTTCTGCTTATTTTCAGTCGCTGAAGTATTTGTTTTCATGGCAGTTTTCTGTTTGTGAGCATCTTTGACACTCATATGCTTTGAGTACAATTTCTTTAAGTAACAAGTTCAAAGGTTTGATTTTTCTACTTCTTGAGTGTTTGTAAAAAAGTCTATAACACTTGAGGGTATATTGAAACAGGAAAGATGCATGAGCTGTTTTACTGTAGTTTGTTTACTGTCTGAACTGCAGGCTTTTAATGCTGTTTTAGCTACACTCGTTGTGACGTAAGCTATTTTAGCCACATTGCTAAGGTTAGCCTGGAAGCCTTTCGGGTAGTGCTTAGATGCTCGCCTACAGAAACGAAGGTCATTGGTTAAGGTCTTGAGCCAGTTAATTTTTTTTTTTTTTTTAGAAATAACTTATTGGCCAGGCCAACCCAGCCTTAAATGGGTACCAGGTAAATTCCTCAGAAGTAAAGGCAGCCAGCTTGAAGAATAGCCACCAAGTGTTAATTGGTCTGTAAAATACTGGTTTGGCCCTATATGCCTGACGATGTGCAAAAGGGCCCTTTACTTTATTTCTATTCTCTTTTCTATTGACGTATCAATTGATGCTGTGAAGCCAGGGCATTCACAGTAGTTTGACATATTTAATTTGTTTAAGCATTTTTGGCATTTATGTTTTAAAATGAAATGAAAACATCTTTATTCTTTCTATAAACAAAATGGAATTCAGGGGGTTGAAATTACTCTGAAAAATATCTCAAGAAATTATCTTGGAAGTTTTGTTTTTGTATTCCTTCATGTCACTTGATTAGTATTTATCCCTCGTTTCACTTGTAATACTAATATTTAATTCACATGATTTAAATTCTGACAAAAGTTAGTGAGGAAACATGGGTTTGCTACAGTTGTTTGCAAGAATAATAATTGAGTCCAGTACTGCAGTCATTTGTATGTGCAGAGCAGTTTATGCAAGAAAATTTGTTCAGGTATATGGATGGTGATAGAGACAGTCATTGCAACTCTGGCATGGGTTGCTAATTTTATGTTACTGAGGTCCGATGCATTAAGCTGTCTTTCTGTACTGCAGAGAGGTCTAAGTGGATGGTTGTGGCAGGACTAGACAATACCTGGAGCATTCGAACAAATATGGACTTTGCTATCCTGGTCATGGAAATGGTAGTGAGAAAAAGAGAGCCAACATGGTAACATTTATAGATGGGACGCTGATTAATGTGGTTTAAAAAGTGTAGACAGGATAGGACGTTGGTGTATTTCCTCCCTCCTAACATCAGAACAGAACATTTGTCTTCCTCAGTTGTGAGTCAACCTCCAAACATTGCCACCTCTGTCACTTATGACCATCTGCACTTATAGCCACACAAAATAAATAAAAAAAAAAGTAAATAAAGCGATATTGGTCGGAACTTTGTGTGTGTGCATAAACTGAATCAATACAGTACACATATATTTTTCACATTATGTTCAATAATTATTTGTACATATGTTGAATTTTTGTATTTTATGTCTAATTGATTAAATCTGTTTGAATGAAAGTGTTGACAGATATAAAGAAAACTTGTGACTAGTTCGACTTACAACCTTTTAGTTGGAACGGAACTTTGTCTTGAGTAAAGTAGTAGACATGAAATCTGTGAGTTAATTCCCCTCTAGACATTTCTGCTAGGGCTCTCCACTCTGTCCTTTTGTTTTCCCTTTCTTTTCGTTATCCTTTTATAAAACCACCTATTAGCGGCACTCACATACTCTGTAAGTATAGATATTTTTATACCTTGTTCTTTTTCAGCATTCCAAGCATGTCTCTCTGTCATTTCATTGTCTGTACACCCTGACCATTGCAGTCTGTTAGCCGTCATGATGTCAGTCATTAGTGGTTTAAACGTCCAGATTGTTGTTGTTGCCACTGTTGATACATGATCTATATATTTGTGTGACTTAGATTCCTGGCCAAAGACGCCCACAGGATTGCCCAGTACAGCAGGCAGCACTGCCACTATTGCCATCATCAAACAGGGGAAGCTATACACAGGTCACGTTGGGGACTCTGCTCTGGTGCTGGGGGAAATGGATGTCTATGCCAGGGATGACTTCCCCTACCAGGCTGTTTGCATCACAAAGGTATTGCTGCTGTTAAGGGTCATGATTATGGTCTCCAGGTGTGTGTTCTCGGCTTCCATTTTCAATAGACTTACTGTCCAACAAGATTGCTATAATAAGAAGTTGATTAAGGTTTGGTGGCATTGGATAAGTTGGGCTGCTGAAAGGTGCAAATTAGCAGAAGGTTAAGGGCCTATGCTCGCAAATTAGCAGAAGGTAAAGGGCCTGTGCTCCTTTCAGGTATGAAAGAACAAGAATTTTGCTGTCAGTGTTAAGTGCACAACCATTTCTGGTTATTCACAGGTCTGCCCTGGACCCTTGAGGGCCACCCAGGGACTTTGCTATGTACAGAAAATGTTGGCTGAAAAAATAACAGAATAGAACATCAAAAACCACGACTTACTGGGCATTTGATGTGTGCATGCTGTTTATCTGATTCTTTTATATGCTTACAGGGATCCCTGTCGGTGCTACATAGGGTGGTGGATTCTATTGTATACTTACAGGGATCCCTGTCAGTGCTACATAGGGTGGTGGATTCTATTGTATACTTACAGGATCCCTGTCGGTGCTACATGGGATTGTTATATACTAACAGGGATCCCATCAGTTCTGCATATATTCTTTAATACATGTAATGGTATCCTCACCAATACTACATATTATTGTTATACACTTACAGGGATCAATGTCACTGTTACATATGATGCTCTTATCCATGGTTGATGTTGTATTGGACACAGGATGGAGCCGTTTATTGCTGGTTTTCTGTTGTCCTGAGCTGATGATCTAATAATGTGTTGACAGGAGCACAAACCTGACGACCCAGATGAGCGCCTGCGCATTGAAGATGCAGGTGGAGAGGTCATTAACAAAAGTGGTGTTCCCCGTGTTGTTTGGAGTCGACCCAAGACCAGCCACAAGGGGCCGGTGAGGCGCAGCACACAGATTGATCAGATTCCATTCTTGGCAGTAGCTAGATCGTTGGGTACGTTGTTTTGTGTGAACTTATTGTCAGCAAGAAAACTCACTGGTTGTCCATGTCAGTCCTTGTTCTGGCTGCTCAGTCTGTCCTATCTGTATAACAGAAAATATCTTCACTGTTTGCATCAACAACTTTTTAGGGTAAGAGAAATGAACCCTGCAGAGTATTTGGGTACCCTAATAACAGCAGATGGAAGATTTATTTAAAAAGTTAAAACATAGAATAGCTGAAGCAAAGTTGGAAAAAGCCAGTCTACATTCTTTAGTCATGTCATAAGAAGGGGACAACTGGAATGCCTCATGACGGTGGGAACGGTGGAGGGATGGCGAGGCAAAAAGAGACAGAAGATGCTGAAGAGTTTGACATTATGACATGGAGGAGCGATCTGTGTCAGAGTTGATTAAAAGTAAATGAGACAGAAGGTTGTGGATAGGCATGACTACCGCCACACATCATCGACTTTTAAGAAGGGAGTGGGGGGGGGGGGGGGGAGTGGTAAGGTGCATCTGCCTGAGAGGCAAGGAACCAACAATCTGAATACAGATTAGTCAGATCTGTTAAACAGGTGTGCACGAAACACTCAGGTTCTGGAACAAAACTTGCCTGAGGTGGTTAACAATCCGAACCGGAGTTTACAGCTGATGAACGTGAAGAAGGCGACTTTCTGTTATGATTGTTTCTAATCTACTATTTACTCATTAAACTGTTATGATCTGATACAGTTTTTACTCCTGTTACGATTGTTTCTAATCTACTATTTACTCATTATACTGTTGTGATTTGATGCAGTTTTTACTCCTGTTACGATTGTTTCTAATCTACTATTTACTCATTAAACTGTTATCATTTGATGCAGTTGTTACTCCTGTCCCAATAGGTTTAACTTTTTCAGTCTGAAGGAGTTCATCAGAATTAACCCAGCCCTTACCCACACAGGCCTACAGGTTACACTAGGCTAGTGTTGTCATTATGGAAGCCACATGTATAACTTGTTTAGATGTTAAAGAACATGATGTCTGGGACCAGCCCTGATTGGACTGCTATCAAGGATGAGATTCTGGACATCTCTGGTTGGTGAAACCGTCAGGTAGCAACCCAAAAAGAGAACAGACAGAAGTAGTTCGACTAATGATAGGTTACACTGGTTTATGTAACACCTATTTGTTGAGTTTGCCGTAGACGCCAGTAAGAACTATCAGAATAGTCAAGATCCATGTGTGGATGTTGGGAGCACACTGTGGGAGGAGAGAATAGTCCCACTGCCCCCCCCCCCCCCAAACACCCAACAAGCATGTTGTAAAATTAGACTACTTAGGGGTTAGTTAGTTGGGTTATCCTCATTGCACTCCGGACATGTCCATAGGTGCTCAGATCCTCCCCTCAGTATGAACCCCAACGTCCGATGGCTAATAGTACCAGTTCTATGTTGATTAACAAGTCTTCTGGCGTGTCTGATGTGCGTCTCGTTTTTTGCTGTACCGATCTCAATTCCCAAGTCTGCCATTCTGGCGAGTGATGTGGATTCACTGCCACCAAAGTCCTCTATCCTTACCATTTCTCTGAGGGCATTGATAATATCAGCATGATCCAAAGGCTGACCGTCGGTAGTGATAGCGGATCCAGCCAACCTGTCAGCTCTTTCATTTCCATCGACGCCTGCGTGTCCCGGAAAGACTAATTATGGGTGTTTCCTTCAAGGTCAGAGTGCGTCTGCCTAAGAGATAGGGAACCAACAGTCTGCATACAGATAAGCCATTTCTGTAAAATAAATGTGCATACAGAACTTAGTCCAGGAACAATACTAAAATCTAGAAGTGGACAAACAAAAACTTCCCATTGGAGTTTCTTACCAGCCAACCTGAAGGAGAAGAATCAAAAAGTATATAGTAGATAAGACATTTTACTGAACCATGAAGCAAACAGTTTATTGTCTCTACTCTTCAGGAGTTGTAAAATATTGATCACTCTGCTGGGCAGCAGCAAAACATCCTCAAATAGGCACCAGAAAAGGTCAACGGAAGTGATGGTTGCCCTCTCGCCTGCTACTGAAAAAGTTAACTAATAACGTAAATTGTCACTTTCAGGTGATCTCTGGAGCTACGACTATTACACGGAGACGTACGTGGTGTCACCGGAGCCTGATGTCTCCGTGCTGCAGCTGGACCCGAGCAAGCATCGCTGTATCATTCTGGCCTCGGATGGTTTGTGGAATATGCTGACCCCAGAGGAGACTGTCAACATAGTCATGGATCTGGAGGCTCAGTTTGAGCAGAAGATCATCAGTGACCCTGTCAGTTCACAACATTGTTTTCTGCTTTTTTGTTTGTTTGTTTTAGATCCAGATTATTTTAGAAATATTTGTTTCCTGCTTCAGACTTGAATTCTGGCTTTGTTTGCTGTTTGGATTTGTTGCTTCAGACATGAATTCTGGCTTTGTTTGCTGTTTGGATTTGTTGCTTCAGACTTGAATTCTGGCTTTGTTTGCTGTTTGGATTTGTTGCTTCAGACTTGAATTCTGGCTTTGTTTGCTGTTTGGATTTGTTCGAACTCTTTTGGATGCAAGCAGGTGTTGACTTTTTACCATTTTACTGTAACTTTAAAAAAAAAAAATTCTTGTGCAATATATCCTTGTCATTGGGAGTTAGAAAAAGAATTCTTGCTTGCTGCATACATTCAGTTTTAACATATGACTGTGAATCCTGGACAATCGGTAGGCAGGCCAAACAATTTCTAGAGGCCTCAGAGATGTGGTTTTACAGAAGAATGCTTAGAATACCTTGGACAGCCAAAAGAGGTTTTGAAAGAGGCGGGAGCCCGAAGACAACTTATCACAGACATCAGAAGGAGACAGTCATAATCTTTCGGCCATGTTATGAGAAGAGGGAAAATAGAACATGTGACCACTGGAAAGATCTGTGGAAGGAGAGATAGAAGAAGACAACGAGAGAAGATGATTGACAAGTCTTGTTGCATGGCATGGGGGTGTGTCGCAGATGATCGCAGATTATGGAGAGACATGATCGCCCACACCAGTCAACAAGGCACATGATGATGATAATACATTTGCAACATGGCGGTAAAGTCTGGAAGCATGAAAGTAATATTGCAGGACAGATTATTTTTGGGCGTGAAACGAGTTTCCTTGTTCTGGTGGGAGCAAAACAAATTCTTTTGTTCTGGTGGGCAGCAAAACCAGTTTCTTTGTTCTGGTGGGCAGCAAAACCAGTTTCTGTGTTCTGGTGGGCAGCAAAACCAGTTTGTTTGTTCTGGTGGGCCACAAAACCAGTTTCTTTGTTCTTGTTTGCAGCAAAACCAGTTTCTTTGTTCTGGTGAGCCACAAAACCATTTTCTTTGTTCTGGTGGACCACAAAACCATTTTCTTTGTTCTGGTGGGCCACAAAACCAGTTTCTTTGTTCTGGTGGGCCACAAAACCAGTTTCTTTGTTCTGGTGGGCCACAAAACCAGTTTCTTTGTTCTGGTGGGCAGCAAAACCAGTTTCTTTGTTCTGGTGGGCAGCAAAACCAGTTTCTTTGTTCTGGTGGGCAGCAAAACCAGTTTCTTTGTTCTGGTGGGCAGCAAAACCAGTTTCTTTGTTCTGGTGGGCCACAAAACCAGTTTCTTTGTTCTGGTGGGCCATGGTTGATAAAGGTAAAGAAACACTGGACTAATACATCTCTTACATTCTGATTGGTTTATTCCCTAATGCGGGCCAGAAGCCGCTTGCACTAGAGACGTGAAGAAAAAAGTCCTTCTGACATGTTTAGACATTTTTTTGTTTTCTGTTGCAGAACGTGGCAGTGAGCTTTTGGAGCAACCCAGCTGAACACCTGGTCTCTCGTGCACTAAACAAATGGCGAGCCAAGTCGCTGAAAGCTGACAATACCTCGTGTGTGGTGGTGCTGATTGACCCCCTAGGTCCATCAAAGCTAACACTTCTCAGACGCAGGCGGCAGGCTCTGCTGTCTGGGGGAGAAATGACCGGGCAGCTGACAAAAATACCCACCTTGTCTACAGATATTGATCACAGAAGCAAAGGTCAGAATAAAAATGTGAATTGCAGCTTGAGCGACAGCCACATTCGGGTCAATGATGATTCTATCTTGAGGCCAGCTTTGGTCAAGGAGCATGTGGCCATGTCTGCCCAAAGGTCTTCGGGTTCCAAACCAGAACTCACAGAATCGGACGAGGAAAGTGATACTTTCAGTTACCCACCCAAGCCCCCGGTCAAATGGAATTTGAGACAGCAGGCAGCCAGTGACAGGAACCAATCATTGAACACAAGCAGCAGCAACAGACCTCACAACCAGCAGGCAGCCAGTGACAGGAACCAGTCTTTGAATGCAAGCAGCACTAGCAGACCTCACAATCAGCACGGGAATAAACATTTAAACAACTCACAACGCTCAAGTCCCAGTAAAGGATCCAACAGACAGGCTGCAGCAATGTTTACAAAGCTGGCAGATCCCAGCCGAACTGCTCACAGCGAGAAGGGCAGTTGTGAAAGGAGAGAACACGTGAACAGTGTGGCCGACAGCATCTACGAGGACATCGAAGACGAATCTAATGGGGATTCTGGCTCTGACTACGAGAAAACATTACCTAAACCCCCGCCGTCCACCCCTTGTACTGGAGCTAACGCAGCTAACACATTTAATGAAAGTAGTAAAGAAGATTCCTTGCACAGCTCTGCAGATGTCACAGACAAAGCTTTTGCCCTGGCTTCCGATGAAAGCATCCAGTCACCAGGATCTTCCTTTGGCAGCGGTGGTCGGCCCCGGACACCGATGAGTGCCCCAGCCAAATTATCGGGGGCTAGGAGAAGTCACATATCTAAAAGGGCTAAAAAGAAGCTAGTGAAAAGTGGGAAAAAGTTTAACCACCTGGCAAAGGTTCATGCTGTTCAAAATACCACTACTGTGAAGTCAACAAACACTGATCAGGGGACCAGTTCTCTTACACACACCCACTTTAGTAAAATCAAATCACACGATGATCCCAAAACCTCAAAGATGGTGTCGGTTGCCACAGCTGCTGTAGGGAAGAACCTATCACTGTTACACATTCAGACCTCCACGCACGCAGAGTCCCCGCCTCGACATGTTCTGAACACTTCAAGAAGCATGAACCACATTGTGACCCCCAGAAACCAGAAGGAGGCAGCCAGATCTATTTCCTGTAGTGGTCTGACACCTGAAATGAGCCTCTTGATGTCGGCTGTGTCCAAATCTGCCTTGAACCATACCATTGCCACATCTACCACCAACAGTGACATCACCAGCCAGCTTTTCTCCACACTGATGGATGCAGGTATTGGGGATTCTCTTCGGTCCCGGAGGGAGACCTGTGTAGTTGTTGACGATACTGGTGTGTCGCTGGCATCGTCTTCTGTATTAACACAGACAGAGCCACTGAAACAACTCAACAAGACTGTTTCCCTTCACAAAACCGGATCTAAACGGTGGGGCAATTTCTTCAGGGCATCAAAGTTGGGCATCGATCAAATGTTGCATTTGGGCAGTCATCGCAAGGGCTCAGTGCCTGCAGGTGGCAAATTCACATCAGCTGGAACGTTGGAATGTGGCAGCTCCAAACTGCCCAGTAATAGAAATACTTCAATGTCGACTAGCAGGTTGGCTGATATCACACTCAGTAACCATCTGCCCGACGTGACTGTCAGTCACATGGCTGACTTTACTTTGAACACTTCAACTCTCACAGCGGGGGACCTCACCAATCTCTCAGCCTTGTCAGCTGATGATGATGTTCTCTCGGCTGACGATTTATCCATGGTCCATCACAGTATGATCGATGCTGACTCTGCTGATAAAGCCAGCAAAAAACGCAAGGGTTTCCTCCAGAAAACCCGGGTCACCCTCAGCAGAGCTCGCAAGGCAGCAAAGAAAGCCTTCTTCCCTGAGAACCATCGACTGTTTAACAAAACATCCGGCAACAAACGACGCAGCGATGAATTCTTGCCCACACCTGAACAGAAGAGGCGACGGCAGCTAGATGCAGACAAATCCACAATTTCCTAAATCCCTTGGCCAGTATCACCAAAGTGTCATTGCAGATTCAGCTAGGGAGTTAACTCTGTTTCAGGTTGTGTCTGTGCCAGGTTGGACATTGTGAGGATAACTGTTTTAAATGTTTTTTTAAGATGAACTGAAACATGGGGGTCTTATAACTTGATCAGTTCATGGGAAGAGCAGAAATGGCTCACTTGTGTTAAATTAGATGACCTAGGAGACAGTTCAATTTTGCATCATCGTTGTCCTGGGATTAGATTCCATATTTTATTACCGAAGTGCAATACTACCGTCCCAGATATATAGCTCACTTTTTTAGTTGTCATTATTTAGACATGGTGTTATTCTTAATTAGACTGTGGCTATTAGCAGCATCATTAATCTAGCCCATTTGTCATTTTTAGCTTGCTATTTTTACCAGCTTGTTCAACAGCACACATTTATTTTGTACAATTAATCATATTTGGATTTTTAATCTTTTAGCAAAATTTACAGTCTTGTTTTATAAGGAATCGAATAGCTTTATTTCAGTGACTATTGATCTGTCTTTTTAATTTGAAAGGGATATCGGCAAATGAAATTAACTATTTATTTTACTCTATTAATTTTCTAGGGAAATCTGCAAAAAAGTTACTATTCATGTCTGTCCTATTTAATTTTCAAGAGAAATATGCCTGAGAAAGTGAAGAATTAGCCAGGGTAATGCAAAATAAAGTTGTTTACAAACATACTTGTATAAAATGTTGTATATATTTTTAACCTTCAATGTACACAGTAACTTGCCAGTTGTCACTCACTGGCTTTTAAGTTTTTCCTTTTGTTGAGCTGCCTAGTGTATTTTATGTTGTGTTTGTCGAAGAAGCATATTATGTATGATACAAGTCAGGAAGAGAACATTCATCTACCTAGAACTGCAGTACATGGTATGTGTTACAGATACCCTCAGTGTAACTCTCTAGGAGGTTAAACTACACTACAATCTGGCGTTTGTCCTGTGGGATGGGTAGGGTCTTGGTGGTGAAGTCCTGGAGCAATAGCCATGCTCTTTTTGTTGTCAGTCAAGAGCAGTTTGTGTTGACTGCATCGTCAGTGTTGTTGCCATACACTCTCCCAGCAGCCAGACCAGATTATCTTTATCACATATTTTCTTGCTTGTTTGTTACCTTGCAAATGTACAGATTTTTATTACCATGTCATGAACACTTGCTTGTATATGTCTGCATGTGGGGCTTAGGCGTTGTGAACGCACTTCTTAGTGCCAGGTTTTATCCCAGCTGCACGACGTGCGCCGGTTTCAACAGTGCTATTGAAAGCCGATTAATACAATCAGAAAAGAAGTCGGTCATCAGAGTAAAGGTCTGCATAAAATCATTACCAAAATAAAAACACAAATGACTTGCCTGCTTTAAGAGAATGCTGTATAATACTGTACAATATAAGGCAAAAAACTAAAAGGGAGAGACATAGATCCCAAAGTAAACCAGGAACAACATAGAGAGATAACAGCAAAAAAAAACCTGCTGCGGTTGTGTCTGTGGCCGAGTTGGCTACAAGAATGAGAATCAGAAGTGTGTATCACCTTCAACAATCGCAGCGGTAATAAAGTGAAGAAGTAGATCAGCCGTAGCCTAGTGCCTGTCTCATAGACTCAGCAGTTCTCATGTGTGTGTAAAGATACTGCTGAAAGCGGTGAATGTACTCACTATTTTGATTGTGTGTGAATGTTACGTGTGGGGATCATCCGTGGTATCACACTTCACAGCTTCATACTATACCTCAGTATAACTGATATCTGCAAACACTAACATATGTATGATTGTGTGAATCTGGCAGTTTGTTGTCATCAGCAGATAGGTTAATCTGGCATTTTAGTTCAAGTGGTTTTTTTTTAAAGAGGATCTGCATCTGTATGTTGTAAGGACATGCATTGTCTTTATACCGAAGCCCTATGTGTCTGAACAAACAGTTAAATCAGTCATTGTAAATACAAAATTGGTGCATTGTTTTGCAGCCACTAATGAAGCTTTTTTCTTTAATTTATTAGGTCTTTTTCGCTATTCATGGCTTTGAACTTTCTAAGTTATTTTGTTATAGCATTTGATTAATCAGAGATAGTACGACACTACAATCTGTTTCCTAGTCATTTTAGAATGTATTTGTGAATGGAATGTTCTTCTTTCTTCCGTATGTTTTAATTATGCTTGTATGTTTAAAAACAACAGAGCGCGCCATCTGAGAACAGAGTTTTTTGTGTGTCTTGTTTTATTTATTTCTATTCTGTGCTGCTTCTAAGCATACAGCCACATGGGCATACAGTCAGATGAAGAGCCAGCTTCACAGTGAAAGTTGGCTTTAGTGGGTGCCGAGAAATGTCATTCTCTTTTGTCGTGCCAGTAAAAGTTCTCTCTACATATTGCTGGCATTGTGCCAGTCCGTTAAGTGACAGAGAAATGTCATTCTCTTTTGTCGTGCCAGTAAAAGTTCTCTCTACACATTGCTGGCCATTGTGCCAGTCCGTTAAGTGACATTTTGGCAGTTTCAAGCTAAGTGAGTGTTCAGGGATGTCATTTGTCACTTGACGGTATGCCGACGACACTCATGCGAATTCATACTCCATATATGTCAGAATAAAGTGTTTATCGTGCAACTGCCTAAATTGCCAGCCCTCTTTCAGATGCAGTTTTTCTCAAAACAGAGTTACATGTCAACGATGCAGTCCACCTGTGCACGATTGGACTGCACCAGTGATGCAGTCCAATCCTACATAGGTTCAAGGATATTGGTCCAACATGGATTGCAAGGAATGTTTCTCCAACATAGGTTGCCAGGAAAACTGGTTCAAGAAATATTGGTCTTTGTACCAAATCTCCTACATGTACAAACTCTAGACCCTCCAGTCTTGTTTATATAGTTCAAATGTACACACTGCCATATGTTGTCGACTTTTTATCTTTCTAAAATCCGCTTTCACTTGCTGCACTGACATAAAGGAATAAACACACGCATGCATGGGGTGAGTATACCCAATATTGAAGTTTTCTGCTTTTTATTCCCCAATAAAACATTTTCTCCAACCAGTTCAGCCCAAGTCTTCATAGCTTTTGCTGTCGCATGAAGACCATCCTAGATTTTACACTTGACTCTCTGATTCCCTTCTGTCTTCGTTTGTGTGTAGTTGGGGTGACTTGACTCTGATTCCCTTCTGTCTTCGTTTGTGTGTAGTTGGGGTGACTTGACTCTGATTCCCTTCTGTCTTCGTTTGTGTGTAGTTGGGGTGACTTGACTCTGATTCCCTTCTGTCTTCGTTTGTGTGTAGTTGGGGTGACTTGACTCTGATTCCCTTCTGTCTTCGTTTGTGTGTAGTTGGGGTGACTTGACTCTGATTCCCTTCTGTCTTTGTGTGTGGTTGGGATCCTGCTTTCATTCCCTCTACCCTGTTGATTCTTTAAAAAAAATGGGTCTAGTGACATTGTAATGAGGTTTTTGGATGGGATCCTATCCAGTGTCAGCATCTTTTCCTCGCCTCTTGATTCACTGAAATTTGATTAGTTCTTTCTTTCCCAAATAAATTTTCAGTGATTCTGTGTCGCATAGTAGTTTGTGTGCTGCCTAGACAATGGTTCTGGTTCAGTTCCCAGAGAGGAGGCGAAAACCTACTGAACTAGTACAACTATGGCTTAAAATCAATCATTCTTTTCTCTCTCTCACTCTCTCTCTCTCTCATCTCTCTGTCCTCTCTCTCTCTGTTTTTTTAAAATAAATATTGTCTCTGAACTTGTATCTTTATCTACCCCTTGCCATGACATTTTCTCTCCAGTATAGTTGTTACAAAGTGTGATGTCTTTTAATGGGGCACTTCACTTGTCTTAGTTTTAAGTATTGAATCATAGGGCACTTTTTTAAGTTTACTGAATGTAGCATGGGAGAGAACAAATTGTGTTGAGTTGAGGCTCTTATAGACATGCAACTGAATTGTTAGTGGCTGTGGTTCTAATAAGCTTTGTAGTAGTCAGCATGGGTCGCATAGAATAGTGGTCCAACATAAGTTGCAAGGATATTTCTCCAACATAGGTTTCAAGGAATATTTCTCCAACATAAGTTGCAAGGATATTTCTCCAACATAGGTTTCAAGGAATATTTCTCCAACGTAGGTTTCAAGGTATATTGGTCAGACATGGGCTGCAACGAGTATTGATCCAACATTGGTTGCAAGGAATTCTGGTCCAGCGTAGGTGACAAGGAATATTGGTTCCTCATGGGCTGCATGGAACATTGGTTCAAGGAATATTGGTTCCTCATGGGTTGCACGGAACATTGGTTCAAGAAATATTGGTTCCTCGTGGGTTGCAAGGAATATTATTCTAGCATGGGTTGCACGGAACATTGGTTCAAGGAATATTGGTTCCTCATGGGTTGCACAGAACATGGGTTGCAAGGAATATTGGTTCCTCATGGGTTGCAAGGAATATTGGTCTAACATGGGTTGCAAGGAATATTGGTTCCTCATGGGTTGCACGGAACATTGGTTTAGTATGGATTGCACAGAACATTGGTTTAGTATGATTCACAGAACATTGGTTCAGTATGGGTTGCACAGAACATTGGTTTAGTATGGGTTGCACAGAACATTGGTATAGTATGATTGCACAGAACATTGGTTCAGTATGGGTTGCACAGAACATTGGTTCAGTATGGGTTGAAAGACCTTTGGTCCATCATGGGACCTTAGAACAAACCTGTAGTTTGTGCAGAACATAGCCTGCTAGTTAGTTCAGTCAGTCTTGTAGAAGGGGATTCACAACAGTTACATAATTGTATTGAGTGTAGTAATATTCTCAACAGATAAAGGTTGTGCAACAGATAGATCATGAGAGACAAAAGAAGGCTGGGTAGACTTGAGGCAGGGGGCTAGACCAAGAGGGTCAACATCAAGATTGTGGAGAAACTGCAGACTATTTCAGACCGAAGTGTCCAGCAGTTCAGTCGCGTCACTTGACTGAAGTGTCCAGCAGTTCAGTCGCGTCACTTGTACAAAGAAATGGGAATGTATTCTGCTGCTAGAAAGGTAGAGACGTCAGAACGTTGCCATTGAAGATATCAAGATATCTCACACCAGGAGTTATCAATATTAGCAGTAAGCAATCCTGCACCTTGAACCCTTTATGTGGATTCTGACACTGGTATTGGGCGTTGAACTTTCAGAGCAATGGCAAAATACCAAATGTAAAATACCCAATGTAAAATTGCCTAGTAGAACCTCAAACAGCCAACAAATTATGCATTTGGTTTGCAGTATTCTGCAAAGGGTATGCGACTTTATTATTATTGTACTCAGCTGCCCGTAAATGTTAAAACGTGAGAACTTCATTTCTGGTTGCTAGGCTGTGTCGAGCTACTAAACATTTGGTGGGATCATATAAATAAAATCACTGTGTGAAATATTGCTTGCATCTTTTTGATACGTTTCTCACCTGTTTCAGATTGTTTATTCAAGAGTTAGCGTGTTGAGCTTTCATGTTAGTATTCTGTCAGTTCCGTTTCCTGTTTGGTTTTTAGAAAAACACGTTTTGACCATAAGTTTTTGTAGATTAATTAATTACTGAACTTTCAATAATTACTGAAACAAATTTTGTTTATTTGATTTGCTCAGTAATTACTGAAATAAATCAAACTTGTTTATGTTTGGTTTCCTGAGTAATTTTTATAAAGAATTTTATGTCTGATTGACTTAGTAACTGCTGTGACAAATTGGTTTATGTTTGGTTGACTCAGTAACAACTCTGACTGATTGGTTTATGTTTGGGTGACTCACTAATCGCAGTGACTAATTGGTTTATGTTTGGTTGACTCGCTAATTGCCGTGACTGATTGGTTTATGT
This sequence comes from Candidula unifasciata, assembly GCA_905116865.2. NCBI lineage: Eukaryota > Metazoa > Mollusca > Gastropoda > Stylommatophora > Geomitridae > Candidula > Candidula unifasciata. The sequence continues at coordinate 146,894 of CAJHNH020003139.1, read as the reverse complement.
TTGGTTGACTCGCTAACTGCCATGACTGATTGGTTTCTGTTTGGTTGACTCGCTAACTGCCATGACTGATTGGTTTCTGTTTGGTTGACTCGCCAACTGCCGTGACTGATTGGTTTCTGTTTGGTTGACTCGCTAACTGCCGTGACTGATTGGTTTATGTTTGGTTGACTCGCTAACTGCCATGACAAATTTAAGTTGTTTACTTTGTGGTCAACCTGAGATAGGATTGATTTCATCTGCATTTTGTCAAAATGCCATCATCTTTGTTCTCAGAATTTGTGGGGTAGATTCTGTTTTCAACAAGTTCAGAAGGTCAGTTGTTTATTCTGGCTAATGAGTTCGTATACTCTTTCATCCCTCAATTCAACGGACAACAGAGTGGAAACATCTGTTATGATATTACCAATTTTCACTAGTTACTGAAATCGGGTTTAAATGGTAATATCAACAAGAACATTATGACAAGAAATAAAATAATTGTATCCCACACACAACTGGTATAAACCCAGCACAACATCCAGTATCACTGAAAAATGTCTGTACACTGTGTATGTCAAATATAATTTACATTTGCTGTATCTGCTTCAAACAAAATGTTGTATGACTCCACCTCAGTTTCAAGTGAAAAATACTAAATTGGCAGCTTCACATTTCATCTGTTGCTTTTGATATTCGTTAACAAAAGTACCAGTATTTTGTATAATGCTGTGAGTTAAATTGCTCTTGTCTTATCCAGGTTTGTTCTGTTTTCTGTTCTTTTTGACACTTTCACAATGTAACTACTTATTGACTTTCTTGGTGCTATTTTCAGGGGGTACTGTTATGGTGAACTTGAGTTCTATATTCTTGTAATTTGTGCTATTAAGAATAGTAATGGTCTCTTGTGATTGCCATATCTATTTATTCTCAGTTTGTGTACAGATAATTTATCCCTTGGCGAAATGATTAAACTGTTGTCATATAATTTAAAGGGTGTCGGTTCACTACTTCATTTTGCGAGTGCAAGTTCTTTATACATACCTGATGGTTGTGGCTGGAGCTGTAGATCTTCATGTGAACCTCTTAATGTAAGTCATAAGATATAATACCCCATACTGTTGAGTTGATTGTCTTGCCTTGAAATAAACTTTAAAGTTGTAATTACCGAGATATAATTTTATATTGCCATCATACTACAGTTCGTTAATGTTAATCGTGACATACACAGCCACTGACTGAAGCAGTTGTCCACCGCGACTTGCTATCCACACCCTTGGTTCTCTAGTGTCCCTACACATAACAAGCATACATCTCATTCTCACACCCTTGGTTCTGAAGCCACACCTATAGTGCTGGATTTTGTAAATGATCACCTGTGCCAACAATGAGTTGCAGTTCTGGTGTGGGAACTGTTAGTGTTGGCACATCTGACAGCTGCATTTTTACTTTGCACGTGCAGGTTTAAAGATTTTGCTGAGACTCAAGTTTTTCACTAATTTTAAAATAGGATATACGACATTTTGTGTGATTTCCAGGCGCACAGAACGGAGCAGGGTAATGTCTGGTTGCAGTAGCACAGTGACTAGTACACTTGCCTGCCACGACAGGGGAATCAGGTTCAGTCCCCAGCAGAGGAAGAATCATTTGTTTTTTCCTGACCAGTACGGCTCTGGGGTTGATCCTGCCTGGTCAAGATGGCTACCAGATAATTAGCAGACAGAGAACTGGCCACTGCAGCCGGCATGCCATGGCCGAGACTGTTGTGAATGCCCAGCACTCAACGACCGGCATCAAGTCTCTGGTTTTCATTGGGGCAACACTAGCATGTCTTTTACTGCAGCTCCAGTGTCAGCTTGACCATTTTTTGGGAAGTCTGGTTAAACTGCTTCATCAGCTTTAAAGCATGTTAATGTTTTTTTTTAAAAATTAGGTTTCCTTGTAACCACTGTTCAATCATATTTTCAGCCATAACCAGGTATATAGTTATTATTGTATGTCTGTTTCCTTGAATAGCTGTTTACAGGATCTTAGCTGTAGCCAGGAACATATTTTTAGTTAAAGTAGAAAGTTTAACTGCCCCACCTGTCATAACCAGCTGTATTGGTATTTGTTAGTATTTTATTTACCATTAGTCTCTGTCGTGTCTGTCACCTCAGTCTCTCTTTCTCTGCCCGTCTCTATCTATCTGTCTGTCTCTGCTACACTGGTATTTTTTGTATTTCATTTCCCATTACTTTCTGCCCCCCCCCCCCCATTTTTCCCCCTCTCTCCTCCCTTTCCATACCCCATCCCACTCCAGACATAGTAGATAATACTTAGAAATGGTGGAAATAATGCAGCTAGATTCATCACTCCTTAGACATAACTGGATATTGTTTGCCCTTAACATTTCAGTTCTCATGAGACTCGTCTAGTGTCAAATATTCCTTTGTATTGTTTCCAGATAATGGCAGTAGTTTTATTCTGTTATTGTTATCATATTTGTTTAGTTAAACATCTAATAAGTCGATAACTATGCAAATGGTGCTGTAGAAAAGGTTGAACTTGTGAAACTTCTGTTTTGGATGTAGTTGACAAATAACTGAAACAGTGTCACTGATAGGATAAACGGCAGGAACTGGAGCTATGCTTTGAAAGGGATAGAGTAACAACTGGAATTAATGCTACATTTGTGATGGAATAGGTTAATAACTATGAAAGTGCAGATTAATGAAACGTTAATAACTGAAAATCACATTTGGAAGAATAGATCAGGGCTTTTTAACTGGCGGCCCATGGGCAGAATTTGGCTATCAGAGGCCTACCAAGTGGCCTGTGGATCACCTGCCAGCTGTATTGTATTAGTGATCATTATATGCTGGGACAATGATCCCCATTTTCCAACACTTTTGCCCCTTCTTCAACTAAGTTCAGTGGCCTTGGAATAGATTGACTGAAACTTTCAACATTTCAGACTTGAGTGTGTTTTAGCATTTGTGAGATGTTATTGAAATCTTTATGTGTGTTCTTCTGGATGCTCCGTTGGTATCTGACAACTTGTGACAGATCTGTCATAAATGCATAACTGCAGACAAGGCGGCAGGCTTTCTTCTTTCTTCTTTAAATAGTGTCACCCGCGTAAATGTGTTGCTGGCATGAAGTTATGGATGAAGAAAGTGTGCATGTTAACAGAGATGGTGACAATGATGCTTTTGTCTTGCCTGAGACAAGCTGTGTCTGTTCATGCCCTGTTGTATGTAGTGTGTGGAATCGTCTCGTGTGGTTTTTTAATGTAGTCGTTAATGTCATTCTTAGTAACATAAAAATTTAATCATTGTGTCTATAGCTAATTATACTGTTTTCTCTAAAACTAGTTATACTGTTTCATCATTGTCACTTAAGCTACTTATTACTGTTAATCATTGATCTAAAGTTACTTATACTTTTTAATCAGTCTCTAAATCTACTTATACTGTTTAATCATGTTTCTAACCTCTGGTTTCTATGTCTGTGGCAACATTTTCAAATATTTGTGTCTTGAATATGAATCCTGTTTCTATAATTCAGTTTCTTGTGCCTTGTCTTCTACTGTTTCGCCTGTCAGGGTCTTGTCTCCAGCTGTTTCATCTGTCAGGGTCTTGTCTCCTACTGTTTTGTCTGTCAGGGTCTTGTCTCCTACTGTTTTGTCTGTCAGGGTCTTGTCTCCTACTGTTTCATCTATCAGGGTCTTGTCTGCTACTTTTTTGTCTGTCAGGATCTTGTCTCCTACTGTTTTGTCTGTCAGGGTCTTGTCTCCTACTGTTTCGTCTGTCAGGGTCTTGTCTCCTACTGTTTCGTCTGTCAGAGTCTTGTCTCCTACTGTTTTGTCTGTCAGGGTCTTGTCTCCTACTGTTTCGTCTGTCAGGATCTTGTCTCCTACTGTTTTGTCTGTCAGGGTCTTGTCTCCTACTGTTTTGTCTGTCAGGGTCTTGTCTCCTACTGTTTCGTCTGTCAGGATCTTGTCTCCTACTGTTTTGTCTGTCAGGGTCTTGTCTCCTACTGTTTTGTCTGTCAGGGTCTTGTCTCCTACTGTTTCGTCTGTCAGGGTCTTGTCTCCTACTGTTTCGTCTGTCAGGGTCTTGTCTCCTACTGTTTCGTCTGTCAGGGTCTGTGTAACTGGCATCTTCTTCTAACTTCTGAGTCAGCATCTCAATCTGAACATAACTAAAATCGTTTACCGCTCACTCATTGGTTCTAGAAGATTTTGTACTCTCAGAACTTGCTACGTCATCTAGTTGTAGATTGTACATTCATATGGTTAAGTTGATTTGGTCTTTGTGATTGTCCCCTGGCTAGGAAATGTTACAATGGGTTCTCACGATCTGCATATTTTCCTCAGCAGTGCATCCTGTATTTGGCTCTTTTGTATCGGCCACAATTGTTGCTAATAGTCTGCTCTCTCATTTCACATAATACGGCAGTGGCCTGGGATCGCACTAGAGAACAGTGCTTGGCCAATAGAGAATTGAGTTCACACTAAACTGTAGGCCTTCTCATAATGAATATTGTTTGTTGAAGACAACACAAGACACGGACAGCAGCAGCAGCACAGATTCAGATGTTTATCTCCATTATCAGCTGAGACCACATCAGCCATCGAATGACATTGGTCTCAGAAATCCTGACACTGGCATCATATAACCACAGTGCTTTTGTATTTCCTGCAGCCAAACACCTGTTTTCTATGTTTTATTTTGTATACAGCTATAATTATGTCATGTTTTTATATTTTATTTTCTGAAGCACTTGTAAATACACTGAACATTTCATACATAATCTGGACAGTAGAAGTTCATTTCATTTTTTGATGTGTTTGATATCCACAGCCAGTTGGAAGTCTCTGATGCAGAATACATCTTTTTTTTCTTTTCATTTTGGCATTCTTGTTTGGTGTGTTGGTCTAGTTATGTCTCTTTATGTTGATCGGATCTCAAATTTAACGCTACATCATGTCTCACATTTATGTTATACATAATATCACATTTACAATACACCTGATCTCACATTTATGTTATACATAATCTCACATTTATGTTATACACCTGATCTCACATTTATGTTATACATAATCTCACATTTACAATACACCTGATCTCACATTGATGTTATTACCTAATCTCACATTTACAATACACCTGATCTCACATTGATGTTATTACCTAATCTCACATTTACAATACACCTAATCTCACATTTACAATACACTTGATCTCACATTTACAATACACCTGATCTCACATTTATGTTATTACCTAATCTCACAATGTCCTCAGGACAGTTCAACACCATTGGGCACTACTTAAGACGCCTTGGACATCCACTGCACTAAGGTCCATTTCCAATCGTGACGACATTGGATCAAGATGGACACGAGTGAGGTCAACGATTTGCGCAACTCTTCCTCACTTAAAAATCCAAGTCCTTGTGCAAGTCCCTTTCATCCAATTACTCATAATCATTGATCATTAATATTTTGGATGAAATGTGGTCTTCATCATTCATGAGGGACGAACAATGACAATCTCACATTCATGCAAGGGGAAGTTAATAAGTCACAAATGGTTGATTTAAAAAAAAAATATCAGACAATACAAACTTGAAAACTGTTTATTTTAACACATACACTGTCCCTTTATTTTTCAACATAATTTCTGCCAACATTGATATACTTGTCCATCGTTTTATCAGTTCTCCCAAACCTGCTGCATAGAACAGCGCGCTGCTCTCTAATTCACATTTTCACTTCAACTTCTGAGTCATTTGCGCAATGTCTCCCGCCAAGGTGGGTTTTCAGCTGGGCCAAAAATGTGAATCCACCATGCATTATGTTGTATCATCTCCTGCACCCACTGCACTGGTGCGTCTGTTGCAATCTCAACAAGACGACTAAATCAGATTTCATGAACAATTTTAGAGGAAACAAAATTGTTTACCTAGCTAAGCACCGCTGTACGGGTTAAACATATGGCGGCATAAAGAGGAAGCATTTCCTTGTAAATGTCTTTCGCAAGCAGCCCCCACCCCCGGAAAAAAAATCAACAAAGCAGTCTTTGAAGGTACACTGCTTAAAAGTACAGTCGCCATTTTGTTTCTGTGTTGCAAATGCGCATGCAACACCTAGCGCCACCTAACAAGCTGAGACGTTCAGTTTGATGTTGCTGTCACCTAATGACACCTTTAGAAACCACCGACTACATTTTCCTGCCATCCTGTAACCATTTGTGTCTTACTTGTTGACTTTCTCTCTCTCTCTCTCTCTCTCTCTCTCTCTCTCTCTCTCTCTCTCTCTCTCTCTCTCTCTCTCTCTCTCTATCTCTCTCTCTATCTCGCTCTCTCTCTTTCTCTCTCTCTGTCTCTCTCTCTCTCACTCTCTCTCTCTCTCTCTATCTCACTCTCTCTCTCTCTCTCTCTCTCTCACACACACACACACAAGCAGTTTTGTTATACCTTATCTCGCATTTACATTATAGATCTTACATTTGGTTAAACCTTATCTCACATTTACATTATATATATATATATATATATCTCACATTTATGTTATAACTAATCTCATATTTATGTCAGACCCAGTCTCACATTTAAAATACATCTACCAAAGAGTAGTAAAGAAAGAAATACAAATAAGGGATACGAAAACTCCTCCCTCTATGATGAAGCCCTCTATGTTTCGGACCACGAGCTCCTAGACATTTTTTTTCTCTGATTACTTCTGCTGATGATTGGCAGACTCCTGCTGTACATGCTCCCCTGTACTGATGATTGGTAGACTCCTGCTGTACATGCTCCCCTGTACTGATGATTGGTAGACTCCTGCTGTACATGCTCCCCTGTACTGATGATTGGTAGACTCCTGCTGTACATGCTCCCCTGTACTGATGATTGGTAGACTCCTGCTGTACATGCTCCCTTGTACTGATGATTGGCAGACTCCTGCTGTACATGCTCCCCTGTGCTGATGATTGGTAGACTCCTGCTGTACATGCTCCCCTGTGGAGTTTCTTTTTATTATTGTGGGTGAATTTTAAAAAGCTATTTCCGGACTTGAGTTTAAAAAAAAAAAGTGTTCACGTCCAGATAAAATGAACAGCTGCTAAAGAAAAGCTGCTGGACATGTTCAACATCAGCTGAGAAAAAGGACTCCTGCCTCAAGTTTGACGAGAAACCATCACAATTTCCAGACTTGAAAAAGGACTCCTGCCTCAAGTTTGGCGAGAAACCATCACAATACCCATACTTGAAAAAGGACTGGTGCCTCAAGTATGACGAGAAACCATCACAATATCCAGACTTGAAAAAGGACTCCTGCCTCAAGTTTGACGAGAAACCATCACAATACCCATACTTGAAAAAGGACTCCTGCCTCAAGTTTGACGAGAAACCATCACAATACCCATACTTGAAAAAGGACTCCTGCCTCAAGTTTGACGAGAAACCATCACAATACCCATACTAGAAAAAGGACTCCTGCCTCAAGTTTGACGAGAAACCATCACAATACCCATACTTGAAAAAGGACTCCTGCCTCAAGTTTGGCGAGAAACCATCACAATACCCATACTTGAAAAAGGACTCCTGCCTCAAGTTTGGCGAGAAACCATCACAATACCCATACTTGAAAAAGGACTCCTGCCTCAAGTTTGGCGAGAAACCATCACAATACCCATACTTGAAAAAGGACTCCTGCCTCAAGTTTGGCGAGAAACCATCACAATACCCATACTTGAAAAAGGACTATTGCCTCAAGTTTGGCGAGAAACCATCACAATACCCATACTTGAAAAAGGACTGGTGCCTCAAGTATGACGAGAAACCATCACAATACCCATACTTGAAAAAGGACTCCTGCCTCAAGTATGACGAGAAACCATCACAATACCCATACTTGAAAAAGGACTCCTGCCTCAAGTTTGGCGAGAAACCATCACAATACCCATACTTGAAAAAGGACTCCTGCCTCAAGTATGACGAGAAACCATCACAATACCCATACTTGAAAAAGGACTCCTGCCTCAAGTATGACGAGAAACCATCACAATACCCATACTTGAAAAAGGACTCCTGCCTCAAGTTTGGCGAGAAACCATCACAATACCCATACTTGAAAAAGGACTCCTGCCTCAAGTATGACGAGAAACCATCACAATACCCATACTTGAAAAAGGACTGGTGCCTCAAGTATGACGAGAAACCATCACAATATCCAGACTTGAAAAAGGACTGGTGCCTCAAATATGACGAGAAACCATCACAATATCCAGACTTGAAAAAGGACTGGTGCCTCAAGTATGACGAGAAGCCATCACAATACCCGGACTTGAAAAAGGACTGCTGCCTCAAGTATGACGAGAAGCCATCACAATACCCGGACTTGAAAAAGGACTGCTGTCTCAAATATGACGAGAAGCCATCACAATACCCGGACTTGAAAAAGGACTGCTGTCTCAAGTATGACGAGAAGCCATCACAATACCCGGACTTAAAAAAAGGACTGCTGCCTGAAGTATGGCGAGAAGCCATCACAATACCTAGACTTAAAAAAAGGAAATAGTATCTCGTTTATTGTGTGTGGATCTAAATCTTCCTCTGGAAAGTAAAGTTCCTAGTTTTCTGAGCCGACTGCTTTAAAGCTGGCTTCTTTTGATTATTGAGAAAGGAAAACACAGGGTGTAGAGACTAATCTTAATTTATACAAGCTGTAGAGGTCCCTTTTCAGCGCCTTTAGGCATATAGGGCTAGACCTACATTTTTAAGGACTAATCGGCACAGGATGGGTGATGTGGTCAGCATCACGCCGGCCGCCTTTACTTCCCAGGACTACCCACTCACGGCTGGGTCGATCTGGGAGTCAAGGTCGTTTTTGAAAAAAGTCCAGCTTCGCCAGGGATCGACCCCACGACTTTCAGATCCTTTCACGAGCGTCTATCCGCTACGCCTCGGCGACTTCCCACAAGCTGTAGAGGGCGAGTCTAAACAAGCGAAACTGTTCTCCTGCAAAGAGTTTTTATAAGGAGTAGAAAATTATAGGGAAGAGAAAAAGTTGGTAAGAAACAACAATTAGTTTATGTTAGCTTTACAAAATCGATCACAATAAACAAAGGACGTTGCGGCGATTAGCCTTCATCAGCACATAAAGGACAACACAGTACACATACACAAATAGGCTCTAAGTATGAAGTGATTACATAGGACTCTAATGTATAGAATAAATGATACTCATCTAGTGTCCCTGGCGAAAAAACTTCGTTCAATGAAATTACGGTCAGTCTATATACCTCCAACGCGCAGGTAGGGGAAAAAAAAAGAGACGGGTTTGACGCCAACAGCGTACACTGAGTGTCTAAGGAGGGAGGGAGGGGTTGGCCTATAGGGCGTAACCGGGGTTGGGTTGTGGGGATGACATTAGTCCATCCGCATGGAATTAAAGTGGTGCCTGTGCTTGCAAACAAATATCGACAGACAGACAGACAGCTAGATAGATACCAGGAGGGACGGATACCAAAGCAGACGCTTACCGAGGCACCACTATATTTATTATGAACCTTGCCTACCAGATCAACCTCACTGAAAACGGTTGTCAGGAAATATCACAGGAAGTAAAGGCGGCAGGTATGATATAGACGTCACCCACTGACGACCAGTGGGGTATAAAAATGTAAATTTAGCAACCTACGCCTTATCCGGCGCAGTGCTGAACAATAGAAATGAACACCCCAGTGTATCATTTATTCTTACATCCAAAATTCCAATTTCCCAAATCATCGGCTGGATATTTTATTTCTCCCTTTCCATCTACGCCTACGAACTGGTATGCTTTTATTATTCAGGTGTCTGACGAACCTTCTAGAATAGCTCTTATCTGATTTCAGGGAACTGTTTACAGCTCAGTCGGACCCAAACCGCCACAGAAAGGCGAGCCCTTGTGCGTGGCTGGCTGAAGCTTGGAGCAGGCGTCCGGCTGTCAGAGGGCGGGCTTCAATCGGACACCTGTAATTGTGGACGTAAAAATTAACCGCCAACGACGCGGTCATTGCGAGGCTCGGGTATCCTGAAGTCTGAAGACAAAGGTCGTGTACTACAGGCATACAGCTCTACCATTGCTGCTAGAAAACGGTTCCAAAAGTGAGATGTAAGTTAAGACCCGGAGCCAACGACACTCTAGTATTTGACGCTTTACCCATAATATTTATTTCGGTGTAGGTTTAAACAAGAGATCAACATCATGGCACTAGGGTAGTAACCCATAAGTGCTCCGTTCTACTTCTAACTCAAGCCTGAGTCCAAAGAATCTCAGCGCAGTGAACGAGCTTCGTAGCACCTGCGAGGATCCTGAAATACTTTGGGTAGATTTTTAATTCCTAATTTTTCCCGGCAGCGCCGTTAGGCTTTTCTTTTTGATTTCCAACTGCCAGGGGATTCGTTCTTACGTGCGCAACAGTACACACGGGCGTCTGATCTACCAAGAGAGCAGAGGAAATTACTAGAAGTCCAAGTGAAAAAAGATCCCAGGCTTCACGGGGGCCCGACCCGGGACCTTCAGCACTCGAGGCCTTGAGACATACCAGTTAGTACTCAGTGGGTCAATGACGGGTCGCGTGGAAGCGTTAGCTGGTAAAGATTACACTAGAGAGAGGATCATCGTCGCTTTGCTGCTGAGATTATTCTTGCGAAGCTTGTAGTACTAGTAACTGGTAGCTTTCACTAGTTACAGTTTCTGCACGAGTGCCGTAAGCATATAAAGAGCTGTCTTTTCGCTATCTTCGAGATGTAAACCAAATTGCGTATTGGTAATAAATCATCACCACCATCATCATCATCAACATCCTCACGGTCTGCGTGAAAGAACTTCGGTCTCTCGCCAGCACTCTCGCCTTTTGCACTTTCGTATTCAAGGAGTCAAATATATCCTGTACCCATCTTCGTAGTGGTCGACCCCTGCATTTCCTTCGTGGTACCTCGCCTTTTGCTTTCATTTTATCAATCAGATGTGCTTGGCATGACCAAAATATTTCAGCTTCCGAGACAAGATGCCGTTTATCAGCCAATATTCTTTCATGTTCAGATCTTTCAAGATGCTGTTTATCAGCCAATCTTCCTTTATTTTTTTTATTTTTTAAAATTTATTATGGGTTTGCATGTTTATCAATCCCTCACTAGATAAAGTGAACCACTGATGTGGTATGTAGGTTTTTTTTTTTTTTTTTTTTTTTTAAAAAGTGTTTATTGTTGAAACATATTGTACAAATCTCTTTTGAAACAAAAGCAAAATCAATAAGATGATGTGAATAAAATGATGATGAGTCGTACCGTTTTCCACTGACTTTGAAAAGAGAGTAGAGACAGGGGGAGGCAGAAATGAATGGGGGTATTGAGGAAAGCAGGGGCTATTCGTTTGTCAGTGGGCACGGTACGTTTCAATGATAATGTACATGCATTTATTTAAAGTGGCAATGATGTTTTTATTAGACTCCATGTCACCAAGCATCTTTGTTTGTAGGGAGAGGAGAAGACAGAAAAGGATATGGGGGCGACAGGGGGTGGGGCGGCCGCTCATTGATGTTGGTGACATGTGTTGATGGGCTAACAAAAGCAGCTATGTGATGAGGTGTTAAATGAAAAACATCAGTGGTAAAAGACAATGCATAATGTGATTACCAACAACACAAATTGACAGGAAATAGTTCCTTTATGTTCAGATCTTTTAAAATGTCTGTATTTCTTCTCTTCTTTGCCCATGGAATTCTGAGAATCTTTCTATTGCATTTCAGCTCAAAAGCCCCTATTCTCTGACTTAAGGACTGGGAGATAGTCCACGACTCACATCTGTTTTAAATACAAGAACATGTTTTGATCTTGACTGTGTTCTTGGACAGACATGTCACATTGTAATCAGTACGAAACAGTATTAATAAATAGTTAAATAATTTTCAATGGAAAATGTAAGCTGCCGTTGGATACGTCACGTGCGGGTCAGGCCATTTTGCGGGTCATGGGGTTAACAGCATGCCTGCCATCTTTACTTTTCCAAAAACCAATTTCAGGTCGCCCTGATGTAGCGGCTAGACTCTCGCTCTTACATGGGTAGAAAGTGACGTCTGGGAAGTAAAAGTTACCGCTGTGATATTGAGCACATCACCCTTCGATCTGATGTATAGAAATACGAGTCTATCCTCATTTGCCCAATGCACCAAAGGCATTGTTATTGACCACCGCAGGTGGGTAAGCTTCTAGGTGACCAGTCCTATGTTTCAAGTATATTATTATATTTATCTGCTATTCACCACATTAAAGTAAAGTAAGTAAATATCCCCTTCTACCAGTGCCAAACATGGACACTATTTAAAGCCCATATACGCAACAATCACTACCTGCGAGATGAGGTGCCTGAGAAAAGCCAGCAACCTAACCATCTGAGATTGAGTGAATAATGAAACTATCAAGATCAAGTGGTTTGGCCATCTGGTTAGAATGCAGCAAGATCAAATAACACCACAAGCACTACATCTCAGAAGATCAGCTAAAGCTACAAGAGCATGAATCAACACCATTTAAGTCACTCTACACCTTCATGGCATGACAATAGCCAGTGGCAGCCAGCGTGCACTGGATCGCAAATTATTCCTCCCCACAGCGCTTAACGGCAGAAGTGCTTTATGATGATGAGGATGATGATGACCAAAGGCATGCATGGGGACGGTTACCTGTTTAAAACAAAACAAAAAATTTGAACTCTATATCAGTTATACAATTCTGCCCAGTGTAGAGATGAACCACAGTCCTTCGCGTTGGCAGATAGGAGTCTAACTGTGCTGGATCTGCTCCACTGGGTGGGGAATTGATACATGCTAAGGCAGATGGGTTCAAGCCCGTTGGGAACAAGTAACGAAGTCAGAAGAGAAACAAGATTATTATGGCGTAGAGAGAATGATGCACCTGGGTGTGACCAGAGGGCCTGAACGGCACACTACGCTCAGGGGAAAGGCAAGACGAACATGTAACCAGACTACGACTGGTACCATTAGTATTGGAAATCTGCACTGGCTGCTGAAGATGGGGACGCAGTGCATATCGGAATGCCCCGAATGCTTTGTTGTCAGTTCTTGTGCTTTCGTGGCTCCTTGAGTGTTATAATGTAAATATAGTATACGGAGCTGTTGACTTTTCGGATACTACTTGTCAAAAACGTATCCCTATTAAAATCGCGCTAGAACAGATCAACCAACTAAAGTAACAGCGTATTTCACGACAACGGTGCGTCGGTGAAATGTTCTTGTCGTGATAGACCCCCCGCCTCCCCAGGTACGGAAGCTTCTTGGTGACCAGTCCCGTGTTTGAAGTAAATTATTATTGTTTTATCTGACAGTCAGCACTTTAAAGTAAAGTAATCCTTTTTACGCCTTAGGCGTACATGGGAAGAACAGCCATATTTTTACAGACCAATCGACAGTAGGTGGGTAATGTACTGTACATTACTCCGGCCGTCTTTATTTCTCCAGGACACACATCCCGGTACCCATTCAAGACTGGGTCGACCATGATACAAATCCACGCAAGCAACTGGAATTACCAGTAGGACTCGCAAGACCGACATTCAACACAGTAGTAAAATGAATACACTGAATAGCAAACACATACAATACTATACCCGATATTTTATACAATGCACCTCTTACATTACTCAAATCCAGTTTAGTCCTTTTTTAGGATGAAATTTGTGGTTATTTGAAGCCCCACCCTGGCTTTTTCCAGGGGCCGCAATATAGGCCATAAATATGGCCAAATGTCTGAACGCGGTTTCTGGGACCTCTCCACGGCGATCCTCATCCACATGGTGGCACTTTGTGTCATCGGGTGTTTATCGCTTGTGTCATGTCCTAGTGGGGTAGAAAGTCAGTCAGTCAGTCATGCACCTCCCTTTTTTTTTAACCCTAGGAAAAGAAAAGTGGCCGTTACTCACAACTGTCTTAAGCAGGGGCCGGTACTCACCACAAAGGTCTATTAAGGTAGTGCTGACGAAATGATGATTAGAAAAACAAAATGCCTTGTATCTACCTCCGTATCTTCGACCAGCCCTTGAATAATTTTGTTTATACATGATCCTACAAGCTATGATGTTAGGCTGTTTAGCGTCTTCTTTGTTTGTCTCCCTTATCTATCATTCTCTCCGCCCTCCCACTGTCACCCTATATTCCAGTGTTTCTGTGTATTATTTCTTTGTCATCCCCATTATGAGGCTCAAGTTTTCGTAATTTTGAAGCCCCGCTATGACTGTTGCCAGGGGCCGCAATATAACCTAACGGTTGAACGCGGTTTCCGGGACTTCTCCACGGGTGATCCTCATCCGCGTGGTGGCACTTTATGTCACAGGGTGTTTATCGCTCAATGTAATGTCCTGGTGGGGTACAACTTATCTACTTACTGTTTCTGTGACTAATGATTGTAGACCATCTCCTTCTGATTGTGGGTCATCTCCTGATTGTAGACCATCTCCTTCTGATTGTGGGTCATCTCCTGATTGTAGACCATCTCCTTCTGATTGTGGGTCATCTCCTGATTGTAGACCATCTCCTTCTGATTGTGGGTCATCTCCTGATTGTAGACCATCTCCTTCTGATTGTGGGTCATCTCCTGATTGTAGACCATCTCCTTCTGATTGTGGGTCATCTCCTGATTGTAGACCATCTCCTTCTGATTGTGGGTCATCTCCTGATTGTAGACCATCTCCTTCTGATTGTGGGTCATCTCCTGATTGTAGACCATCTCCTTCTGATTGTGGGTCATCTTCTGATTGTAGACCATCTCCTTCTGATTGTGGGTCATCTCCTGATTGTAGACCATCTCCTTCTGATTGTGGGTCATCTTCTGATTGTAGACCATCTCCTTCTGATTGTGGGTCATCTTCTGATTGTAGACCATCTCCTTCTGATTGTGGGTCATCTCCTGATTGTAGACCATCTCCTTCTGATTGTGGGTCATCTTCTGATTGCGGGTCATCTCCTGATTGCGCGTCATCTCCTTCTGATTGCGCGTCATCTCCTTCTGATTGCGGGTCATGTTCTGATTGTGGGTCATCTCCTTCTGATTGTGGGTCATCTTCTGATTGTGGGTCATCTCCTGATTGTGGGTCATCTTCTGATTGTAGGTCATCTTCTGATTGTAGGTCATCTTCTGATTGTGGGTCATCTTCTGATTGCGGGTCATCTCCTGATTGTGGGTCATCTTCTGATTGTGGGTCATCTCCTTCTGATTGTGGGTCATCTTCTGATTGTGGGTCATCTTCTGATTGTGGGTCATCTTCTGATTGTAGGTCATCTTCTGATTGTGGGTCATCTTCTGATTGCGGGTCATCTTCTGATTGTGGGTCATCTTCTGATTGTGGGTCATCTTCTGATTGCGGGTCATCTTCTGATTGTGGGTCATCTTCTGATTGCGGGTCATCTCCTTCTGATTGCGGGTCATCTCCTTCTGATTGCGGGTCATCTCCTTCTGATTGCGGGTCATCTCCTTCTGATTGCGGGTCATCTCCTGATTGCGGGTCATCTCCTTCTGATTGCGGGTCATCTCCTGATTGCGGGTCATCTTCTGATTGTGGGTCATCTCCTTCTGATTGCGGGTCATCTCCTTCTGATTGCGGGTCATCTCCTTCTGATTGCGGGTCATCTCCTGATTGCGGGTCATCTCCTGATTGCGGGTCATCTTCTGATTGTGGGTCAGCTGATCTCTCATTTGAGTTGTCTGGCCAAATATCTTCACCACACGTTATTTCTGATCAGGATGTTCCCATCATTCGTCTCGTAAGTCACATGGCTGCAGTTTTCACATAATTTTTCACTGATTGTATGAATGTCCATGATTTACTTCCGAACATCTAGTTTCACTGTTTCCCACCTGGTGCTACAATGATAACTGTCTCACAGAAATCAACGTCAGAATACGATAATGTGCCCATAAACGTTATGTCTTGTGCAGTTATGTGGACAATTTCAAAGAGAGTTTAGTAGCTGCCTAACTTTTTAACTCACCGCCATGGTATAGAGGCTAGACGATAGCCTGCGTATACGAAGATCGTTTGTTTAGGCCCTGAGGTAGCCGGACTTTTTTTCTTCCTTCAATAATGACAGTGGCTTTAAATGGGTACCAGGTAATTGCATGGGAAGTAAAGGTGGCCGGCGCGATGTTGATAGCATAACATACTAAGTGCTGATTGGTTTTAAAATATATATTTAGTCCTATATGCCCAATACGCCTGAAGACGAGGTAAATTATCAATTTCTTTTTAAAAAAAAAAACTATCTTTCAATATTTGCTATCTACACTTACATACATTAGAATAACACACCCTATACCACTTGGTAGGGACAGACAATAGGTGGTCACACACGGTGCGTTGGTGAGGACAGCAAGAGTCAGAGGTTAAAACAGACACACGATAACACGTCACCAGACACTTCTAGAAATGAAAGACAGAAAAGTACGGTTCCAGTGGGCGAATAAACTTGCAGAAAGAAAACAGACGGTCGATAGGCAGGTGTTTTAGTTTAGGTTCTAAATTTTGCTACAAGATTTCGTATTTAAGACCAAGCAAACGTCTTTCACTGATCAGATCGAAAATCGCCGCAGAAGCTCAAGGAGGAGAAAGTATACAGGCGTCAACAACGGCGTGACTGACATCAGGGGTTTGTTGATATTTGTTGTCGTGTCCGGTTTCTTTTATGCAAAATGTAGCATTCGATAAACCATATTGTAACTAAAGAATCAAGTGCAGCACAAACTGCGACTAGAGTGTTCAACAGCGTTCTCATGAATACTTGTCATCTCTCTATAAACAACAATCTAATGTTTTTGATTGTCATGTCATGTCAGAGTTTGTTATCTTCTTTTTCTTTGCGTTCACCAGCTGTTCAATCTGGTGGAAAGTTCTGGTTGTTCGTCCACTTGTAGACTTCAGACCTGTTCCAGAACCTGAGGTTTGCGTGTGCATCCGTTTTACAAATCTGACTCATTTATATACAGGCTGCTGGTTCCCTGCTTCTCAGACAGATGCATTCCGATTTCGAAGGAAGGCCACAATTAGTCGACTCTTACGACTTGGATAGGCATATTGACTATTCTTGTTTTCCTATAATAGGGTCCCGGAACCCACACGGGGAAGAAGAGTGTTATATTTAAAAAAAAAAAATTCCTTTGCCCTAGTATTTGTCCTCCATAGCTGTCTTCTTCACAATGTTTACCAGGAAGCGGAAACCTTGATAAAAGCTATCGTGCAGTCATCATCTCATCGGGTACCAAACAGTTTTGTCTTCATTCAGGTGAGATTGCTTTTCTCTTATCAGCGCACAGTTTACAGAAGTGTTTTCTGAATTTTTTTTTTTAGACGCGGCGCCATTTTTCAACTAACATTTTTCCACGCCGCCCTAACCTATGATTAAAAAAAAAAAAAACACAACTCGTGTATCTTCGAATACTTCGCGGCGCACCTGTCAAGAGGTCCCGGCTTCCCGGGGCGCACAGTTTGAGAATCACTGGTTTACAATGTTGGCGCACACAGCTGTCAGTATTCTAGCTTACTGTCCCAATCTACAGAGACGCGATATCTGCCTATATTTGACAATTTCCCAACAGTTGTTCGATGTGCCGATCTGTCCATGATGCATTCTACGTATCCGTAATGCGGCATTACATCAGCAATAAAAAGACAATTTCACATGAAAAGTAGCAGCTTTGTATTACATTAGTGGTATTACATCGGTACGAGAACTTTGTTTTACATTAGTGGTATTACATCGGTACGAGAACTTTGTTTTACATTAGTGGTATTACATCGGTACGAGAACTTTGTTTTACATTAGTGGTATTACATCGGTACGAGAACGTTGTTTTACATTGGTGGTATTACATCGGTACGAGAACTTTATTTTACATAAGTGGTATTACATCAATAGATCAAGCTTTTTTTTTTTACATAAATGGTATTACATCAATAGCAGCAAGATTGTTTTACACAAGTGGTGTTGCATCAATATTAGCAACATTGTTTTACATAAATGGTTTTACATCCATATTAGCCAACGTTGTTTTACATAACTGGTATTTCATCAATAGGAGAACTTTGTTTTACATAAACGGTATTACATCAATTGGAGCAAGGTTGTTTTACAAAAGTGGTATTTCATCAGCAGGAGAAATTTGTTTTACATAGGTGGTTTTACATCAACAGGATAACCTTGTTTTACATCATTGTATTACATTTGTAATAACAATGCTATATTGCCATAACATAAATAGCAGTCACTAGCAAACTGTGTTTCTATTACATCAGTAACAATAAAGCTGTCTTACATCAGTACAACAAAGTGGTATTACAAGTAATAAATTAACGCTTTATTGCATCAGTCAGGAAAGTTGTATTGCTGTTATACCAGTGACTATAACGGTGTATTACACCAGTCAACAAAGTTGTATTACTGTTATAAGAGTAGAAAAAACGGTATATCATTTGAGTAACCACAACACCCGGTATATCTGACAGCAGTTTCATTTGTGTAACCACAACACCCGGTATATCTGACAACAGTTTCATTTTCCTAAACACCACACCCAGTATATCTG
Source organism: Candidula unifasciata (assembly GCA_905116865.2). Taxonomy (NCBI): domain Eukaryota; kingdom Metazoa; phylum Mollusca; class Gastropoda; order Stylommatophora; family Geomitridae; genus Candidula; species Candidula unifasciata. The sequence goes on along the minus strand of CAJHNH020003139.1, from coordinate 128,288 downwards.
ACAACAATTTCATTTGCGTGAACACCACACCCAGTATATCTGACAACAATTTCATTTGCGTGAACACCACACCCAGTATATCTGACAACAGTTTCATTCGTGTAACCACAAAACCAGTATATCTGACAACAATTTCATTTGCGTGAACAACACACCCAGTATATCTGACAACAGTTTCATTTGTGTAACCACAACACCCAGTTTATCTGACAACAGATTTATTTGTGTAACCACAATACCCAAGTATATCTGACAACAATTTCATTTGTGTAACCACAACACACAGTAAATCTGACAACGATTAATTTGCGTAACCACAATACCCTAGTATATCTGACAACAGATTCATTTGTGTAACCACAATACCCAAGTTTATCTGACACAGTATATCTGACAACAGTTTCATTTGTGTAACTACAACACCCAGTATATCTGACAACAGTTTCATTTCTATGTTATGTTATGTTATATTATATTATATTATATTATATTATATTATATTATATTATATTATATTATATTATATTATATTATATTATATTATATTATATTATATTATATTATATTATATTATATTATATTATATTATATTATATTATATTATAATATATTATATTATATTATATTATATTTATTATATTATATTATATTATATTATATTATATTATATTATATTATATTATATTATATTATATTATATTATATTATATTATATTATATTATATTATATTATATTATATTATATTATATTATATTATATTATATTACATTACATTATATTATATTATAAACAGGACTTTGTTTCTGTCTGTACACATTACGGGCACCCTCTTAGTCATCATATTTTCAATACTTCTCTGATAGATACTTCGTGGTCTATAGCAGTACCTTTTAAAATAAATTATATATATATATATATATATATATATATATATATATATATATATATATATGTTTGTGTGTGTGTGTGTGTGTGTATGTGTGTGTGTGTGTGTGTGTGTATATGTGTCTGACTTTGCAACTGGATGCATTATTCTATACTTCTTGTATAGAAAACTAAAATATGGACAAGTCTATTTCACAGAAATGGGGAGTATAGCATAGCGTAGGGGAGTATCAGAGTCTATTGTGGGCAGTTGTATGGTGTGATCAGTTCGTATGTGTAAGCGGTTTAGGCAAATCACAGAGATGAATGGCGGTAGGTGATATCTGCAACAATGAATCTCATGGGCTCGGAATGCTGAAGAAGAAGAAGAAAAAGAAGAAGAAGAAGAGGAAGAAGAAGAAGAAGAAGAAGAAGAAGAAGAAGAAGAAGAAGAAGAAGAAGAAGAAGAAAAGAATTAGATGAAGAAAGGAAAGAAAGAAAGAAAGAAAGAAAGAAAGAAAGAAAGAAAGAAAGAAAGAAAGAAAGAAAGAAAGAAAGAAAGAAAGAAAGAAAGAAAGAAAGAAAGAAAGAAAGAAAGAAAGAAAGAAAGAAAGAAAGAAAGTAAGAAAGAAAGAAAGAAAGAAAGAAAGAAAGAAAGGAAAGAAAGAAGGAAGAAAGGAAGAAAAGGATGTAAGAAAGAAAAAAAAAGACCGAAAGAAAGAAGGAAGAAAGGAAGGAAAAAAGAATGATAAGAAAAAGACATTGATGTGCCAGATCGACTGAACCTGAAATGGGTATAGGAAAATACCTCATGTACTTTCCTGTTCAAGGAGTCACTTATATCATGTGCTAATCTTCCTGTTTGGTCGGCCCCTGCCCCTCCTTCCTGGTACAACGCCTTTTGCTATAATTGTTTTCCCCAATCCGCCATTGCGCTTGAAATAAACAAAATATTTCAGCTTCCGAGACAAGATGCTGTTTATTAGCCAATCTTCCTTGATGTTCATATCTTTTAAAATGTCAGTATTTCTCCTCCCCCCCCCCCTTATATTCTGAGAATCTTTCTATAGCATTTCAGATCAAAAGCCCCTATTCTCTTTCTTAAGGACTGAGAGATAGTCCACGACTCACATCCGTATATAGCCCCAGGGAAGATGCACGCTCTCAAAATTTTAACTTTGATTTCCTTGTTGGTGCTTAACCAAAATCTTTAAATTTTGTTTTGAAATGCTAAGGGTAAATATCAACTGTGAGATACCATCCAAAGAGGAAATTAGAAAAGCTATAAATCTTCTTAAGGAAGGAAAGGCGTCAGCCCAGATGGTATCCCAGCTGAAGCCATCAGGACCAACATAAACACATCAACAGAATTGCTACATAGATTATTCAGTAAAGTCTGGGAGACCGAAGAAATACCAGCAGACTGGAGAGAAGGATATCTTGTGAAACTGCCCAAAAAGGAGATCTACAGGAGTGTGAAAACTATAGAGGAATTATGTTGCTGTCAGTTGCTGGAAAAATATTAAGTAGAATTATTTTGGAAAGATTAAGAGATGCTATTGATAAAATGCTAAGAGGTTTAATGCAGGCAGGTTTTCGGTCAAACAGATCCTGTACTGATCAGATAGCCACATTACGTATTATAATAGAGCAAAGCATTGAACTGAACTCACCACTTTACATTGGATTTATAGACTATGAAAAAGCATTTGACAGCATTGATAGGGAATCTCTCTGGAAATTGATGGGGCACTATGGAATCCCACAGAAAATTATCAACTTAGTAAAGGCAACATATAAAGACATGAAATGTCGAGTTCTTCATGAGGGAAAGCTAACAGATGCATTTGAAATAAAAACAGGTGTGCGACAGGGATGTCTTTTGTCGCCTCTCCTATTTTTACTGGCTATAGACTGGACTATAAAAACAGTAACTGCTAACACCAAGAATGGAATTCAGTGGACCCCTACAAAACAGCTTGATGATCTGGACTTCGCTGATGATATTGCCCTTCTGTCCCATTCACGGAATCAGATACAAGATAAATTAAATATACTTAATGCGAGATCACAGCAGCTTGGTCTGAAAATCCATAAAGGAAAGACAAAGATAATGAGAATAAATCAGGCAAATAGTAATGTGATTTCTCTTAATGGCACCCCACTCCAAGACGTGGAGTCGTACACCTATTTGGGCAGTAATGTAGATAAAGATGGAGGAACTGATAGAGATATTAAAATAAGAATACAAAAGGCAAGAGGGGCTTTCATAGCACTAGGGAATTTGTGGAGGTCAAAAGAAATTTAAAGAAATACTAAACTAAAAAATTTTAATTCTAATGTCAAATCAGTACTATTGTATGGGGCGGAAACATGGAGAACAACGAAGGCAATTACTAATAAATTACAGACATTCATTAACTGGTGCCTGCGCAGAATAGGGGGAATAAAATGGTATGATAGAATAACTAATGTAGAACTTTGGGAGAGAACTAAACAGGCTCCAGTGGATCAGGAGGTGAGGAAAAGACGCTGGCGTTGGATAGGGCACACACTGAGAAAACAGGAGAACATCATAACTAGAATGTCTTTGCATTGGAACCCATAGGGGCATAGGAATAAAGGAAGGCCAAAAAACACATGGAGAAGAGAGCTGGAGAATGAGGTTAGAAAGATTGGGAGGACATGAGGAGAGCTCCATGTAATGGCGAAGGATAGAACGACTTGGCGTGAGTTGGTTGAGGGCCTATGCTCCATTGGGAGATAAAAAGGCAGAAAAAGAGAAGAAGAAGGGTAAACTAACAAAAATAAATTTATCAAGTAAATGAAAGGGCAGATAGATTGATAGATAGACAGACAGACAGACAGACAGACAGACAGACAGACAGACAGACAGACAGACAGACAGACAGACAGACAGACAGACAGACAGACAGACAGACAGACAGACAGACAGACAGACAGACGGACGGACGGATGGACGGACGGACAAACGGACGGACGGACGGACAGACAGACAGACAGACAGACAGACAGACAGACAGACAGACAGACAGACAGACAGACAGACAGACAGACAGACAGACAGACAGACAGACAGACAGACAGACAGACAGACAGACAGACAGACAGACAGACAGACAGACAGACAGACAGACAGACAGACAGACAGACAGACAGACAGACAGACAGACAGACAGACAGACAGACAGACAGACAGACAGACAGACAGACAGACAGATAGATAGATAGATAGATAGATAGATAGATAGATAGATAGATAGATAGATAGATAGATAGATAGATAGATAGATAGATAGATAGATAGATAGATAGATAGATAGATAGATAGATAGATAGATAGATAGATAGATAAATTAAATAGATTAGACAGACAGACAGACAGACATATATATATATATATGTATATATATATATATATATATATATATATATATATATATATATATATATATATATATATATATATATATATATATATATATAGAGAGAGAGAGAGAGAGAGAGAGAAAATAGAAGAATATACAGGGATGTGGAATGGCAGCTTACAGGAGAGACATGCCTACACAATGTTTAACTCTTCAATCAAGAGGAACGCATCACACGTTCATAGGTTTCTACCCAGAAGCCCAGCAAACGTGATTTAATTTGATTCAAGAACCGACAACAGAACACTCGGGGCATTCCCATAATCGCTCCGTCCCCATCTTCAGCAGCCAGCGAAAAGTTCCGATACTACTGGTGCTAGTAGCATTCTGATTAAACGCCCGTCTTGCCTTTTCTCCGAGCCTCGAGCACTCCCCGCTGCATCAATCTCACCAGACTGTGGCGATCCATCTGCTCCTCCGAACTGTACACGCCCTCCCACAAGGCACTAACCACGTCTGCATTATCATGTATCAGTTTTCCACCAAGTTGTGCAGAGCCAGCCAGTCTATCCGCCTGTTCACTTCCCAAAACACCGGCGTGAAAAAATCCAGACAATACTCCTCACCCTTGTCCTCTGCAGCGAAGCTTGCCATTCAGCAAACGTAAGATTCGATTATTTTACTTCTCTCTTTACTATCCTTGAGGAATTGGACGTTAAACACACTGGGACTGAAAGAGTTAAGGCTCTAACTAGAAAGTGTCATACAACAAGTGAACTAAAAATACCTTGCATTAAAAAATTGCCGAGTCTGCAACTTGGATTGGCTTGCTTCACTATAGTAGAAGACACATGTTCTGTACTTAATGATATACATCATCACACATCGCATCACCAGCATCGTCGTTTTTGGGTGAACGCCATTTGATAGCTGACCAATCAGACGACTCGGCGGTGTTCGATTCTCACCAATCAGAAGACTCAGCGTGGGCGGAAACTATGTGGGCAGATAACAAGGTGGTGACGGCTCCACAGTTCATTTTTGAGAACTTACTTGTGAGGATGTTGGCTTTTGCAGTATCAACTGTTGCGTGCCTGATCTACTAGACAGAGACAACTCTAGAAAGTGAGTACTACATACTTCCTCACCATCAATCAGCAAGTCCTATACAGAACGTCGCTCTCTTCATCTTCACGGCACGCCTGAAAGTATCCATTTCTCAAGCCAGCTCTCCAACCCCATGTGCTTTCAATGCCAATGCATCTTCAATGTTCTGTATTCATCTTCGCGGTGGTCGAGCCATGCCTAGCTTTCCACAAACTGCACCTTCCATCACCGTTTTTTCTAAGCCACCATGACGTTTGATGTGGCCAAAATACTTCATCTTTCGGGACAGAATGCTGTTTATGAGGCAGTTCTCCTTGATGTTCACCTCGTTTAGAATGTCGATGATTTTCCTCTCTCTGATCCATGATATTCTAAGGATTCTTCTATAACATTTCAATTGAAATGCTCTAATCTTTTCCCTCAGTGACTGAGAGTCCAACACTCACACCCGGATTTGTCACAAGGAAAATGCATGATCTCAAGATTTTTACTTTAACCAGTTTTCTAGTGCTTTTCTATATGTTTTTCCTGCTATCTAATCTCTATATTGCTAATACAAGTATTCTTCTGACTTCTTCCTCAAGTACATTACAATACAACCAACTGACATAAATGGCAACATTGAAGAAAATGGCAAAGCTCTGCAAAAAAAAAAGCAAGGATAAGGAACAAGCCAAGAAACCATCAGCAAGCACTGAAGAGAATGATGTTCTAAATGAGTTGACGGAGGGAAGCAAGCGCCAAGGTAGCCTGAATACTACTACAAAAAATACTCCACGGGAGACGCTGGCAGCAGAGCCCACAACCTCCAACAATCCTTTAGCAACATGGCAGTCAGAGGGTTATACACTCGTTTCAGACTCCAACAATCCGTTAGCAACATGGAAGTCACAGGGTTTTACACTTGTTTCAGACTCCAACAATCCTTTAGCAACATGGAAGTCAGAGGGTTATACACTTGTTTCAGACTACAACAATCCTTTAGCAACGTGGAAGTCACAGGGTTATACACTTGTTTCAGACTCCAACAATCCTTTAGCAACATGGAAGTCAAAGGGTTATACACTTGTTTCAGACTCCAACAATCCTTTAGCAACATGGAAGTCAGAGGGTTATACACTTGTTTCAGACTCCAACAATCCTATAGCAACATGGAAGTCACAGGGCTATACCGATGTTTTAGACTCCAACAATCCTACAGCAACATGGAAGTCAGAGGGTTATACCCTTGTTTCAGACTGCAACAATCCTTAAGCAACATGGAAGTCACAGGGTTATACCGATGTTTTAGACTCCAACAATCCTATAGCAACATGGAAGTCACAGGGTTATACCGATGTTTCAGACTGCAACAATCCTTAAGCAACATGGAAGTCACAGGGTTATACCGATGTTTCAGACTACAACAATCCTATAGCAACATGGAAGTCACAAGTCTATACCGATGTTTCAGACTCCAACAATCCTATAGCAACATGGAAGTCACAGGGCTATACCGATGTTTCAGACTCCAACAATCCTATAGCAACATGGAAGTCACAGGGCTATACCGATGTTTCAGACTCCAACAATCCTATAGCAACATGGAAGTCACAGGGCTATACCGATGTTTCAGACTCCAACAATCCTATAGCAACATGGAAGTCACAGGGCTATACCGATGTTTCAGACTCCAACAATCCTATAGCAACATGGAAGTCACAGGGTTATACCGATGTTTCAGACTCCAACAATCCTATAGCAACATGGAAGTCACAGGGTTATACCGATGTTTCAGACTCCAACAATCCTATAGCAACATGGAAGTCACAGGGTTATACCGATGTTTCAGACTCCAACAATCCTATAGCAACATGGAAGTCACAGGGTTATACCGATGTTTCAGACTCCAACAATCCTATAGCAACATGGAAGTCACAGGGTTTTACACTTGTTTCAGACTCCAACAATCCTATAGCAACATGGAAGTCACAGGGCTATACCGATGTTTCAGACTCCAACAATCCTATAGCAACATGGAAGTCACAGGGCTATACCGATGTTTCAGACTCCAACAATCCTATAGCAACATGGAAGTCACAGGGTTATACCGATGTTTCAGACTCCAACAATCCTATAGCAACATGGAAGTCACAGGGTTATACCGATGTTTCAGACTCCAACAATCCTATAGCAACATGGAAGTCACAGGGTTATACCGATGTTTCAGACTCCAACAATCCTATAGCAACATGGAAGTCACAGGGCTATACCGATGTTTTAGACTCCAACAATCCTATAGCAACATGGAAGTCACAGGGTTATACCGATGTTTCAGACTCCAACAATCCTATAGCAACATGGAAGTCACAGGGCTATACCGATGTTTTAGACTCCAACAATCCTATAGCAACATGGAAGTCACAGGTCTATACCGATGTTTCAGACTCCAACAATCCTATAGCAACATGGAAGTCACAGGGTTATACCGATGTTTCAGACTCCAACAATCCTATAGCAACATGGAAGTCACAGGGTTATACCGATGTTTCAGACTCCAACAATCCTATAGCAACATGGAAGTCACAGGGCTATACCGATGTTTTAGACTCCAACAATCCTATAGCAACATGGAAGTCACAGGGTTATACCGATGTTTCAGACTCCAACAATCCTATAGCAACATGGAAGTCACAGGGCTATACCGATGTTTTAGACTCCAACAATCCTATAGCAACATGGAAGTCACAGGGCTATACCGATGTTTTAGACTCCAACAATCCTATAGCAACATGGAAGTCACAGGGCTATACCGATGTTTCAGACTCCAACAATCCTATAGCAACATGGAAGTCACAAGTCTATACCGATGTTTCAGACTCCAACAATCCTATAGCAACATGGAAGTCACAGGGCTATGCCGATGTTTCAGACTCCAACAATCCTATAGCAACATGGAAGTCACAAGTCTATACCGATGTTTCAGACTCCAACAATCCTATAGCAACATGGAAGTCACAGGGTTATACCGATGTTTCAGACTCCAACAATCCTATAGCAACATGGAAGTCACAGGGTTATACCGATGTTTCAGACTCCAACAATCCTATAGCAACATGGAAGTCACAGGGCTATACCGATGTTTTAGACTCCAACAATCCTATAGCAACATGGAAGTCACAGGGTTATACCGATGTTTCAGACTCCAACAATCCTATAGCAACATGGAAGTCACAGGGCTATACCGATGTTTTAGACTCCAACAATCCTATAGCAACATGGAAGTCACAGGGCTATACCGATGTTTTAGACTCCAACAATCCTATAGCAACATGGAAGTCACAGGGCTATACCGATGTTTCAGACTCCAACAATCCTATAGCAACATGGAAGTCACAAGTCTATACCGATGTTTCAGACTCCAACAATCCTATAGCAACATGGAAGTCACAGGGCTATGCCGATGTTTCAGACTCCAACAATCCTATAGCAACATGGAAGTCACAAGTCTATACCGATGTTTCAGACTCCAACAATCCTATAGCAACATGGAAGTCACAGGGTTATACCGATGTTTCAGACTCCAACAATCCTATAGCAACATGGAAGTCACAAGTCTATACCGATGTTTCAGACTCCAACAATCCTATAGCAACATGGAAGTCACAGGGTTATACCGATGTTTCAGACTCCAACAATCCTATAGCAACATGGAAGTCACAGGTCTATACCGATGTTTCAGACTCCAACAATCCTATAGCAACATGGAAGTCACAGGGTTATACCGATGTTTCAGACTCCAACAATCCTATAGCAACATGGAAGTCACAGGGTTATACCGATGTTTTAGACTCCAACAATCCTATAGCAACATGGAAGTCACAGGGTTATACCGATGTTTCAGACTCCAACAATCCTATAGCAACATGGAAGTCACAAGTCTATGCCGATGTTTCAGACTCCAACAATCCTATAGCAACATGGAAGTCACAGGGCTATGCCGATGTTTCAGACTCCAACAATCCTATAGCAACATGGAAGTCACAAGTCTATACCGATGTTTCAGACTCCAACAATCCTATAGCAACATGGAAGTCACAGGGTTATACCGATGTTTCAGACTCCAACAATCCTATAGCAACATGGAAGTCACAAGTCTATACCGATGTTTCAGACTCCAACAATCCTATAGCAACATGGAAGTCACAGGGTTATACCGATGTTTCAGACTCCAACAATCCTATAGCAACATGGAAGTCACAGGTCTATACCGATGTTTCAGACTCCAACAATCCTATAGCAACATGGAAGTCACAGGGTTATACCGATGTTTCAGACTCCAACAATCCTATAGCAACATGGAAGTCACAGGGTTATACCGATGTTTTAGACTCCAACAATCCTATAGCAACATGGAAGTCACAGGGTTATACCGATGTTTTAGACTCCAACAATCCTATAGCAACATGGAAGTCACAGGGTTATACCGATGTTTTAGACTCCAACAATCCTATAGCAACATGGAAGTCACAGGGCTATACCGATGTTTCAGACTCCAACAATCCTATAGCAACATGGAAGTCACAGGGTTATACCGATGTTTCAGACTCCAACAATCCTATAGCAACATGGAAGTCACAGGGTTATACCGATGTTTTAGACTCCAACAATCCTATAGCAACATGGAAGTCACAGGGTTATACCGATGTTTTAGACTCCAACAATCCTATAGCAACATGGAAGTCACAGGGCTATACCGATGTTTCAGACTCCAACAATCCTATAGCAACATGGAAGTCACAGGGTTATACCGATGTTTTAGACTCCAACAATCCTATAGCAACATGGAAGTCACAGGGTTATACCGATGTTTTAGACTCCAACAATCCTATAGCAACATGGAAGTCACAGGGTTATACCGATGTTTTAGACTCCAACAATCCTATAGCAACATGGAAGTCACAGGGTTATACCGATGTTTTAGACTCCAACAATCCTATAGCAACATGGAAGTCACAGGGCTATACCGATGTTTCAGACTCCAACAATCCTATAGCAACATGGAAGTCACAGGGTTATACCGATGTTTTAGACTCCAACAATCCTATAGCAACATGGAAGTCACAGGGCTATAACGATGTTTTAGACTCCAACAATCCTATAGCAACATGGAAGTCACAGGGTTATACCGATGTTTTAGACTCCAACAATCCTATAGCAACATGGAAGTCACAGGGCTATACCGATGTTTTAGACTCCAACAATCCTATAGCAACATGGAAGTCACAGGGTTATACCGATGTTTCAGACTCCAACAATCCTATAGCAACATGGAAGTCACAGGGCTATACCGATGTTTTAGACCCCAACAATCCTATAGCAACATGGAAGTCACAGGGCTATAACGATGTTTTAGACTCCAACAATCCTATAGCAACATGGAAGTCACAGGGTTATACCGATGTTTTAGACTCCAACAATCCTATAGCAACATGGAAGTCACAGGGCTATACCGATGTTTTAGACTCCAACAATCCTATAGCAACATGGAAGTCACAAGTCTATACCGATGTTTCAGACTCCAACAATCCTATAGCAACATGGAAGTCACAAGTCTATACCGATGTTTCAGACTCCAACAATCCTATAGCAACATGGAAGTCACAGGGCTATACCGATGTTTCAGACTACAACAATCCTATAGCAACATGGAAGTCACAGGGCTATACCGATGTTTCAGACTCCAACAATCCTATAGCAACATGGAAGTCACAGGGCTATACCGATGTTTCAGACTCCAACAATCCTATAGCTTATAGGAAAACACCCGTATATGAAGAGGTTCCATCTAAAGTAAGAGAGAGACAAAAACAAGTGTTTTAACCCAACAAACTAGAATCAAGATTCACCACATAAATGAAGGAGAAATTAGAGCCTTGATTTATCAATAGCCAAAATGGGCAACTGTCTAAAATTTTTAGTACGGAAAGTGAGCATGGCAAGAATTGGAGAAACACAGGAAGGAATTATTGCTGCGCAGAATGAAACAGACAAATAGTCCCAAACGAGTGGAGACATCACTACATATTCTACAATAAAACTACAGCTACCTGAGAAGATAACCGCGATAGTGAAGATGTTCCATGACTTTAGGTGGGTGGTCAATCGAATGAACACGAAATGGTCTAATAAGGAAATTGTTGAACCTGAATAAAAGAAAACCTCAGATGAAGATAGTTGAAACAGAAAGAATTAACAACTTAGAAATTACTGTTATGATGACAGTAGGTTGTAATACTCTAGAGACTGTTAATCTCGACAAGAGAATACAGAAACCAGAGCTATATATTTCACGAGTACTACAATGATCCAGATGCCAAAAATAATGTCACACCAAATAAATTTGCCGCAGCAAATCAGACGTTTATGGATATTTTGCTGACTCTCATCCCTATAAAGAATGTGATGTAAAGAGAAATAAAAAAACCAAATGTCACCAGACGATGCAGCAAATATTTGGGACAACATGGAGCCAGATATTTCTGATGCCTTTTTCTGCAGCATTGCCAAAGAATACTAAAGAAGACCACAAGAAACCTTACCTGAACAAGTACTGCACAACAAAGACCCCAAGAAACCTCACCTGAACAAGTACTGCACAAAAAAGACCACAAGAACCCTCATAGGAACAAGTACTACACAACAAAGACCACAAGAAACGTACTGAACAAGTACTGCACAACAAAGATCACAAGAAACCTTACTGAACAAGTACTGCACAACAAAGATCACAAGAAACCTGAACTAAACAAGTACTGCACAACAAAGATCACAAGAAACCTCACCTGAACAAGTACTGCACAACAAAGAGCACAAGAAACCTCACCTGAACAAGTACTGCACAACAAAGAGCACAAGAAACCTTACTGAACAAGTACTGCACAACAAAGATAACAAGAAACCTTACTGAACAAGTACTGCACAACAAAGATCACAAGAAACCTTACTGAACAAGTACTGCACAACAAAGATCACAAGAAACCTTACCTAAACAAGTACTGCACAACAAAGATCACAAGAATCCTCACCTGAACAAGTACTGCACAACAAAGACCACAAGAACCCTCACCTAAACAAGTACTGCACAACAAAGACCCCACAAAACCTTACCTGAACAAGTACTGCACAACAAAGATAACAAGAAACCTCACCTGAACAAGTACTGCACAACAAAGATAACAAGAAACCTCACCTGAACAAGTACTGCACAACAAAGACCACAAGAACCCTCACCTAAACAAGTACTGCAGAACAAAGACCACAAAAAACCTTACATGAACAAGTACTGCACAACAAAGATCACAAGAAACCTTACTGAACAAGTACTGCACAACAAAGATCACAAGAAACCTTACAAAGATCACAAGAAACCTTACATGAACAAGTACTGCACAACAAAGATCACAAGAAACCTCACCTGAACAAGTTCTGCATAACAAAGACCACAAGAACCCTCACCTAAACAAGTACTGCACAACAAAGACCACAAGAACCCTTACCTAAACAAGTACTGCACAGCAAAGAGCACAAGAAACTTCACCTAAACAAGTACAGCAGAACAAAGACCACAAAAAACCTTACCTGAACAAGTACTGCACAACAAAGATCACAGGAAACCTTACTGAACAAGTACTGCACAACAAAGACCACAAGAACCCTCACCTAAACAAGTACTGCACAACAAAGACCACAAGAACCCTCACCTAAACAAGTACTGCACAACAAAGATCACAGGAAACCTTACTGAACAAGTACTGCACAACAAAGACCACAAGAACCCTCACCTAAACAAGTACTGCACAACAAAGACCCCAAAAAACATTACCTAAACAAGTGCTGCACAACAAAAATCCCAATCATAAGCAAATGCTCTGAGGAGCTGAAATGCTTGAACGCGATCGAATTCGTATTTTCGTTCTACAACGACCAGACCAGGCCTAGAGTAGCGTGTATGCTAGTGTGCTATAGTCTAGTATTGTTCAGTCCAGGCCTAGAGTAGCGTGTCTGCCAGTGTGGTATAGTCTAGTATTGTACAGACCAGGCCTAGAGTAGCGTGTATGCCAGTGTGGTATAGTCTTGTATTGTACAGACTAGGCCTAGAGTAGCAGGTATGCTAGTGTGCTATAGTCTAGTATTGTACAGACCAGGCCTACAGTAGCGTGTCTGCCAGTGTGGTATAGTCTAGTATTGTACAGACCAGGCCTACAGTAGCGTGTCTGCCAGTGTGGTATAGTCTAGTATTGTACAGACCAGGCCTAGAGTAGCGTGTATGTCAGTGTGGTATAGTCTAGTATTGTACAGACCAGGCCTACAGTAGCGTGTATGTCAGTGTGGTATAGTCTAGTATTGTACAGACCAGGCCTAAAGTAGCGTGTATGCCAGTGTGGTATAGTCTAGTATTGTACAGACCAGACCTACAGTAGCGTGTCTGCCAGTGTGGTATAGTCTAGTATTGTACAGACCAGGCCTACAGTAGCGTGTATGTCAGTGTGGTATAGTCTAGTATTGTACAGACCAGGCCTACAGTAGCGTGTATGCCAGTGTGCTATAGTCTAGTATTGTACAGACCAGGCCTACAGTAGCGTGTATGCCAGTGTGGTATAGTCTAGTATTGTACAGACCAGGCCTACAGTAGCGTGTCTGCCAGTGTGGTATAGTCTAGTATTGTACAGACCAGGCCTACAGTAGCGTGTATGCCAGTGTGGTATAGTCTAGTATTGTTCAGACCAGGCCTACAGTAGCGTGTATGCCAGTGTGGTATAGTCTAGTATTGTACAGACCAGGCCTACAGTAGCGTGTCTGCCAGTGTGGTATAGTCTAGTATTGTACAGACCAGGCCTACAGTAGCGTGTCTGCCAGTGTGGTATAGTCTAGTATTGTACAGACCAGGCCTACAGCAGCGTGTCTGCCAGTGTGGTATAGTTTAGTATTGTACAGACCAGGCCTACAGTAGCGTGTCTGCCAGTGTGGTATAGTCTAGTATTGTACAGACCAGGCCTACAGTAGCGTGTCTGCCAGTGTGGTATAGTCTAGTATTGTACAGACCAGGACTACAGTAGCGTGTATGCCAGTGTGCTATAGTCTAGTATTGTACAGACCAGGACTACAGTAGCGTGTATGCCAGTGTGGGATCGCCTAGCATTGTACAGACCAGGCTTACAGTAGCGTGTATGCCAGTGTGCTATAGTCTAGTATTGTACAGACAAGGCCTGAAGTAGCGTGTCTGCCAGTGTGGTATAGTCTAGTATTGTACAGACCAGGCCTACAGTAGCGTGTATGCCAGTGTGGGATCGTCTAGCATTGTACAGACCAGGCTTACAGTAGCGTGTATGCCAGTGTGCTATAGTCTAGTATTGTACAGACCAGGCCTAAAGTAGCGTGTGCCAGTGTGGTATAGTCTAGTATTGTACAGACCAGGCCTACAGTAGCGTATATGCCAGTGTGCTATAGTCTAGTATTGTACAGACCAGGCCTACAGTAGCGTGTATGCCAGTGTGGTATAGTCTAGTATTGTACAGACCAGGCCTAGAGTAGCGTGTATGTCAGTGTGGTATAGTCTAGTATTGTACAGACCAGGCCTACAGTAGCGTGTATGCCAGTGTGGTATAGTCTAGTATTGTACAGACCAGGCCTACAGTAGCGTGTCTGCCAGTGTGGTATAGTCTAGTATTGTACAGACCAGGCCTACAGTAGCGTGTATGTCAGTGTGCTATAGTCTAGTATTGTACAGACCAGGCCTACAGTAGCGTGTCTGCCAGTGTGGTATAGTCTAGTATTGTACAGACCAGGCCTACAGTAGCGTGTATGTCAGTGTGCTATAGTCTAGTATTGTACAGACCAGGCCTACAGTAGCGTGTCTGCCAGTGTGGTATAGTCTAGTATTGTACAGACCAGGACTACAGTAGCGTGTATGTCAGTGTGGTATAGTCTAGTATTGTACAGACCAGGCCTACAGTAGCGTGTCTGCCAGTGTGGTATAGTCTAGTATTGTACAGACCAGGCCTACAGTAGCGTGTATGTCAGTGTGCTATAGTATAGTATTGTACAGACCAGGACTACAGTAGCGGGTATGCCAGTGTGGTATAGTCTAGTATTGTACAGACCAGGCCTAGAGTAGCGTGTATGTGTGTGCTATAGTCTAGTATTGTACAGACCAGGCCTAGAGTAGCGTGTATGCCAGTGTGGTATAGTCTAGTAGTGTAGTATTGTACAGACCAGGCCTAGTCTAGTAGCGTGTATAGCGTGTATGCCAGTGTGGTATAGTCTAGTATTGTACAGACCAGGCCTACAGTAGCGTGTATGCCAGTGTGGTATAGTCTAGTATTGTACAGACCAGGCCTACAGTAGCGTGTATGCCAGTGTGGTATAGTCTAGTATTGTACAGACCAGGCCTACAGTAGCGTGTATGCCAGTGTGGTATAGTCTAGTATTGTACAGACCAGGCCTACAGTAGCGTGTATGCCAGTGTGGTATAGTCTAGTATTGTACAGACCAGGCCTACAGTAGCGTGTCTGCCAGTGTGGTATAGTCTAGTATTGTACAGACCA
Source organism: Candidula unifasciata (assembly GCA_905116865.2). Lineage (NCBI taxonomy): Eukaryota > Metazoa > Mollusca > Gastropoda > Stylommatophora > Geomitridae > Candidula > Candidula unifasciata. Next base: position 112,341 of record CAJHNH020003139.1, on the reverse strand, counting down.
GGCCTACAGTAGCGTGTCTGCCAGTGTGGTATAGTCTAGTATTGTACAGACCAGGCCTACAGTAGCGTGTCTGCCAGTGTGGTATAGTCTAGTATTGTACAGACCAGGCCTACAGTAGCGTGTCTGCCAGTGTGGTATAGTCTAGTATTGTACAGACCAGGCCTACAGTAGCGTGTCTGCCAGTGTGGTATAGTCTAGTATTGTACAGACCAGGACTACAGTAGCGTGTATGCCAGTGTGCTATAGTCTAGTATTGTACAGACCAGGACTACAGTAGCGTGTATGCCAGTGTGCTATAGTCTAGTATTGTACAGACCAGGCCTACAGTAGCGTGTATGCCAGTGTGGTATAGTCTAGTAGTATTGTACAGACCAGGCCTACAGTAGCGTGTATGCCAGTGTGGTATAGTCTAGTATTGTACAGACCAGGCCTACAGTAGCGTGTATGCCAGTGTGGGATCGTCTAGCATTGTACAGACCAGGTACAGTAGCGTGTATGCCAGTGTGCTATAGTCTAGTATTGTACAGACCAGGCCTAAAGTAGCGTGTGCCAGTGTGGTATAGTCTAGTATTGTACAGACCAGGCCTACAGTAGCGTATATGCCAGTGTGCTATAGTCTAGTATTGTACAGACCAGGCCTACAGTACGTGTATGCCAGTGTGGTATAGTCTAGTATTGTACAGACCAGGCCTAGAGTAGCGTGTATGTCAGTGTGGTATAGTCTAGTATTGTACAGACCAGGCCTACAGTAGCGTGTATGCCAGTGTGGTATAGTCTAGTATTGTACAGACCAGGCCTACAGTAGCGTGTCTGCCAGTGTGGTATAGTCTAGTATTGTACAGACCAGGCCTACAGTAGCGTGTATGTCAGTGTGCTATAGTCTAGTATTGTACAGACCAGGCCTACAGTAGCGTGTCTGCCAGTGTGGTATAGTCTAGTATTGTACAGACCAGGCCTACAGTAGCGTGTATGTCAGTGTGCTATAGTCTAGTATTGTACAGACCAGGCCTACAGTAGCGTGTCTGCCAGTGTGGTATAGTCTAGTATTGTACAGACCAGGACTACAGTAGCGTGTATGTCAGTGTGGTATAGTCTAGTATTGTACAGACCAGGCCTACAGTAGCGTGTCTGCCAGTGTGGTATAGTCTAGTATTGTACAGACCAGGCCTACAGTAGCGTGTATGTCAGTGTGCTATAGTATAGTATTGTACAGACCAGGACTACAGTAGCGGGTATGCCAGTGTGGTATAGTCTAGTATTGTACAGACCAGGCCTAGAGTAGCGTGTATGCCAGTGTGCTATAGTCTAGTATTGTACAGACCAGGCCTAGAGTAGCGTGTATGCCAGTGTGGTATAGTCTAGTATTGTACAGACCAGGCCTACAGTAGCGTGTATGCCAGTGTGCTATAGTCTAGTATTGTACAGACCAGGCCTACAGTAGCGTGTCTGCCAGTGTGGTATAGTCTAGTATTATACAGACCAGGCCTACAGTAGCGGGTATGCTAGTGTGCTATAGTCTAGTATTGTACAGACCAGGCCTAGAGTAGCGGGTATGCCAGTGTGCTATAGTCTAGTATTGTACAGACCAGGCCTAGAGTAGCGGGTATGCCAGTGTGCTATAGTCTAGTATTGTACAGACCAGGCCTAGAGTAGCGGGTATGCCAGTGTGTTATAGTCTAGTATTGTACAGACCAGGCCTAGAGTAGCGGGTATGCCAGTGTGGTATAGTCTAGTATTGTACAGACCAGGCCTAGAGTAGCGTGTCTGCCAGTGTGCTATAGTCTAGTATTGTACAGAACAGAATAGTATAATATAGTATAACGTTGTTTAATACAGTAAATATAGTTTGGTTTAGTATAGTATGATTATTTAAAGTATAGTATAAACAGTTTGGTATAGTATAGTACATTAAATGTCCTTTGTGTGCTATCATGAAAAGACTACAGTATTTATGTGATCTTAATTTCCCCAGTTCGTGATTGCAGAAAGAAGATTGGCTGAACAGGTCGGAGGCAGAGAGCGGTGGCAACAAACTGGCTGGTTGGCTAGAGTGGCCTGAATTGACAGTATCCAGCAAACGATCAACTATGTTGTCAAGTGTCTTAAGCAGATTAATTTATCAGGTTCGACATAATCTTGTATGTTTTTTTAAATACAAGCAAGCTTCAAATGAAAACATTGAAAGCATGAGAAAGATTACAGTAACATTGAAACTGTCCTGTAACTTGTCAATACTGTCGTTAAGGATGTCAAGAGTGTTAGGCAAGGATATAGCGGCGCAGACGAATTATGTGACGTCATATAACAGTTGAAAGAGGGCCCAACCACTTTTGAAATGTACGAAAGAGAAGCTTTCTCTTACCCGTTTTCTTTGAGATTTTCATTTGACCCCCTATAGTATCTTCGCGAAAACATCAGTGTGGTGCAGGGTTCAACACCCCCCCCCCCACCCTCCCTGAGAGACGTAGGACCTGATATTTCGTAGCTTAGAGCATCCGACAATTTCATTCCTCAAGGATGTACCTGGGGTCATCAAGGATGTACCTGGGGTCATCAAGGATGTACCTGGGGTCATCAAGGATGTACCTGGGGTCATCAAGGATGTACCTGGGGTCATCAAGGATGTACCTGGGGTCATCAAGGATGTACCTGGGGTCATCAAGGATGTACCTGGGGTCATCAAGGAGAAATCAACGTCTGCAAACAAACGCTCATGGGCACCGGGGTTTGGCCTCCCCCAACCCCTTCCCTCACATATTTTCTTGCTGGTAGGTCGAAAATGAGGGGGCGGGGTTGGGTGGTGGTGTAGGAGCGCTCAAATATATGGAGCATACACGGGAAGTAAAGGCGGCCGGCGTGATGCAGACCCCATCATCTACCTTGTGCCGATTGGTCTATTGGTCTATAAAAATAAATATATATATATATATATATATATATATATATATATATATATATATATATATATATATATATATATATATATATATATTGGCTAGTTGCGTATCCTTTACAGGAAGTTGCAGAACCAACCCCAGCAGCCCCTGGCTGTTGTGTGGTTTCTCTAGGCAAATTTACGTTCAGTAGTTTGCCATTGCTTCCTGGACGGTCGGCTTTCTTGATACAACTGTCGAAACCAACGCAAAGCGCATGACCCGCAGCTGGGATCGAACCCGGCACCCCAGCATTACGAAGCGTTCGCATCGACTTAGCCACAGAGTCGACTTTATACATATAAGTGAGAGAATGATAGAAAATGAGAGAGAGAAAGAGAGAGAGGGAAAAGGGGAGAGAGAGTTAGGAGAGAGAGGGGAGGGGAGAGGGGAGAGAGAGATAGGAGAGAGAGAGAGAGAGAGAGAGAGAGAGAGAGAGAGAGAGAGAGAGAGAGAGAGAGAGAGAGAGAGAGAGAGAGAAAGAGAGAGAGAGAGAGAGAATTTATCATTGAAAAAAAAACAAAAAAAAAACCATCAGCTCACAACAACTAACTGTATCAATCAGTATTTATTTCAAGTATGCCAGCTTGGCATGTTGTTGTTCTCTGAATTCAATTTCCCATCCTGACAATCGCCGTCGTTTATTCAGTTTGACGTACTTATTTCATACCGGTTCTCACTGGACCTCCAAAATGTATCTTCCATCTGATGGTTGATCTTCTGATCTAGTGACCTCATCTGCCAATCTATTTCTCTCTTCATTGCCCACAACTCCCGCATATTCTGGTAACAGGATTCGTGCAACAGCTAACTGTTTATTCTGCAGTGATTTTATAGGTGGTTTTTCGTAACAGACAGATTGACCGATTCTGCACCTCTTGGTGGTGAACTGATGTATGACCAGCTGGTTGTTATGAGGGCTGTTTGGGAGCGAGTGAACAGTGTGGAGGCACAGATAGATACATTATGGTCTGAGGAGAAAGGCGCTGCAGGGAATTACCAGGGGATCTGATCAAAGTTCAACACTCGAGGGAAGGGCAGGACGGATATACAGACAGCTACGGATACCATCGGAATTGGAACTCTTGGCTTGCTGCTGAAGATCGGGGCGGAGCGCTTATGGGAGTGTCCCGAGTGCTGTTATGTCGATTCCTAATTCAACATTCAACATATTTTCGTGGAAACAGAAAACAATCAAATGTAGAGATTTCGAAAATACTGGAAATGAAAAAAAAAACTTGCTAAAAAAAGTAAATTCGAAGTAAACTATTTCTGCTACTCTAAACAACACAATGCTCTCTCAGAAAACCCACCCTGGAGAAGAGCAGGAGATACTCAACTAGTGTGAGAATACTATCACATAAATGGCGAAGTCATTTCTCAAATGATCTTCGTTTAGCTAGTAATCTGCTGAACGTCGCTCTTATCTTGGTCTGCCTGGGAGAGAAAAAAACAACCCTTGGTTCCCCCGGCAGCTCTCCCTCCATCGTGAGTTTTCCTACCCAAGGTGTCCTTATATCGAGTGCCCATCTTCCTGCTGGTCGGCCTCTGCCCCTCTATCCTGGTATCATGCCGTATGCTGTTATGTTTTGTAATCCGCCGTAATGCTTGATATGGTTATAATATTTCAGTTTCGAAGACTCTATGGCGTTGACTAGCCAATCTTCTGTGCTATTCAGAAATTTTCAGATGTCAGTATTTTAAATTTTGTTTTTGTTTTTGTTTTTTGAGGTTCAATGAATTTTGAGAATATTTTATTATAGAATTTCAACTCAAAAATCCATTTTCTTTTCATTACAACGCGGCCTGAAGGGAAATCTGCCTCTGATGTATATGTGATCAGCTGCCTTCGGGTCTTTGCATCTTTCAAAACTTATAGATTCTGCATGACTAGCCGCCATGGTGTAGTCTGACTGTGGATCCAATGGTCTTGGGTTCAAATCTGAATTGTGCTGAATTTTATTTTTTTTCTTTAAAAAATTACCATAGCTTCCCAGCCAACCCAGCCTAAAATTTTTGCCAGTTAAAGTCCTGGGACGTAAAGGCGATCAGTGTGATGCAGACCACATTACCCACCGAGCTCTAGCTCTGTATGCATACTATCTATGAAGTCGTGGGCAAGTGTCCTTTGACTGCCATCAAGTATAGATTCAGCGTCATTGTCAAGTCATAATGTCTGAACACAGATTCCGCTACTGATGGAGCTAGGGATAGTAATGGTCATCTGGGTGACGGTGGTGCTTCCACAACCCAACAATTACATGTGTCAAGAAGCGCCCAGCAGTGTCCTCTCGTGTGTTGAACAACTCAGCAATCTGTCTGCAAACGTGATCCCCAGGCCAGGTGAGTGTCTGAAAATGAATGAGAGGTTTTGGACCAACATGTGTCTTTAGGTGAGCGTCACTGGGTGTGTCTGTGGCTTTGGATAAGCGTCATTGAATATGTATGTGTGTTTGGATAAGCGTCATTGAATATGTATGTGTGTTTGCATAAGCGTCATTGAACATGTATGTGTGTTTGGAAGCGTAATTGAACATGTATGTGTGTTTGGATAAGCGTCATTGAATATGTATGTGTGTTTGGATAAGCGTCATTGAACATGTATGTGTGTTTGGATAAGCGTCATTGAACATGTATGTGTGTTTGGATAAGCGTCATTGAATATGTATGTGTGTTTGCATAAGCGCCATTGAATATGTATGTGTGTTTGGATAAGCGTTATTGAATATGTATATGTGTTTGGATAAGCGTCATTGAATATGTATATGTGTTTGGATAAGCGTCATTGAATATGTATATGTGTTTGGATAAGCCCCATGGCATGTGTATGAGTATCTGAATAAGCGCCATTGAATGCATATGTAGCTTTGGATAAGCGTCATTTAATATTTAGAGGGTAAATGGATAAGCGTATTCGAATGTTATTGAATGTATATGTGTATTTGGATAAGCGTCATCAAATATGTATGTGGTTGTGGATAAGCGTCATCAAATATGTATGTGGTTGTGGATAAGCGTCATCAAATATGTATGTGGTTGTGGATAAGCGTCATCAAATATGTATATGGTTGTGGATAAGCGTCATCAAATATGTATGTGGTTGTGGATAAGCGTCACCAAATATGTATATGGTTGTGGATACGCGTCATTAAATATGTATGTGGTTATGGATGAGCGTCACTGAATGTGTATGCGTATTTGTGGATGAGCCAGTATCTTTGGGTGATTCTAGGTCATTAAGTATATCTGCGCCTTTGGCTAAATCTGTGTCTTTGTGGATGAGTCTGTGTCTTTGTGGATGAGTCTGTGTTTTCTGTGTCGATGAGTGTGTGTCTTTGTGGGCGAGTCTCTGTTTTCTGTGTCGATGAGTGTGTGTCTTATTGGGTAAGTCAGTGTTTTCTGTGTCGATGAGTGTGTGTCTTTGTGGATGAGTCTGTGTTTTCTGTGTGGATGAGTGTGTGTCTTTGTGGGTGAGTCTGTGTTATCTGTGTGGATGAGTGTGTGTGTCTTTGTGGGGGAGTCTGTGTTTTCTGTGTGGATGAGTGTGTGTCTTTGTGGGTGAGTCTGTGTTTTCTGTGTGGATAAGTGTTTGTCTTTGTGGGTGAGTCTGTGTTTTCTGTGTGGATGAGTGTGTGTCTTTGTGGGTGAGTCTGTGTTTTCTGTGTGGATGAGTGGGTGTCTTTGTGAGTGAGTCTGTGTTTTCTGTGTCGATGAGTGTGTGTCTTTTTGGGTGAGACTGTGTGTTCTGTGTGGATGAGTGTGTGTCTTTGTGGGTGAGTGTGTTTTCTGTGTGGATAAGTGTGTGTCTTTGTGGGTGAGTCTGTGTTTTCTGTGTGGGTGAGTGTGTGTCTTTGTGGGTGAGTCTGTGTTTTCTGTGTGGAAGAGTGTGTTTCTTTGTGGGTGAGTCTGTGTTTTCTGCGTGGATGAGTGTGTGTTTTTGTGGGTGAGTCTGTGTTTTCTGTGTGGATGAGTGTGTGTCTTTGTGGGTGAGTCTGTCTTTTCTGTGTTGATGAGTGTGTGTCTTTGTGGGTGAGTCTGTGTTTTCTGTGTGGATGAGTGGGTGTCTTTGTGGGTGAGTCTGTGTTTTCTGTGTGGATCAGTGTGTGTCTTTGTGGGTGAGTCTGTGTTTTCTGTGTGGATGAGTGTGTGTCTTTGTGGGTGATTCTGTGTTTTCTGTGTGGATGAGTGTGTGTCCTAGTGGGTGAGTCTGTGTTTTCTGTGTGGATGAGTGTGTGTCTTTGTGGGTGAGTCTGTGTTTTCTGTGTGGATGAGTGTGTGTCTTTGTGGGCGAGTCTGTGTTTTCTGTGTGGATGAGTGTGTGTCTTTGTGGGTGAGTCTGTGTTTTCTGTGTGGATGAGTGTGTGTCTTTGTGGGTGAGTCTGTTGTGTTTTCTATGTGGATAAGTGTGTGTCTTTGTGGGTGAGTCTGTGTTTTCTGTGTGGATGAGTGTGTGTCTTTGTGGGTGAGTCTGTGTTTTCTGTGTGGATGAGTGTGTGTCCTAGTGGGTGAGTCTGTGTTTTCTGTGTGGATGAGTGTGTGTCTTTGTGGGTGAGTCTGTGTTTTCTGTGTGGATGAGTGTGTGTCTTTGTGGGTGAGTCTGTGTTTTCTGTGTGGATGAGTGGGTGTCTTTGTGGGTGAGTCTGTGTTTTCTGTGTGGATGAGTGTGTGTCTTTGTGGGTGAGTCTGTGTTTTCTGTGTGGATGAGTGTGTGTCTTTGTGGATGAGTCTGTGTTTTCTGTGTGGATGAGTGTGTGTCTTTGTGGATGAGTTTGTGTTTTCTGTGTGGATGAGTGTGTGTCTTTGTGGGTGAGTCTGTGTTTTCTGTGTGGATGAGTGTGTGTCTTTGTGGGTAAGTCTGTGTTTTCTTTGTGGATGAGTGTGTGTCTTTGTGGGTGAGTCTGTGTTTTCTGTGTGGATGAGTGTGTGTCTTTGTGGGTGAGTCTGTGTTTTCTGTGTGGATGAGTGTGTGTCTTTGTGGGTGAGTCTGTGTTTTCTGTGTGGATGAGTGTGTGTCCTAGTGGGTGAGTCTGTGTTTTCTGTGTGGATGAGTTTGTGTCTTTGTGGGTGAGTCTGTGTTTTCTGTGTGGATGAGTGTGTGTCTTTGTAGGCGAGTCTGTGTTTTCTGTGTGGATGAGTGTGTGTCTTTGTGGACGAGTCTGTGTTTTCTGTATGGATGAGTGTGTGTCTTTGTGGGTGAGTCTGAGTTTTCTGTGTGGATGAGTGTGTGTCTTTGTGGATGAGTCTGTGTTTTCTGTGTTGATGAGTGTGTGTCTTTGTGGATGAGTCTTTTTTTTCTGTGTGGATGAGTGTGTGTCTTTGTGGATAAATCTGTGTTTTCTATGTGGATGAGTGTGCGTCTTTGTGGATGAGTCTGTGTTTCTGTGTGGATGAGTGTGTGTCGTTGTGGATGAGTCAGTGTTTTCTGTGTGGATGAGTGTGTGTCTTTGTGGGTGAGTCTGTGTTTTCTGTGTGGATGAGTGTGTTTTTGTGATTGAGTCTGTGTTTTCTGTGTGGATGAGTGTGTGTCTTTGTGGGTGAGTCTGTGTTTTCTGTGTGGATGAGTGTGTGTCTTTGTGGGTGAGTCTGTGTTTTATGTGTGGATGAGTGTGTGTCTTTGTGGATGAGTCTGTGTTTTCTGTGTAAATGAGTGTGTGTCTTTGTGGGCGAGTCTGTGTTTTCTGTGTGGATGAGTGTGTGTCTTTGTGGGTGAGTCTGTGTTTTCTGTGTGGATGAGTGTGTGTCTTAGTGGATGAGTCTATGTTTTCTGTGTGGATGAGTGTGTGTTTTTGTGGGTGAGTCTGTGTTTTCTGTGTGGATGAGTGTGTGTCTTTGTGGGTGAGTCTGTGTTTTCTGTGTGGATGAGTGTGTGTCCCAGTGGGTGAGTCTGTGTTTTCTGTGTGGATGAGTGTGTGTCTTTGTGGGTGAGTCTGTGTTTTCTGTGTGGATGAGTGTGTGTCTTTGTGGGTGAGTCTGTGTTTTCTGTGTGGATGAGTGTGTGTCTTTGTGGGTGAGTCTGTGTTTTCTGTGTGGATGAGTGTGTGTCTTTGTGGGTGAGTCTGTGTTTTCTGTGTGGATGAGTGTGTGTCTTTGTGGGTGAGTCTGTGTTTTCTGTGTGGATGAGTGTGTGTCTTTGTGGGTGAGTGTGTTTTCTGTGTGGATGAGTGTGTGTCTTTGTGGATGAGTCTGTGTTTTCTGTGTGGATGAGTGTGTGTCTTTGTGGGTGAGTCTGTGTTTTCTGTGTGGATGAGTGTGTGTCTTTGTGGGTGAGTCTGTGTTTTCTGTGTGGATGAGTGTGTGTTTTTGGATGGGTCTTGATCTTTGACTGAGTCCTTGTATATCTCTTTTATTGAGTTCTTGGATGACTCTTTGATTGACTCTTTATGGACGAGCCTGTTCCTTTCAGAATACGCCTGTGTCTTTTTTAAAACTCTGTTTATTTGTAAATATATATATGTATTTGTGAATGAGTTTATTCAGTTGTGGATCGGTCTGTGTATTTAGATGAGTCTGGGTATCTGAACGAGTATGTGTCATTCTGGGTGAATGCTCTTCTTTTAATGAGTTGTGGGTGAATCCGTGTGTTTGGATATATCTGGACAGTTGAATAAGTGGGTGTTTTTCTGGATAAACTGAGTCTTTAAATGAGTGTGGATTTGCGGGTGAAACCGTGCATTTGTGTGAATGCATTATTCTGGATAATGGAGTTGGTGGATGGGGGATGTGTGTGTTTGTAGATGAGTTTTTGTTTTCTAATGAATACGTGTGGATAAGCGGTGTTTGGAGTAAATGTAAATCTGTTGGTAAGTATATCTTTGGGCTAATGTTGTCTTACATAAACGTATCTCCAACGGTATATCACTAGAACAATCTACAAACAGATGTCTAGTAACGTCCTACTCTTTGAATGCATGTCTATATGTAAAGTACTGACACAATCTATAAATATCTATCTAAGGATAAAATAATCTCATAATAAATAAAAAGATATATGTCCGAAGAAAACCAAGTGTCGTTAACTATTAAAGATATTTTCATGACAGAGTTTTTTTTTAATGAGACCAAGCTCAATGTGCAAAGGTGGCAACACATTCTTGCTGGTTTCGACAGGTCCTGGCTTCTCAACATTTTTAATGCCAGGCTGCAATGATCGCCTGTTTGGTCAGTGTCTTCTGATGTAACGATCACTTCGTGCAGGCTGTCACACTCACAAGGAAAGCAACAGCATTTGCCATATCCACTCTTTGGTCCAAGCAAAAGAGTGACCACTTTCAAGTAACCACAAAGTGACCAGTAATGATCGGAGTTTATACACTTCAAAAGCTGCCTAATGTTTTTATAAGTATCTTTTATATCAACTGAGTGACCAATTGGAATTTATGGTAGCAACTGTATTTAGCGAAACTCTTGGATGAGTCAGTTAACAGCTTACATTCTTCCCATTTGTAATTTATTTTTAGGGTTGCCATTAAACCAGAAATGTTAGGTACCTTTTTAAAGGTTAGGTAGGTAGGTAGCTGTACCCCACCAGGACATTACACAAGCGATAAACACCCGGTGACACAAAGTGCCACTATGCGTATGAGGATCACCAATGGAGAGGTCCCAGAAACCCCTTTCAGCCGTTAGGCCATATTAATGGCCCAGTTATATTCAGGGTCTTCGGCAGAAGCCAGAACGGGGCTTCAAACAACAAAAAATTGCATCCCACAAGGGAAGAAGGTCATTAAAAAAAAAAAAGCCTTACATAGGCAGGCTGCTTGCCAGATTTCCCAACTTCTGCTTGCCAGATTTCACAACTTCTGCTTGCCAGATTTCCCAACTTCTACTTGCCAGATTTCCCAACCTCTGCTTGTCAGATTTCCCAACCTCTGCTTGCCAGATTTCCCAACTTCTGCTTGCCAGATTTCCCAACTTCTGCTTGCCAGATTTCACAACCTCTGCTTGCCAGATTTCACAACCTCTGCTTGCCAGATTTCACAACCTCTGTTTGCCAGATTTCCCAACTTCTACTTGACAGATTTCCCAACTTCTGCTTGCCAGATTTCACAACTTCTGCTTGCCAGATTTCACAACCTCTGCTTGCCAGATTTCACAACCTCTGTTTGCAAGATTTCACAACTGAGGCCAAACAGTTCCTGAGTTTTAGATTTTTAATGTTCTGCAGAACTTCTGAAACAGACTACGGCGTGTTGACTCTTCGCTGGCTAATTAAGTAGGGGACGGCGCACGTGTGGGAATGTCCCAAGGGCAGTGATGATATTTTATATTGTATGACTGATTGATCGATTGATTCATTCATTCTCTACAAACTAGAAAGTTGCCTTGTTTTTTATCAGACGATAGCAGGTTTGGTCACAACTTTACGACCAATTGTGCAAGCCTCAACAACCGTTTTTTCAGCGGGCTCCACAACAAATCGCTGTGTCCCTGGACTTACCACAATGATTATAATTTCAACAGGTGAGAGCACCGACAGTTGTGGCTCGTGATTTTCTGTCTTACATGACTTCAAAATATTGACCATGACTGTGTCATTGCAAAAAAGACAGGCATGCAGCCTGACCTGTATGTATGTATGTATGTATGTATGTATGTATGTATGTATGTATGTATGTATGTATGTATGTATGTATGTATGTATGTATGTATGTATGTATGTATGTATGTATGTATGTATGTATGTATGTATGTATGTATGTATGTATGTATGTATGTATGTATGTATGTATGTATGTATGTATGTATGTATGTATGTATGTATGTATGTATGTATGTATGTATGTATGTATGTATGTATGTATGTATGTATGTATGTATGTATGTATGTATGTATGTATGTATGTATGTATGTATGTATGTATGTATGTATGTATGTATGTATGTATGTATGTATGTATGTATGTATGTATGTATGTATGTATGTATGTATGTATGTATGTATGTATGTATGTATGTATGTATGTATGTATGTATGTATGTATGTATGTATGTATGTATGTATGTATGTATGTATGTATGTATGTATGTATGTATGTATGTATGTATGTATGTATGTATGTATGTATGTATGTATGTATGTATGTATGTATGGTATGTATGTATGTATGTATGTATGTATGTATGTATGTATGTATGTATGTATGTATGTATGTATGTCTGTATGTATGTATGTATGTATGTATGTATGTATGTATGTATGTATGTATGTATGTATGTATGTATGTATGTATGTATGTATGTATGTATGTATGTATGTGTGTGTGTGTGTGTGTGTGTGTGTGTGTGTGTGTGTGTGTGTGGTGTGTGTGTGTGTGTGTGTGTGTGTGTGTGTGTGTGTGTGTGTGTGTGTGTGTGTGTGTGTGTGTGTGTGTGTGTGTGTGTGTGTGTGTGTGTGTGTGTGTGTGTGTGTGTGTGTGTGTGTGTGTGTGTGTGTGTGTGTGTGTGTGTGTGTGTGTGTGTGTGTGTGTGTGTGTGTGTGTGTGTGTGTGTGTGGTGTGTGTGTGTGTGTGTGTGTGTGTGTGTGTGTGTGTGTGTGTGTGTGTATGTATGTATGTATGTATGTATGTATGTATGTATGTATGTATGTATGTATGTATGTATGTATGTATGTATGTATGTATGTATGTATGTATGTATGTATGTATGTATGTATGTATGTATGTATGTATGTATGTATGTATGTATGTATGTATGTATGTATGTATGTATGTATGTATGTATGTATGTATGTATGTATGTATGTATGTATGTATGTGTGTGTGTGTGTGTGTGTGTGTGTGTGTGTGTGTGTGTGTGTGTATGTATGTATGTATGTGTATGCATGTATGTATGTATGTATGCAGAGCAGATGTGGTCAAGTCGGAATTTTAACCAGATTGTGACCGGTACGATCAGTATTGGAACTCTGCGCTGGCTGCTGAAGATGAGGACAGAGCATGCTTGAAAATGCCCCGAGTGCTGTAATGTCAATCGCGACTCAACTCTACTCGACTCTTGAAGATGGTGTACTTCCTTTCAGATTCCCCCATCAGATGATCTTTGCCCGGTGTTTGTGCGGGAAATGTTCCCTCAACAACGGTATCCAGCACGAATGTCGACCGCTGTACCAGGCCATCCATGTGATACGACGAGTCTGCGAGGACGGGGTCTACAAATACAAGTCCGCCTACGAGATGCTTCCCAAGGCTTGTGTCTGTTCTTACAGGGAGACTCACCTGGTTGATGTGGGATAAAATATAATCCACTGTTGCTACCGCTTCTTTTTGTGTTAAAGTGTTGTTTTTATGGATGGATGGATGGATGGATGGATGGATGGATGGATGGATGGATGGATGGATGGATAGATGCAAGGATGAATAGATAGATGCATTGATGGATTGATGGATGGATGGATAGATAGATCAAGAATGGACATCACTGGATTAAAACATACAACAACCAGATGGGCTAAGACAGTTAAACACTATTGGGTTAATACATACAACAACCAGATGGGCTAAGACAGTTTAACACTTTTGGGTTAATACATACAACAACCAGATAGGCTTAGACAGTTTAACACTATTGGGTTAATACATACAACAACCAGACGGGCTAAGACAGTTTAACACTATTGGGTTAATACTTACAACAACCAGATGGGCTAAGACAGTTTAACACTATTGGGTTAATACATACAACAACCAGATAGGCTTAGACAGTTTAACACCACTATTGGGTTAATACATACAACAACCAGATAGGCTTAGACAGTTTAACACTATTGGGTTAATACATACAACAACCAGATGGGCTAAGACAGTTTAACACCACTATTGGGTTAATACATACAACAACCAGATGGGCTAAGACAGTTTAACACCACTATTTGGTTAATACATACAACAACCAGATAGGCTTAGACAGTTTAACACCACTATTGGGTTAATACATACAACAACCAGATGGGCTTAGACAGTTAAACACTATTGGGTTAATACATACAACAACCAGATGGGCTTAGACAGTTTAACACTATTGGGTTAATACATACAACAACCAGATAGGCTTAGACAGTTTAACACTATTGGGTTAATACATACAACAACCAGATGGGCTTAGACAGTTTAACACTATTGGGTTAATACATACAACAACCAGATGGGCTTAGACAGTTTAACACTTTTGGGTTAATACATACAACAACCAGATAGGCTTAGACAGTTTAACACCACTATTTGGTTAATACATACAACAACCAGATGGGCTAAGACAGTTTAACACCACTATTGGGTTAATACATACAACAACCAGATGGGCTAAGACAGTTTAACACCACTATTGGGTTAATACATACAACAACCAGATGGGCTAAGACAGTTTAACACTATTGGGTTAATACATACAACAACCAGATGGGCTAAGACAGTTTAACACTTTTGGGTTAATACATACAATAACATCCAGAAAGTACCTAGACAGTTTGAGAAATACCATCCTGGTCTCAGATTTGATGAAAGGGAAAATCCCCAACTGCACCTCCAAGTGGTGGAAGGTGGGAAACACACCACGGTGTGGCTAACCCAGATATGGGGACCGAGTATCCACTGGAATAAGTGGATCACTCCGCAGCTGGGCAGAGAAGGGCATCCACTTGTTCTGACATTTGGAAATTACTGTTAATGTGCAGGTTAAAACACCCCATGTGGGTGTGGAAGGCAACGGGAAACCACCGCATTATTTTCTCAAGAAAAAACTAGAAAACACAGACCGAACGACACGAATAACGTTAATGGAAGTCTAAGGATACAAACGATAAACGATCAGTGGGAAATGCTGAAAGAGTCCTCATAAACAAGCAAGATTTTACCAGAAAGAAGACAAATAGCTAAACAGAAATTGATGAACGAAGTAATTTTAAAGTTAATTGGTGTCAGAAAGCAGTGTATGAATGACAAAAAAGAATATGACGAGATAAATAAAGAAATAAGGCATACTTGTAAGAAGGCAAAAAGAAGAGTGGCTAAATGAACAATGCAACAAAATTTCACACAGTTTTGTTGAAGATGCACAAAGTGTGCATAAACAAATTAACCATCTAACTTGTAGAAAAATACGAGCAAAAACACAAAGTCTGAAATCAGAAGCAGGAGAGATCTTAATGGAGGAAGATGATAACATAACTAGATGGAATGAATACATAAGAGAGTTACATGATGGAACAGAGCAGAAATACCACAAGAAAGAAAGTGAGAATGTCCGTCTACTAAAGGAACAAGTTAGCGATGCTATTAAAATTTATAAAATATCAATTTTCCGTTTTTGTTACCTATAGACTCGGAAACTACTGAACTAATTGCTTTCAAATTGTCATACAACGTTGCCTTCGACTCCATGCGTGTTTGTATGTACAAGTGTCGCACAAACCACGAACTACGTAGCTCCAGCAACGATTAAATAATTTTTTTCCCCTGCCGGCCCGCATTTTTAGTTTCGCCGACCTTTGACCGTGTGTGTAACACTGAACTTCGAATTATTATATAATTTCGTTTCTACCCAAATCTCGAGTCTTTGGTAACGTAGTTGTAAGTATTTCGCCTTACATGCGGGTAACCGGCTTTCGATCCCCTCGAATTGATATAAATTTTTTTTAGCCCTTAACAGGGTGGCTGGCAGACTGTGTTGTGATTTACAGCTAGCCTGCCATATCTGAGCCTTATTTTTTCCCGCTCGAATTTGTGGTTTGCAGCTAGCCTGTGATAGCGGCGACCAGATGCTCAATGGTCACGTCACGAGTAATCTTTCTTTTCATTCGCCCTTGAGAGGGCGGTTGGCACGTTGTGTTGTGGTTTAAAGCTAGGCTGCGATATCTGAACCAAACTCTTGAGTCTTCAGTAGTATAGTTGTAAGAATGGAATTTAGTGAAGAGCAGTATGGATTTATGGAAAGTAAAGGAACAAATAATGCAATTTACATATTACGAACACTGAAAGAAAGATAAATGGATATACAAAAGGAATTTTTTTGTGCTTTATAGATTACTAGCTGTGCCCTGCCACGCGTTGCTGTGGCCGCAAATGGTGAAATGGAAAAAGAAAGAAAGTAGCTCTCAGCTAACAGTGTCTGTCATAACCCTCAACCCCCTCCCCCCCTCCACACAGTCATATCTCCCTCTCCCCTCCACCCAGTCATATCTCCCTCTCCCCTCCACCCAGTCATATCTCCCTCTCACCTCCACCCAGTCATATCTCCCTCTCCCCTCCACACAGTCATATCTCCCTCTCCGAAGGATTGACAAATTCTCCCTGGTATTAGAGTATTATTGTATTATTAAAAAAGAAATAGCTAAGAAATGAGAACTTGAAAATAATGTGTTAAGCTCTCTTAGGTAACAGTGTCTGGCATAACCCCCATACATTATCAAGACAATCAAGATGGTTTCCAGTGAATGGAGTTCATGACTTAACGTTACAGCGATGATATTGAAACAGCCAGACAAAGTTCATGGAGTACATGAATCATCACAGTGAATCATAGGTAGCCATGTAAATAGAGCATGTATGTCATCTCAGATGTTACTTATCCAATCTGGTAGCTCAATGCTCCACTCAGTCCATGGTGATTTGAACCGGTTGACTCAATAGATCGCTTTTCCTCGGGTTGATCTTGTAAACACTGATCGTCTCACATATGAGGACAAAGGAACTGCACTGGGACCCAACAAAACTCCTGAAGAAGGCTTCCTTGGATTGATGACACAGGTGGCCTGCAATACTGTCTCTCAGCCACTGGAACTCACACACAAGCTCCTGCCATGTTGAACTTTTCAACAATAGGTAGGATTGTGGGTAGGTTTGGTGATAGGGATAATATGGGTTGGTGATTGTTGGCTGGACTGTGACACGTTTGCCTGACCTCTAAGAAGGTATCATCCATGGCCGAGGAATCCTTCAAAGATTAAGCTGGTATTTTGAAAGCGCCCAAGTTTAATGAGAGAACTGAATTGTCTCTAGACACCTAAGAGGTCTGGCAAAGAAACCCGCCCCAGATTCCGCTTGGCGTCTCTAGAAAATAAGTCCTGTATTCGTGACCAAGGAGTAAAAAGGCTTACAAGAATTTCTGAATAATTTCAAGAAATTATCTATCCCACAGTTGCAAGTTTGAAAATGTAGACTTCTCAAAACAACTAGAGGGTATAGAAATGTGACGTGCCCGCTAGGGGTGTCAACGTCACGACTAGTCCACGGTGTAGGGTTGGCTGTTCACTGCTCGACAGATCCATTAAAAGTGACCTAGGGTCAAGACGAGAAATCACGTCTAGGATTACCCAGACAATATCAACCCTTGCCAAAGAGCAAATATTTTTGGAGACAAACATTTAATGTACAACTAAGCTGAGAGCACTAATAATTAGTACATTTACATCTGGCTGTGAAATGTGGATCTGAACAGTTGAACTCGAAAACAAAATACACGCATAGAAAAAGAGATCTTTCTGAGACCACTTTATGACGAAGTTCGCCAAATTATTAGTCGACAAACTGGCAACTATGATCGTCTCTAAACTATGTTGGAGCAGGCATGAAGTCAGATCTAACGGTCTCCCTACAACAACTCTAACAGGACTCAGTTGAGGAGAAGAGGAGATGAGGCAGACCCAGATAGATCTTATTACACTACATGACAGACTTGACGGGCCTCAGGCATGCAGTCATGATGTCCATCGCATCTGACCATCACAGTGTGGAGTTAGCTGACCAGACACTCAGCAGCAACTGGTGACCCGACGACACGCAGTGTTACGGGACGATGATGAGATAGTGTCTTTTTCTTCTTCTTCACTTCCTCTTTTACCGCTGTGGGTGTCGAGGGAGATATAAGGTTCTGTTTCTAGCTCTTCTGGCCGCATCGACCATAGGCACATCGTGCTGTTGTAGAGTTTCTCTGATGTTATCCTTTCATATTGTTCTTGGTCTACCTCTTGCTTCACGTCCTTCTTCTCCTTCCATGTATGATTTGTATGGTATGGTGTCACAAGGCATTCTCTCTAAGTGGGCAAACCATTTCACTTGCTGTCTTTGTATGTAATTTAGAATTGGTTCTGTGCCGACTTTTTCTCTTATGATCTCATTCCTGATCTTATCTCTTATGGTCACTTCTACAGCCCTTCTCAGACATCTCATTTCCATGGTTACTAATTTTCTTTTATGGTTTGTTGTGAGTGACCATGTCTGGCACTGGTAGCACAGAGTTGGAATAAATATGCTTTGAATAAGATGTCTCTTTGTGCTGATTGGGATTGTCTTATGCTGTAAAAGGTGAGCTAGCTGTCCCAATACTTGGTTTGCTTTACTGTATCTAATGTTAATTTCTTTATCCAATTTCCCATCTTCGGTAAATGTAGTTCCCAGATATTTAAACTCAGATGCCTGTTTAATGCCTTTGCACTCTATTGCTATGTTTAGATCTGTTTTCTTTTTTCCTATTGACATCATGTAATATGAGATAGTGTAATGTTACTAAATTA
>CAJHNH020003139.1:81403-88903 GCA_905116865.2 Candidula unifasciata | reverse complement strand
TAGAAGACCCCAGTGTGTGTCAGGAGTATTTAGAAGACCCCAGTGTGTGCCATAAGCATTTTTAAGACGCCAGTGGGTGTCAGAAGTATTTGTAGGACCCCAGTGTGTGCCAGGAGTATTTAGAAGACCCCAGTGTGTGCCATAAGCATTTTTAAGACGCCAGTGTGTGCCGGAAGTATTTTTAGGACCCCAGTGTGTGCCAGGAGTATTTAGAAGACCCCAATGTGTACCATAGGCATTTTAAAGACGCCAGTGTGTGCCAGAAGTATTTTTAGTACCCCAGTGTGTGCCAGGAACATTTAGAAGACCCCAGTGTGTGTCATAAGCATTTTTAAGACACCAATGTGTGCCAGAAGTATTTTTAGGACCCCAGTGTGTGCCAGGAGTATTTGGAAGATCTCAGTAGGTGCCAAAATATTTGGAAGACCCCAGTACGTGCCACGAGTATTTGGAAGACCCCAGTGCGTGTCACGAGTATTTGGAGGACCCCAGTGCGTGCCACGAGTATTTGGAAGACCCCAGTGTGTGCCAGGAGTATTTGGAAGACCCCAGTGGGTGCCAGGAGTATTTGGAAGACCCCAGTGTGTGACAGGAGTATTTTGAAGACCCTGGTGGGTGCCAGGAGTATTTAGAAGACCCCAGTGTGTGCCAGGAGAATTTGGAAGACCCCAATGTGTGCTAGGAGAATTTGGAAGACCCCAGTGTGTGCCAGTAGTATTTGGAAGACCCCAGTGTGCCAGGAGTATTTGGAAGACCCCAGTGTGTGCCAGGAGTATTTGTAAGACCCCAGTGTGTGCGACGAGTATTTGGAAGACCCAAGTGTGTGCCAGGAGTATTTGGCAGACCCCAGTGGGTACCAGGAGTATTTTGAAGACCCCAGTGGGTGCCAGGAGTATTTTAAAGACCCCAGTGGGTGCCAGGAGTATTTGAAGGACCCCAGTGGGTGCCAGGAGTATTTGAATAACCTCAAATTTGCCTTAAAAACAGCTAAAAAATGCTGCGTACGGTTCTGCGACGTCCTGTAAAGGATACACAACAGTTTTATAATGCACTCTGCCTTTAGGGGCCGATTGCATCCCAAAATCAGAAGCCATTTTTTGTTTTAAAGCCCGACCCTGAATGCCTTGAAATATACGAGTGCCTTGAAATATATGTGTTGAGGTGAGTTGAGTCGAGTCAAGAATTGACATCACATCACTCGAGGCATCCCAATACGCGTTCTGTCCCCATCCTCAGCAGCCAGCGCAGATTTCCAATACTAATGAAGTGGGTCGTAGTCTGGTTGCATGTTCGTCTTGTTTCTCCCCTGAGCGTAATGTGTCTGCCGAACCCTCTGGTAAAACTCAGGTGCATCATTCTCTAGAGCCCATAATAATCTAGATTCTCTTCGGACATCGTGACTTGTTCACAAAGGGCTCTGATCACATCTGCCTTGTCATGTATCAATTCACTATACCAGCAGTGCAGATGCAGCCAATGTTTATTCCCCACCACGACGGTATGCCTGGAGAAAAGTTCCAAAGTATCCTCACTACCCGTGACTTCGCAAGTAAAGCTTGCTGAAATAAATGAGTGTCCTTTTTTACCTGTTGTTTGTAGCACATCGGTCCAACAAATTCGTGCCCCGTTCTCTGATGTATCAAAATCAGAGCGTCTCCATGCTCACCGTACCGTCTCCACGCTCACCGTACCATCTCCATTCTCAATGTACCGTCTCCATGTTCACCGTACCATCTCCATTCTCACTGTACTGTCTCCATCCTCACCGTACTGTCTCCACGCTCACCGTACTATCTCCATTCTCACTGTACCGTCTCCATGCTCACCGTACCATCTCCATTCTCACTGTACCGTCTCCGTGCTCACCGTACCATCTCCATTATCACTGTACCGTCTCCGTGCTCACCGTACCATCTCCATTCTCACTGTACCGTCTCCGTGCTCGCCGTACCATCTCCATTCTCACTGTACCGTCTCCGTGCTCACCGTACCATCTCCATTCTCACTGTACTGTCTCCATGCTCACTGTACCATCTCCATTCTCACTGTACTGTCTCCATGCTCACTGTACCATCTCCATTCTCACTGTACTGTCTCCATGCTCACCGTACTGTCTCCACGCTCACCGTACCATCTCCATTCTCACTGTACCGTCTCCATGCTCACCGTACAATCTCCATTCTCACTGTTCCGTCTCCGTGCTCACCGTACCATCTCCATTCTCACTGTACCGTCTCCGTGCTCACCGTACCATCTCCATTCTCACTGTACCGTCTCCGTGCTCACCGTACCATCTCCATTCTCACTGTACTGTCTCCATGCTCACTGTACCATCTCCATTCTCACTGTACTGTCTCCATGCTCACTGTACCATCTCCATTCTCACTGTACTGTCTCCATGCTCGCCGTACTGTCTCCACGCTCACCGTACCATCTCAATTCTCACTGTACTGTCTTCATGCTCACCGTACCATCTCCATTCTCACTGTACCGTCTCCATGCTCACCGTACTGTCTCCATGCTCACTGTACCATCTCCATTCTCACTGTACCGTCTCCATGCTCACCGTACCATCTCCATGCTCACCGTACTGTCTCCATGCCCACCGTACTGTCTCCATGCTCACCGTACTGTCTCCATGCTCACCGTACCGTCTCCATGCTCACCGTACCGTCTCCATGCCTACTGTACTGTCTCCATGCTCACTGTACCGTCTCCATGCTCACCGTACTGTCTCCATGCTCACCGTACCGTCTCCATGCTCACCGTACTGTCTCCATGCTCACTGTACTGTCTCCATGCTCACCGTACCGTCTCCATGCTCACCGTACCGTCTCCATGCTTACCGTACCGTCTCCATGCTCACCGTACCGTCTCCATGCTCACCGTACCGTCTCCATGCTCACCGTTCTGTCTCCATGCTCAACGTAGTGTCTCCATGCTCACTGTACCGTCTTCATGCTCACTGTACTGTTTCCATGCTCACTGTACTTTCTCCATGCTCACTGTACTGTCTTCATGCTCACTGTACTGTCTCCATGCTAACTGTACTGTCTCCATGCTCACTGTACTGTCTCCATGCTCACCGTACCGTCTCCATGCTTACCGTACCGTCTCCATGCTCACCGTACCGTCTCCATGCTCACCGTACCGTCTCCATGCTCACCGTTCTGTCTCCATGCTCAACGTAGTGTCTCCATGCTCACTGTACCGTCTTCATGCTCACTGTACTGTTTCCATGCTCACTGTACTGTCTCCATGCTCACTGTATTGTCTCCATGCTCACTGTACTGTCTCTATGCTCACCGTACTGTCTCCATGCTCACTGTACTGTCTCTATGCTCACTGTACTGTCTCCATGCTCACAGTACTGTCTCCATGCTCACCGTACTGTCTCCATGCTCACTGTACTGTCTCCATGCTCACTGTACTGTCTCCATGCTCACTGTACTGTCTCTTTGCTCACTGTACTGTCTTCACGCTCACCGTACTGTCTCCATGCTCACTGTACTGTCTCCATGCTCACCGTACTGTCTCCATGCTCACCGTACTGTCTCCATGCTCACTGTACTGTCTTCATGCTCACCGTACTGTCTGTCTCCATGCTCACTGTACTGACTCCATGCTAACTGTACTGTCTCTATGCTCACTGTACTGTCTCCATGCTCACCGTACTGTCTGTTTCCATGCTCACTGTACTGACTCCATGCTCACTGTACTGTCTCCATGCTCACTGTACTGTCTCCATGCTCACTGTATTGTCTCCATGCTCACTGTACTGTCTCCATGCTCACTGTACTGTCTCCATGCTCACTGTACTGTCTCTATGCTCACTGTACTGTCTCCATGCTCACTGTACTGTCTCCATGCTCACTGTACTGTCTCCACGCTCACCGTACCGTCTCCACGCTCACCGTACCATCTCCACGCTCACCGTACCTAGTAAAAGTTTACTGGCAGAGCTTCTTTCTATGCTCACAACAGGTTTCTGCACGTGTTTTCTCGTTTGTCCCCACTTTCAATAGTCAGTTCATCGCTTATGACCCCTTTGTCTCAACGACTCTGGAACGAAGTGCACTCAGTATGGCTGATCTGTCCATTCTTCTTCCAACCACTGCAGACATGACCTGTCTGTCGGCTCTTTCCTTTCCCCTCAGCCCGGCACTTTGCGGTGTGTGTGTGTGTGTGTGTGTGTGTGTGTGTGTGTGTGTGTGTGTGTGTGTGTGTGTACCGCCAAGAAAGTTTCTTGAGGCTGAACTACTTAATGCTGCCCACCAAACACGCATGATAAATAAGTCGGTCGCTATCACTGCCTGAGCTGCTTTCTGTTCTGTCAGACATACAAGTTCTGCTGTGACAGCTGCTATCTGTTCTGTCAGACATACAAGTTCTGCTGTGACAGCTGCTATCTGTTCTGTCAGACATACAAGTTCCGCTGTGACAGCTGCTATCTGTTCTGTCAGACATACAAGTGCCCCTGTGAAAGCAGCTATCTGTTCTGTCAGACATACAAGTGCCCCTGTGACAGCTGCTATCTGTTCCGTCAGACATACAAGTGCCCCTGTGACAGCTGCTATCTGTTCTGTCAGACATACAAGTGCCCCTGTGACAGCTGCTATCTGTTCTGTCAGACATACAAGTGCCCCTGTGACAGCTGCTATCTGTTCTGTCAGACATACAAGTGCCCCTGTGACAGCTGCTTTCTGTTCTGTCAGACATACAAGTGCCCCTGTGACAGCTGCTATCTGTTCTGTCAGACATACAAGTGCCCCTGTGACAGCTGCTTTCTGTTCTGTCAGACATACAAGTGCCCCTGTGACAGCTGCTTTCTGTTCTGTCAGACATACAAGTGCCCCTGTGACAGCTGCTTTATGTTCTGTCAGACATACAAGTGCCCCTGTGACAGCTGCTATCTGTTCTGTCAGACATACAAGTGCCCCTGTGACAGCTGCTATCTGTTCTGTCAGACATACAAGTGCCCCTGTGACAGCTGCTTTCTGTTCTGTCAGACATACAAGTGCCCCTGTGACAGCTGCTTTCTGTTCTGTCAGACATACAAGTGCCCCTGTGACAGCTGCTTTATGTTCTGTCAGACATACAAGTGCCCCTACGACAGCTGCTATCTTCAGTGCAGTCCTTGACTTTCCCAGTACAGCCAAGTGGTGTAAGGCACCCACGTATCACCCCTGAATATTTTGGTGTCTTGACAAAGATGTGAATAAATATGGCACTAGAACATATGAAATGTCACCGCCATGTCACTAGCAACACTAGACGAGACAGGGTTACGAATACCAGCATCAGAGAGAAAGTTGGAACAAGACCATTTCTGGGTAATTTTCACAGACAAAGAATGAAATGGTTCGGCCATCTGGTGAGATCAGACTGCCTATGACACTTTATATAGTAGAACATCTGGGAGGAAAGTGAGAGGAAGACCAAGGAGGATAAGGATACACGGTGTAGCTAAAACCTGCCAAAAAATAAATAAACAAATAAACAAACCCATCACTGAGGCCACCAGAGAAGTGCAAGACAGATACAGAAAACCACACAATTGGGTTAGAACCTCGTATCAGTGAGAAGAAAGAAGGAGGAGAAGAAGAAGAAGAAGAAGAAGAAGAAGAAGAAGAAGAAGAAGAAGAAGAAGAAGAAGAAGAAGAAGAAGAAGAAGAAGAAGAAGAAGAAGAAGAAGAAGAAGAAGAAGAAGAAGAAGAAGAAGACGAAGCAGAAGAAGAAGAAGAAGAAGAAGAAGAAGAAGAAGAAGAAGAAAGAAGAAGAAGAAGAAGAAGAAGAAGAAGAAGAAGAAGAAGAAGAAGAAGAAGAAGAAGAAGAAGAAGAAGAGAAGAAGAAAGAAGAAGAAGAAGAAGAAGAAGAAGAAGAAGAAGAAGAAGAAGAAGAAGAAGAAGAAGAAGAAAGAAGAAGAAGAAGAAGAAGAAGAAGAAGAAGAAGAAGAAGAAGAAGAAGAAGAAGAAGAAGAAAGAAGAAGAAGAAGAAGAAGAAGAAGAAGAGAGAAGAAGAAGAAGAAGAAGAAGAAGAAGAAGAAGAAGAAGAAGAAGAAGAAGAAGAAGAAGAAGAAGAAGAAGAAGAAGAAGAAGAAGAAGAAGAAGAAGAAGAAGAAGAAGAAGAAGAAGAAGAAGAAGAAGAAGAAGAAGAAGAAGAAGAAGAAGAAGAAGAAGAAGAAGAAGAAGAAGAAGAAGAAGAAGAAGAAGAAGAAGAAGAAGAAGAAAAAGAAGAAGATGAAGCAGAAGAAGAAGATGAAGAAGAAGAAGAAGAAGAAGAAGAAGAAGAAGAAGAAGAAGAAGAAGAAGAAGAAGAAGAAGAAGAAGAAGAAGAAGAAGAAGAAGAAGAAGAAAAAGAAGAAGAAGAAGAAGAAGAAGAAGAAGAAGAAGAAGAAGAAGAAGAAGAAGAAGAAGAAGAAGAAGAAGAAGAAGAAGAGATGTGTGACCTTGTGTCTAAAAATGTATGAGTTTCCTTAAATATTTCAATATCCTGAAATGTGTAGATGTTTTGAAATGTATTATTGCCCTGAAATTTTTGAGTCTCCAGGACATAATAATATTGTTTCTCTACTGATTTCGTTGCTTGTTCCCAAAGGGCCGTGACCATATTTGCCTTGTCATGTATCAATTCACCACTTAGTAGTGCGGATCCAGCCAATCTGTCTGCCTGTTCATTACCCCCATTTTCATTACTCGTAAAAACATTGAATATTACAGGTAAAATTGCGCACTCTAAATCGAGTGCCGCTCCCACCGTTTCCTGTCTGTTTTGGAAACATTCGAAGGCATCAAAGGCAAAAGTGGCTGCATCCGACCACGTGTCCTTCCCCTGCATGTAACTTCCCAGTCCTCATGAAAGAAGAATTCTCTTTTCAAAAAACTCTTGTAGCTTCCCCTTGATTAATTAATTCATTCATCTAACTTCTTCTCTACTCACCTCTCCGTCTCTAATTCATTCTCTCCTTCTTTTAATTCTTTCTCTCTTTATCGGTTGTTCTCTCTCTCTCACTTTCTGTCTGTCTTTCTATTAAGCCAACTGTCTTTGCACCTATTTTTCGATCTCGTTCTCTCATTCCCTCTGTACTCACCTCTCCGTCTCTAATTCACTGTCTCATTCTTTCGATTCTGTCTCTCATTATCAGTTGTTCTCCCTGTCTTGCTTTCTGTCTGTCTTTCTAATCAGCCATCTGTCTTTCCATCTATTTGTCTCTCTTATTCTCTTTATTCTTCTGTATTAACCTCTCTCTCTTTCTCAATCACTCTCTCCTTCTTTCGATTTTATCTCTCTTTTTTCTTGTACTCCCTCTCTCGCATTATAAGTTTTTCAAATCAGCCATCTCTTTTTATTTCTCCTTCTTTTCCTTCCTCTTCCTTCCTCTGTAACTTTTTCAATCACTCTCTTTTTTCGAACGCTATATCTGCCGTTTACATCTCTCTCTCTCTCTCTCTCTCTCTCTCTCTCTCTCTCTCTCTCTCTCTCTCTCTCTCGCTTTTGCAT